>JAIEZT010000026.1:12762872-12837872 GCA_019594935.1 Periophthalmus modestus | reverse complement strand
TGAACATAAACAAATGCACTTGATTCTAAAAGAGTGGGCCTGGACTGGAGACCCTCATTCTTCTTGAGTTACTGGTTCATTATAATGAGTGTGGAACATTCAGGCCACACTGGTGCCCTTGGTCAAATGAGCTGCTGGAACAATGACACAAGCCTCGTCTGCATCTGTGAATCAGAGAGAACTCACATGAATTATTCAAACGTTTGACACTGACAGCAGAGAGGACCCAGCAAGGGGATTATGCTGCAAAAACAATCAAAGAATAGGATTGCAGTTGACTAAAGAAACTCTTGTTTGGCTAAAGACATGTCCTGCCGATCGATTTGACTAAAAGGGGCGTGGCAAAAGCTCTCAAAACTATTACGCATACGTGACCCAAACTGCACTCACAAGATCTGCAGCCCTACATAACAATGCAAATAGGTTATAACTGTTCTGTTCAAAGTTGTTAGATGCATTTGGTGGTGAATTGTCTTGCCTGAGAATACAACAGTAGGCACCGGTTAGATTTGCTAGAACTGAACCACCAACCTCCAGGTTTGCGGGCGAATGCTTTAAGCACTGAGCAACATCCATGTTACCACAGACATGCCGACTGCAGCCGCAAACAGGACTCAATTAGCGCTTCGGGTGTCTTGAAATGCACTCTATAAATCCAATACATTATTATCCAACACATGAATTTTATAAGTAAGTGAAAAGAAGTAAAAAGAGGAAGTAACGTCGATAAATTGACTGAAATGTTGCAGTCTATGGGCTTTGATGTCTCATTAGGCAATTTGTCCCTGAACTAGGAGAACCCTTTTACATTACAAGAACGATCCACTCTGCACGTAATGCCCGTCACTGAAATGAATGGTGAAAATGGCAGAGTGGTTAATGGGACTGGAGGGCACCGTGACAGAGCCATTGGAGTGATTGATCGGTTTTGGAGCTGGTGGTCATCTGACAGGATACTTCAGCCTCACAATATTGATCTGTCTGCTCTGATTATGACATATTGATTGTAATATGATTGTGTTAATATGTATTTTTAATATGTATCTGTGTATGCATCTTCTCGCTTTGGTGAATGTGAACCTGTTCCTCAGAGCTAAAGCTAAAGAAGGCCTTGCTCAGAGCTAAAACATACTTGAGTAAAGCCTGAACTGTTGACCTTCTGTTCTGTAGGCAAACGCATAATCCACTACACCACTTTTTCCTAATCAGTTTTTGAAAAGAGTTAAGCAGATGAATATTAATATTAGTGAATATTAAAGCATTATTAGCCCTTTCAAAATGGAAAAAGAGTAAACAAGTATTCAGGGACCGGCCTCCTGCTGGTGCCCAGAGTCAGGACTAAATAAGGAGAATCAGCGTTTCAGTTTTATGGAGCTAAAACCTGGAACAGTCTTCCTGAAGATGTGAGGCAGACCTCTACTTTGACAATGTTTAAATCGAGACTCAAAATGGTTCTGTTTAACTGTGCATATGACTGAAAGGTTTTTATTCTGCACTCTTCTTGGTGCACTCTTTTTTTTTTTTTCAGTATTCATTACTTTCAAATCAAACATTATTCAACTTGTATAAGGTTGTAAATAACATTTCTATCATGACCGTAAAGGTTTAGGCTGAAGTAAAAATGTCTAATAATGCCTAACGCTATTTAATAAGAACACACAAGAATTCCAAGAAAAGCAGCATCAGTTCTACAACAAATGACTCAATATGTACACAAAAGAAAAACTACAAACCACAGCAGTTCACATGAATCCTGAGTCCTGTAATTTTCAAAAAGTAATGTTTTACACCGTTTTTTAAATGCTTCTATTGTGTGGGAATTGTGTAAATGAAACGAGGGTGGACTCCTCAATGCTCAGTCTCAATCGTCTCTCAGCATTTGGCTTTTTCTTCCTGGTTTACGATCAATATTACGTTCTTAATAATTAGATGCGGACAATGCGAAGTGGTCTGAGTTCGTCACAAATAATAGTAATGATGCCTTATTATCATATACCACTTTTCCAGATGCGCAAAGTTGCTACAAAGTGCAATTTTGTGCATTATTTATTCATTCACACACAACAGTTTTTGCCAGTGGCCCAAAAACATGGCTCCCGTCCAAGTATTAACCAGGCCCAGTCCTGCTTAGCCTCTGAGATCTGACAACATCTGTTTGCTTTTGCAATATGGGAATAAAAAGCCAAAACATGCACCATGGGTAACATCCTAAGGCTATTGCTCCTGACAATTTAATGGTTTACAACAATAAAGTCCAAATCTCTTGGTTCATGCCTAACGGTGTTACCTGTACTTTCAGTCTGGTTAGTAAAAAGCTTCAGTTGGAGTTATTAATGACAGTGGAAGGGTGCAATGACAGCGGCCATTGCAGTGATTGATGGGTTGTGACTCTGTGGAGAGGAGAGCGATTTCTTATATAAGTTCACATGCACAGCTCAAGAGAGATGGAAAAATCAGGTTTAATCTATCGCATCTCTGCTGAAAATCCTCAAGATGTTCCCTCACCCTGACAAGTGTGAGCAAATGGACCCTAACAAATATCCCGGTGTTTTTACAGGTGGTGGACAACATGGCCGACACTTTGGAAAGTATTTTAGTTGTGCTATGAAGGTAGATAGAGAGGATTTCATGGGCTGATAGTGAATATTTCCTAAATTTAGCTGCACATTAATTTTTAATCAACTGCATTAGCATGAAGTAGCTGAGGCACTGATGTCGTCACAATCAGATTTTCAAATATGTAAACCAGGTGTCAGTACATTTGGACAATTTCTCTCCCAGTAAGTGACTTGGGGCCAGAATAAAAAAAATAAAAAAATCAAAATAAAAGTTCCCAAGTCCAGTGTACACAGACACTGAGGGTGAGCTGGATTAAGTGTCTTGCCCAAGGACACACCGACAGCATTCATCTGCAGGAGCTTGAATTGCATCGCCAAACTGTGGATCAGTGGATCTGACCGATGTTTATGTCGAGAGTGGGATTTGAACCGGCAACCTTCAGATCAGTGGACAAACTCTACCAAATTTCTGTATGAATCATCAAATTAATTTAGCATTGTAGGCCCATAATAAAAAAGAAAATGCGTACACCCACTGATATTATAAGTGTGAAATAGTTAAAGTCCCCTGATATGACTTTAATTCATCAGGAGGTTCAGACAAAGAGCCTATTCCCACTGAATACTTGGAGCCATAATGCGTCATACGAGAAACTTACACTTCAAAACTGGGAAAAAAAACAGGAACAAAACCAGGACTAGAACAAAACTAAACCAACTAAACTAAAACTAGGATGAAACCACACATTGTAATCTTACCCGGTGTGTGTTTCTGTTCAAAATCATGAATCCCCTGAGAGCAGCAGCAGAATCAAAGTAGACCACCATAATGGACTCTTCCCTCCTCTTCATCGATTTGGTTAGACCCGTCAAACCGCACACCTGAGACTCCCTCCACCTCTGTCTCCTTGTAAGATGGATGACGAACAATCTTGACACTACAATGACACACATTCAAATACCTAGTTGTTTATGCTTTCGTGAGAATTTGAATGGCATTTTTGTCATTGAAGGAGTTACTAAAAGCTTTTGACAAAGTGCAGATACTGGGCTCTGTGTAAAATGCCACATAGCAGCCAAAGAGCGTTCATGTTTGCTTTTCACACTAATGCGCCACTTTAGAGTGTTTTTCTGCAGTTTGTCCTTATAGTCTTTAAAAACGAGAACATGGCTCACTATTTTTAACACCCATTATGCGAAATTACATTATGACAATGGGACAATCTTTATTAAATAAATCAATGTGACAAGTGGCAATGTGGACTATCCTAGTGGTAAATTCCTTTACATTTTCTTTGGGATAAACGTGTAACTGTAAGTTCTATGGCTTTCTCCTGTCATCCTGCATTCAGACTTGATTTTCGATGTTGTGAATCTAAACTGTCCGTTGAGAATTAACACGCAGACTTTACTTTGACATATTTACATTTTGAAGGCCAGACCTTAAGTCCTGAATAAAGCCTTGGGTGAAGTGCAGTCCTCATTAATTGGGCTTTTATGTGACAGAGCGCCTTCAAAAGCAGTTTAAACATGTATTTATTAAAGCGTTTTTCTTTGAGTTTTGACTTCTTTTTTTTTTTATAATGAGCCAACTTGTTTGAGAGAAGGAAATTTAATGTGAATTTTCATCAACTTATTAATATTTTACACTTTATTTCCCTTTAGACAATTTTTGCATTTGACCCATCATTCAAGGCCCCTGGGGACCCATCTGCAGATCTTAAGCGCGGCTTGCTCAGGACTCTCTTAGCAATTAGCTGTAATATTTTAACTATAATACCGATCTTCCAAGTATTTTCAACCCTGCCTGAAACATACCTCCTCTGCCAAAAGAAATCACAGAGTTTCAAACAAAATGCCATCTTTCTTGTGGGTAGTTGGGTACAAAAATGATCAAAATCTTGGAGGGAAAATTGTTGCTTTCTCAATGTACTGATCCCACAATAATGTCTGGAGCCAAAAGTTATTATTTGGAAGGAAACCTTTGGAATGAAACATTTTTTTTAGCCCAGCATGGCGACTGTATCAGACCATGCTATCTTCTCTCAATAGCTTTAGATAATGGTGAACTTTGGGGCACTTATGAACAGAGGAGAGCTCCACAAGCTCCTCTCCAAACACGGCTATTTTAGGCCAAACAGAAAAGGTAAGAGCTGAGACAGGCCTATTTCATGCTTTCAACTGGAGCACAAATGGCTGCTTCTTCACACCCACAGCAGATGAATGAGGACGTGATATGTTTCTTGTATATATCCACTAGCTAAGAATATTCAAATTAGGGTTGTTTCCACGGCTTTCCACAGAGCAATGGGAAATTAGGACTGTTGCTATACAGCGATTCACAATTAAAAACAAAATATCCTATCCGTTTAGTCCTTCATAACCACCTCTAATTATAATCCTCTTCTTAGTTTAAATGAAATGACTTTGAGCTGTGTTTACAGACATACAGAATGGTTGATGGAGTCATATGGGACATTTATTATATTTGTGGCGCAGTGAAAAACACGATCTATCCTAATTCTACTTGCATTGAAATTACAATTTGCATCTCGCCAATTTGCTACCGTGCATGAACTACACAGGCAAATTAGTCGTCTCTTTTTGAATTCCGATGGGCTCAGTGACAAATCAGAAGTATGAAAATAAACATGGTGGTGTTGCATATGAAGAATTACTACACCAGAATATGCGTCACTAGAGCAACTGTGAACTTTCCTTTGTGACAGAACAAAAGGCCAGTAGCTGAAACACTGGTTTGTGTGAATTGGTTATTCACAACAGGACTATTTATTGTTGAAATCACACAAGGAAAAAGCAACACATCACAGAGAGGATTGAAGAGGCAAGGAAGAAAAGAAAAAAAAACCCTAAAACAAACAAAACTATTATTTAGAGATGAGAGAAAACCATGTTGTTGTGAGCATCAGCCTCAAGTTGTGGTACATCAATGACTAGAAATTGTTCTATTTCATTTAAAAGTGCAATATGTAACTTTTCCACAACATTTCCATTGATTTATTCTATTGCAGGTGGTTTTATTGTTAAAAACATGCATCTACAGATCTGACCTTTATGATAAATGGTCACATTTGTAGATAGCGCTTTTCCTCCATCAGTCTCCTATTAAGACACACATTCATACACCAGTGTGCGCAGACACCTGAGCAATCTGGGTTAAGTGGTTAAGTCCAAGGACATAACGACAGCATTCATCTGTGGGAGCTGGAATCACCAGCCTGTGGGTCAATGGATCTGACCACTCAACCTTTAATGTTTACATTTGCACCACTACGTCGGCCAACCTTTGGATCAGTGCACTATACCAACTGACCTACTGTCGCCTTTAAAGTTTATGTGCTGCTTTATCATTTTTTATGCATGTCATGATCCTAAGAATGATGCCAAAACCAGCAACATTACATTGTCATGTATAACACAACTCTTGCCCTTTCGAAACATATTCTTAGACTTTCGCTTTGTCATGAGACTGAAGTCCTATGGGATTTCTGTAAAGGTCATCAGTAGCACTACATATACAATACAATGCTTCCAAATTCTGCAGATTATCTACCAGAGAGAACAACATGTGCTGAATAAATAGTGATTGTATGCACCGCACTGTCTTCTGTTTACATTTGTACCGCACAGCAGCATTTGGAGAGAGAGAGAGAGACAGTATTATGGCATATGTTGAGTTTAGCACTCAGCGCTCTGCCATACTGACTGGCATAGTAATTACAGCTTTCAGCAGCACAGAGAAACACATACATGTCCCAGAGAAAGTGTAATGTGCAGAAACCAGGAGAAATCAAAGCAAATGTGAGCTCAAATGATAAGGCTTCAGAGCACAGTTTGTTGGGCGGTGAAAGCTCAAAATCGGGATATAAATTGGTATAGTGTTTTTGATAGAGGTACAATATAAGATACTGCATTTTTCTGAAGAAGGGAACACCATAGACATGCATTATATGTTTCACTGTTGCAGAGTAATATTAATATTAGGATTATTATTAGAGTGTCTGTCCTCTGGTCTGACGGTTGGTGGTTCAAATTCTGCTCTCAGCTTAAACATCGTTGATAGAGTGGTCCATAGGTTGGGGAATTTTGTCATTGCGTTTTTATGCAAACACTTAAACTGCTAGTGTCTGTGTGCACTGGTGTATGAATGTATGTGTGAAGGAGTGACTGGTTCCTTGAAGTAAACTGCTGTGAGTGCCTTGAAAGTAGAAAAGAACGCTATAAATGTGCCCATTTAACAGTAAAAGAGGAGATATAGAGGAACAGACAAAGCCACTATATTGATCAAAGATGAGTTCTATCACGGTAAAACACCAGTGGCATTCCTTCTGTGTTCCTTAGGGCATTTATATCAACCAGAAGAAGAACCTGCAGCTGTGCATGAAGAATCACCCAGCGTAACATTTCATACTGTGTCCTCGGGCTGAGAGTTGCAGAAAACAACAATGAAATATCACTACTCCTCTGTCTCAAGAACTCTGCCCCATTAACTATACTGTATGCTCAATTCAATGCATTATTTAAAAACAGATTTTAAATTTTTCAACCAATCAAGTATGCATAGGTTACAAGTGAGGACTGTTTTCATGCCAATTAAAGATGCAACATGTAACCTGCTTGTCTCTTTTATTGCATTTAACTCATCAATCTCCAGGAGACGCCGCTATGCCAAAGTTACAGGTCAAATCTATCTGCTCACAGTTATAAGCAATGGACATAAGATTAAAGTCTAATGCCATACTGTGGAACATTCTAGCCCTAACCTCCCTAAAACATTTAAAGAATGCAGGTCAAAATATTTTATCTTTTAAATTGTGAAAGGTTAAGGAATCATGACTGAAATGGACTGCTCTTACTTGACTTCTATTATCAGTTTATCTGTATTGCTTCGATTTTCTTATTGTTTAAAGACAAATCCTATTCAGAGGCTGTGTCTTATCTGTCCAGCACGTCCCCATGGAAAACCAGCCTGCTGCTGCACAGTGGGCTAGTTCTTTTTAAATAGAAACCAGAGTTCGTCTTTATAGATTGAGGTCATGTCAACACTATGGTGAGGACATGAAAAATGGACAACACAGACAATCTTCAGGAGGTCACAGCAGGGCTTTAATGGCCAAAAACCATACAATACTGTAAACTAACGGGGACATAACATTAAAGGTAAGTGCTCTGACCTGTTATAGCGATGATTGGAACTTAAGGTGCCGCTTCAGTGAAGCTTGTTTTTATGCCATAGATGTATAAGGCTGGTGAGTTAAGTTGTTTTTTCGATTCCCAGACAAGACGGTGACCCTGAGAGATTATTTTATGATGTGGGGCCAAGATAGAAAAACAAATGAATAAAAAAAAAAAGAAAAAAAATCCCGAAGGAGGCAGAAACATATTATAAGGAGCCTCTAACCATAATACATAAGCCAATTATATTTAAGTAGTGCTGCTTAAAAATGCTATCCAACTATTATTATATTAGTAGAAGTAAAAAAGGTATTTGGGGAAACTAATAGGCCTACTCAAGAGTATGTGTACTGTCTGGACATGATATTTATAGTTTGAAGTGGAGTCATTGCATGGACAGAATATAACATAATGCAAACAAATATATTACTATGCTGTCTGAGTGAGTGGGCGAGACATATTGTTTGTAAGTTTTTCTATGATGTGTTTATTCCAAAGAAGCTTCGTCGGGGCTTGTTTGCTTCTTAACTAGTTGCCTGACCACAAGCACAACTTTTTCAGAGTCTGTTGAGTCTCTGGGTGGAGATCAATAACTTCCCTTTAAGCAGTGAGTATCTCCATTTCTCTTGTTGATTAAGTCTGAGCATTTCCAGCTAGTGCCCTATTGCACTATGTTGATTATATGCTGCACATGGATGCAATTTTTTGTGCACATGGACACAATAATTTGCCAATTTGCCTGTAAGCAGAGAGTATGAGTGTTAAAAGTGGCTTTGTCTTGAATGATCCACAGTATGGCATTAAGCGTATATATCATGCAATTATTTACTCACAGACCAGTCATTTGGGCTGGTGGTGCCAAAATGATAAATGGCCACATTTTTATATTGCACTTTTCTACCTTCAAGGCACTCAAAGCATCACAACAACATCACAACAACATCAAGATATAGGTTTAATGAAATACTATAGAACATTACATTCAGGCAAATCATTCACATGTCAGTTAATTCCCTGTTAAATAAATACAAGTTCATGGCAGACAGTCCAGCAGAAAAGTTCCGTAGGGCACCTTTAAGCGCACTAACGTCAAGGCTCGTCAGTGTCACATCCAAAAGTTATATTTTGATTTCTGTGCTCTCCACACTGTTAGGAACAACATTGTAGATTGATCTAAACACTCAAACACACAATCATTGTTCGAGAGCTGCTACAATGATAAGTAGTTGATGATAAAAATTCCCATCATGCACTTGGCAACATGATGCTTGGTGAAGTTGTTTATTCGGATCCTGAGTTTGGCACTTCTCAAAACTCATTCTCCACTCAGCACCAAAACCAGCTCCATCAAAAGTCTGCTCCTTTGACTCCCGCAGCTGTCATTCCAAATAAGCAACAGCAGAACATGGGAAAAAAAAAAAAAAAAAAACAAATCCATTCAATTACAAAGCTCACCAGACATACTATTCTCTTCTCAATGCAGCATATACAAAGTAACAGCTTCACTTTAATTTCTTCTAGCTTAGGGAAATGCCCCTTGCATTATGTCGTGGGCTTTACTCCAATTGTTTGATGAGAACCATGTACAAGCAACTGAGATTATAACACGCAGTTGTCTTTATATCATGGTACAACAAAGTGAACGACATTTTATTGTGATCTAATCCACGGCTCTTCTCTTATGGTCAAAATCGGCTAAAGGGATTTTGAGGACAGCTTGGTCAGGATTACCACCTGATGATGTCATAAATTGTAACCTCTTGGAGCTCTTGGTTAAAATATGAGCTCAAACACGTATGATAGAAACACAACTCAATACCATCATTGTGTCCTTAGGCAAGACACTTAACCCACCTCGCCCCCGGTGTCTGCGTACACTGGTGTATGAATGTGTGAGTGGTTCCTTGATGTAAAACGATTTGATTGCCTTGAAGGTGGAAAAGTGTGATATAAAAATCTTACCATTTAATATATTTAGAAAATCCTATCTCAATTTCTTCTTGCCCCTTTCCCAATTTATTTGAAATGTTTAGTGTAAATATCTGTTTAAGCAATAAATGTGTGAATAAAAAATTAGCAAATGTTTTCAATTTTTCCATATTTGTCCATTCATTCCTCGTACTACTTTTAGCACTGAGCCAGTTCATTGACCTATAGGGCACTTTTTACAGTCCCAACTTTTCCATACTCTCCCCTCACACTTGTGACCTCACTGTGTCTTATGTACACCTACTGCTTTCTTCTGTCTTGTAATGGACACAAAGTTCAGGTAGTCATTTGAAGCACAAATCGATACATTCTCATCCCCTCTGCAGTGATGGTAAAAATCACAGCTTCTTCAAACATAAAGGCCACAGAAGTGCACACCGGGGTATTGTTGCTCTGGTTGTATTGTCAGTACAATATTATAAAAGAATAAATGTGCTGAAGTATAGCTGAAGAAAATTGGGTCTATATGAATTGGTAAGTATATTTGCTCAATGCAATCTAATCTGAAATATTCGAATTCATATGTAGGACATTTCAGTGATTTAAGGCCTGTTTCTCTATTATGTAACGCTGTCACCAGGGCCATGCTTTTGAGGTCAATGGCATCTATCTTGTGCTGTACATGACGGAGCGGGGGGAGGTATGGAGGATAGAGTTGAAAATTAAACCCTCACCATATAAGCTCAAGAGAGTATTGAGTATGTGAGAAGCAGCTCTGAAGAGGAAAGCTGTTATAAATGCTATTATGGTGGTGAAGTCACTTACAAGGTCCTATATAATGTACATTCATCTAAAAAGTCTTCAACTTCTTTTAGATTTTCTTAAGTAAAAGCTAAAAGAACATTATAACTTTTCTTGTGCCCCATCATTTCTCTCCATGGAAATTGTATGTCAAGTGTTTTTTTTCATAATGTGTGATTCAATGGCTCACTGTAAATATTATTATATATCTATGAGCGGGTCCGCCTTGCCTCAGATCTGACCCGTAAATTGGACTAGTAGCAGCATTTGATGGTGTCCCCTGATTGTCTCCATGAAGATATAAAAGTTATATTCCACTCGAGGGGTTCACCTTTAGAATAACGCAGTGTATGTGCTAGAAATACACCACAGTGTCAGAACTAGGACTTTATCTGATGTTACACTGAAGAGGGAAGTGCTGCAGCTAAAGACAATGGCAACTATCATCAAAAGGCAATAATGGAACTGGTGAGCGCAAGTGAATACAGACCATTAAGAACAGAAGCTAAAAGTGTTTTCATTAGTTTGTATAGTTCGGCTATTGGTACATGTAAAAATGTTTTAATTGAATGAGTCATACTTTTAAAATTAAAGTGGTGCAAGCAGCAGTGTAATTGGTCGTTTATTCCATTTATTGCAAGTGTTGCACCCTCAAAATGAACAACAAGACTCATGATCATGCACATAACAACTTTCAAGGCAGTACATATGACTAAATGGCGTTTTTATGTTTAGTTTGAACTTTTGCGATGATTGAAAAGCTGATTCAAATGAAAAGCAATGTGTGGGTTTAAAATGATATTTCTGCACTTTTACGGTTAAGGTCACTGTCACTTTCTGTACAGTAATTAAACCTCAACCAAAGTCGTCAGATCTGTGTTAACTTTCGAGATTTTTAGGTTATAAAGCTGTTCTTTATGTTCACAGGGCTTTGAGAAAACAGCTGGTTCACTACTTTACATCATTAGCTGCATTCTGTGAGCTCTAAAGATGGCAGCAGATTATAGCACTAGTTAAATGAGTGTGAAGACCAGGCAAACACTGTTCTAAAGACTAAGGTCTACAGAGAGATGTTACTGATTATAAGCAGCCATTAGACCTGCTTTATTAGGCTTCAGCTACTTCAACATTCAATGCTATTGTTACAACATTTGGACTCGTCAATTATGCAGAAATTGTTGCTAAAATGGCCTCCGCTTCACCCATAATTGTCCTGCTATTTTCCCAAAGCAGCTAAATGTACCTTGACTTTGTGCTTGAGCGCGGAATGAATAAAAGAGGCAAAAGCAGCATGGGTAATATTTCCATAATAGCTAACAATATGTTACTGAACCTGGATTTTGGCTGGTAATGGAAGTTTTTGTTTGGGTTAGAATTGTATTATCATCTTACTTCAATTAGTTTATAAATGTAAAAGGCCTTTGTTATGTTTTTTTTTTCTTTCTCAACTTAGAGGAACTCTATTCTACATTTAGATTTTAAATTGCATAAACACAGCTTTTACTGATAATTATTCTAATACTGATTTAGTGTAAGTTACAAAAACATTGAATATGGTGCAGCCAAGTTGTTTATGTTATAATTTTGTGTTTTTCTATCCAGTCAGAAAGCATCATGTGGGCTGCCACTTTCAATGCAATGCAAAATCCTTTATTTAAACCTGAAAGAACTCTCTCTGATCTGATCTGACCTAAATCCCAGGTCTGCTGCTTTATATATTGCTGCTGCTTTATATACTGTCCATATACTGGACTGTTCATATACTGTTATTTGGAAAAGGCTCCTCAACATCCCGACTGAGTGGCACTGAGGCAGAATTATGAGCAGCTTAACAGACAAAATGTGTGCCTTATTTGTGTCCACGGAGCTATTGTTTTTGCCCCACAATTGAATATTTCCTCAACCCACAGACTCAGAAACTTATTTCAGAAGAGAAAGGTTCAGTAAAGCTGTGTATGATCCCAAAGTCCCAATATTGGTGATAAATGTGTTTCACTGTTTACTGGTCTACCACTGTTCATTTATCAGGTACAAACTAAAACTAAATATTTAGTTGTAGGCTTTCATATTTCTTATTAAAATGTAACAGCTCTTACCTTTGCCACTCACTAATAAATTTCCTATGGCTGTGATGCATAAGCTCTTTATGCAGGTTCAGCTGTGGTTGTAGTACCTTTTTAAGACTGTAAGAGTGCAGGCTACATACAATACAGTACAAATATATGCTATGTGTATGGAAAACAAATAAGCAAACCCATCCTATATAATTAACACTTACATAAAACAGCAGGGGGTACAAGAACTCCTACTGCCGGCGTTCTGAAGATGTCACGCGGATTAACTGGACTCAAATGCAACACAAAGAGAACAGTCAAATGTCTTAGCAATTACCACAGAAAATGTCCTTTAAACAGGTAGTTCTGAATATGATGAATAAGGCAATAAACAACTAAGGAATGAATGTCTTATTTAATGACAACGAAAAGCTCTTCCACTTCGGGGATTAGATAAGGGAAAATAAACTCAAACAGGGATTAATGCAGCTTTAGAAGTGCAGAAATACAAACAGAGTATTTCAGAAGAGTGTGAGTGTTGCTCTCAACTGGTCAACAATCTAGCAATGACTGACAGAACAAAAGCAGTATATATAGACTACCCCGGGCTGATTAACACCACAAGAGGCAGCTGCAGGGAAAACAGGGAGGTAACAAAAGAAGGGAACACAGAGCCGGACTGGGGATAAACATGCAAACAGGCGGAACTGTAACAGAAGATTTTTTTTTTTAGTTTTAGTTTTTTTTTTGTTTTAGTATATTTTTTGAAACTTGATTGATGATTTGTTGTATCTGAAAATACCTGGGGCACATGTGGTCACATCATTTAGAACATTTCTCATCAATTCACACACAGCTCTCGTAGCCCTCATTCACAAACATGATCAATGAATTCTGAACTTTAGCCCAAACTCTAGTACTTTTAATATAGAAACTTAACCATAACAGCAAAATAACACAATTTGTGAGCACCTAAAATCTAACAACAGATGATTTCACACCGACTGAATCCGACAGCGACAAAGGCCTCAGCAGAGCACAGACTGTATGACTATACAGAGACATCCTACACTCAGTACAGTGTAGATCCAGTGCTATGTTGGTGTAAATATCATAATTTTACAGAACTATATGTAATCACATTCAGCAAAAGTGATTTGGATATATTCACTATTCTGACATCTCTCAGTTTTCTTGAGCGTAACTATTTGGATAAAATACCACAAAATCCTGTGTGCAAATTGGTAAAATGTACATTCATTTCAAACTGCTTTTGGGGGATGATTGATGAGTTTTGAATGTAAAACTGCATACTGCTGAGAAAAAAAAAGAAATCTGTTCAGTATTCTGTGTGAGCTGTTTTGCTAAGGTCAATTTTCAACAAAGAAATGTGACAAAGAAAAGAAAAACTATAAATGAGGCTTAAAACGATAACTGCCTGCTACCACTTAAGATGATCAACGGTGTAGTGAAGACAGTTTGAGTGTTAAATGTGTTCAAACTAAAAGTCAAGCTTAGGTTTCCTTTAATGGAGACATATTACACCTGCCCCCATCCACAGCCCTGTACTTACATGTGATTCTTTGAAAAATGCAGCCTCTTGCACAAAAATGTTGCATAGCCATTAAAAAACAAACAACAATATATTTCTATAATTATTATTACTACGTATAGGTCTACTTTAAAAACACAGAGGAGATCTTCTGGACTGAATTACAAGATCATTTCTTCTACAAATTCAGCACAACTGCACATTGTATTATTTTTGCCTGATGATATTTGCATAACCGTAACAACCAGAATGCGATGACTGCTGTGCTGTGAAACATGTCGAGTTCTTGCACTTCTGCTCTAAAGGCTCTAACTAAAATAAGTCAACACAGGCTCAATGATGCACCGATGGGATGCAATACATTTTATTATGAGTTTTCAATCACTTAAAAATGCATTTGTTGGGATTGAATGTATTTTCTATACCGCAGGCACATTCCAATAAGCGGTCACAGTAGATATATTATTCTTGTTATTGTAGATGCCGTTCTATCAGTTGGCTCTGAACCGGCTGTTGGCTTTAGGCTTGAGCACGCTAATGACTCATGGGGGTCTCCAGGGGGCGCTGCAGAGGAGCTGGCAACTGAGTTCAAGGTGACAACAGTAGCTCAACTGGTTTTGTGTTCGTCCACTGATCCAAAGGTTGGCGGTTTGAATCGCACTCAACATCAAAAACATCATTGGCTGAGTGGTCGGATCCACTGACCCACAGGTTGGTGGTGTGTTTCCAGCTCCCACAGGTGAATGATGTCATTGTGTCCTTGGGCAAGACGCTTAACCCACCTTGCCCACAGTGTCTGCGTACACTGGTGTATGAATGTGTGTGTGAATGGGTGAGTGGTTCCTTGATGTAAAAAGCTTTGAGTGCCTTGAAGGTGGAAAAGTGCTATGTAAAACTGTGAACATTTACCATTCACCAAAAAACAGATTGTGTGTGATGCCCTTATTTGTACATTGTGAAGAATAAACAGCTAACGGTATGTATAAGTAACATTTTTGGTGAAACTGAGGTAGGTGTAGTTATCCCCCCAGGAAGCCATATTCCATAGTATTCTTAATTAGACTTTTTTAATGATATATTCTTATTTCATCTTATTTTCATTTATTTAACAGTGTGGTTGTGTAACTTATCTGATGAGGAATCCAGCACCTACTTGTCTCCATAGAAATCTCATTTCTATCATGGTTGCAAACGTACATTCTTTCTTTCTTTCTTTCTTAACCTTTTGTTTGTGTTGTATTTTGACAGAGCACCTATGAAAAAGAGAGTCTATGTAAAACATTAAAAACAGGTGCAGGTGTAAGTATAAAAGTTCATTAAGAGATTATTAAATTGTGATTGTGGCACTAAAGTATCCAGTTTTGCTTGGATATTCTTACTATAAGTGGCGTCACCTCTCCACCACACACCTGTAACTTGGACTTGGGCTCCATAGACCCAGATCATGTCATACTCATGTAACATTGTAGGCAACATTTCCAAGAAGAACTACATTTTTTAACAATAGGCATATGAGCAGTTGACATCATTGTTTTCTTTGCACCTTTTGCACAGTTTTGTCATATGCTAATATTTACCAATTATTTCACAGTTGTTCCCTATGTTATAGCGTGCTGCATGTCACAGAAAAAGTGTCACCTGTACCCATTTTGCCAACACGTGCAGAGCTGGAGCTGCATTCACGACACTCAATTTACTGAGAGAAACCAACCGCCAGCTCACGCGGGACTGAAACAATCACCCCTAACCTTTTATAGAGGCATAAGTCAATACATTAAGGGACTATTTGTGACGAAGCGAACTCTGTGGAACTATGGATGGTGAAAGCACATTCATTTTTACATCGACATAATGCTGTGGAGGAGAGAGAAAATCAGACTAATGGAACATTTCTACATTGTACTTGTGAGTCTACTAGCATGATGCAGTTAGAAATTGACAAAAAAATTGCACAATAGAAAATAAAGTACAAAATAAAAACAAAAAAGTAAAAAAGTCAAACATTCCACACAACCTAAAACAGGGGTGTCCAAACTATGGCCCGGGGGCCAAATGTGGCCTTCAGACCAATTTTTATTGGCCCTCAGACCTTCAGTTGAACCGGGCCAATTGATCATAATCAGTACTTTTTATGGCAAAATTAAGTAATTCTAACAATATAACCTAAATAACATCACACTGCATTGTCATACAGACCTAATATTAATATTTCAAGCCTTGTTTAAAGTATGAAGACAAAACTATGTTAAATACACCATCTGAATTATCCACTGTATTGACCCTGCTCTGTGGCCCTCTGTGTCCTAGATTTTTCAAGATATGGCCCTCGGTGAAAAGAGTTTGGGCACCCCTGACCTAAACTATGCCACTGTTTGGCCACAGCTCCCCAAGCATGTTGTGGACTACCCAAGTTACACAGTGAATCTTTAAAATATGGGTTTTTAGCTAGCTATCACCGCAGTAAATATAAATATGGACACAAAATGCAGGAGTATTGCAGGGATGAATACTGGATTGATAAAATAAAACCATGAACAAAAGCAGCAGAGATCAACAAAAATAACAACTACCCGACCGACCTCTTTCCTTCTCTACATCACAGGTGAGTACGCTCATGTGTCCCCACCCCCTTTCTTCTTCGGGATAGCAGCCACACACAAATACACCCAAGAGTGTCTCCTACCTGTACTCTATAATCATATAATTAGTATCTGGAGACTGCTGATTATGTGTTGTGTCTCATCTAACCTGGGTTTACTCCAGGAACTCGATCTGTCTATGCACCCAAACGGTAGCATTCCAGTGATTACAGACTACATGATTGCTGAGTGGTAGCAGCATGTACCCTGAGAGTAGAAATATTTCCTGGAAGTGCATGTACTAGCTAATGAATAAATCACAGAGGGCCAGTGGTACAGTCATCTGCTGGTTAATACTCCAACATAACCAGGATCTCCGCCAATCGTTTGAAAAAGCTTTGAACCGTTGACACCAATCAATAACCATACATGTCATATTGAAATGGTTTTAAAATATGCACAAAGTGGAATATCAAACATAATATATCTAATTCAGGTTCAAGATATTATTTCTTTCTGCTCCAGTAGGTCAATGATAGGGGTAAAAAACATGATAAATTCGACAAATTCTTCAGCGTTTGTATATTTTGACATATAAAGTCCCCAATCGACTCAAACACTTAGAAAGGCATTTGTGGCATGAAAGTGAAACCGTATAAAAATGTTCGATTTGTGAGCGAGAATTCACCCAAAACTGCAACCTCAAAGTCCATCTGGCCAAACACACCAAAGAAGACGAGCTCCTTCGATTAAGAGCCAAACCTCTGACCCAACAACTGCTAAGTTTGAACCTGCAGAAATATTTTGGAACCGAAAAACGACTGAAACTTTGACTTCATCTTAATGATCCTCAGACAGTGTGAAATGATTCAGTGTTTTCTGCTTCGATACCGATACTTTGGCTTTAAGTATTCACTACAGTCTATATACAGTTAAAATCATTAGTTTATATTCACTATATAAAAGACACGTGTTTTAATCAGTTTGACCTCAAATTTCCTTATGCCGAGAAATTAACTAGTTGCAAAACGGTTCTTCTTCAGCGCACAGCGTAATTAACGGTAACATCTTATAAAACAGCTGGACACTGGTGCTGCTGGGATCACATAAGGAGCAAACTGCAACTCGTTTAGAATTAATGAAGAAATACCAATGACCAGGATATGGCACCGTCTCTGCCGCCTCGTTACATGTACAGCATTAGGAGTCAGTCATGTTACCTCACACTCATCATTAAGGGATATGCTGTACCTGAATGAGAAAGGTAAGAAACCAAGGTCAGAGCACATGCAGTGAAGCAGGGAATTATAAAAGCCTCCAGGATAAAGACAAGAAGAGGACTAAAGAAATGCATGATCACATTGCTGACTTAAATGTCTTATATTACACAAGATTGAACTCGAAGCCATGTTATAATGCTGTTACCTCATCAAAAAATACCTGAAATTGTGTTTTGTTTCATTCACACATGTTTGAGTAATCCGGGTTTATTAGTCTGTTTACATCTCCAAAGCTGAACATGCTCTGTTCTACCTTGTGATGTCATGAAGTGGTAGTTTCCAAGTTAAGAGCTACCTTTTACCTTTTGTTTAGCAGAAACAGGCAATTCTGGCTTGAAATCATCCTAATGATTCTAGTGAAGTTGTATGGAGTTTAATAACACACTGGAACACGTCCTGTAGTACCACATGTCGTCACAAGGTGGAACAGAGTGTTTTCTGTTTGGGAGAAGAGCTCAGCCTAAATATGCACTGCAGGTTTGTGTGTTAAACATGTGTGAATGAAACAGAACACAACTCTAAGTATGTGTTTGATGAGGAAGCAACATTATACATAGATCAGAAATAGCATAATATGGGCCCTTTAAGCCAGGTTTTAAGGCAGAATACATTTTTGGGAAATTCTACACACAAAATAACTTATTTTACTTATGGAAGCACTAAATTATGAAAAGTGTTTGACATAGAATTTTTCCTTCACTAATCTTTTTTTTCCCCCTATTCATCAGCAGTGTTCCACTTGAAGATATAAGATTTCACTTTAATCAGGCTCGGGTCTACAGGCGTGCAAAAGGGTGACCTGCAACCTCATTTAAAAGTGTTTGCAGTGCTCATTTAGATTCATGTTTCCCATGAATTACAAATTGTGTGTATATATATATATATATATATATATATATATATATATATATATATATATATATATATATATAATATACATATATATATATATATATATATATATATATACATATATATATATAAAAACCTGTAAATTACTATAAATATATACACACACACACATATATATATATATATATATATATATATATATATATATATATATATATATATATATATATATATATATATATATATATATATATATATATATATACACACACACACACATATATATACACACATAGATATATACACACATAGATATATGTTATATATGTGTGTGTATATATAGTGTACAGAAAACATCTGTGCAGATGTCAAGGTCAAGGTTCGAAACACCTCCATCGGTAGTGGTATATTGGTAGTGAATGACTGAGCCAAGATCCTGTGGGACTTCCAGATACAGACATTGTGGTGGTGGATAAACAACAAAGCAAAGCCGTTGTGGACACCGCAGTACCAAGTGATGGGAACATCAGGAAAAAGGAGAAACTAGAGAAATACCAGGGGCTCAAAGAAGAGCTTTTTTGTTAAGTGCAATCATTTTTAATTTTTTATTATTTTTTTCTTAAGTGCATTCAATTTCTCAAAAGATATTATCATTTATTGGGTGTCTCTAGTAGTGTTGTCAAGATACAAAAATGTTAAACTACATTTTGATACTAAGGAATAGACCTGATACCAATTGCAATGTCACGATGATAATAATTAAAAAAAAACATTCTCTTTATAAACTCTTTATAAATGATAAACAGTTACATTTTTATATAGCGCTTTTCCACCCTCAAGGCCGTCAAAGCGCTTTACATCAAGGAACCACCCACCCATTCACCCATTCACCCATTCACACATTCACCCATTCACACATTCACACATTCATACACCACTGTAGACACTGGGGGAGAGGTGGATTAAGTATCTCGCCCAAGGACACAACAACAAATCATAGTACTTATTTTGAAACTACAAGACTCATCGACAGGACTATCTAGTTTTTACACTAGTTTTAGTATCAATTAGTATCTGATTTCCTAGACTTTTGACAACTCTAGTCTATAGTGGTGAAAAGTCTAATACAACAGTAGCTCAGATGGTCCGAAGGTTGGCAGTTTGAATCCTGCTCTTGATATAAACATCACTGGATGAGCGGTTGGAGCCACTGATCCACAGGTTGGCGGTGCGATTCCAGCTCCCACTAATAACTGCTTTCATGTTTCCTTGGGCAAGATACCTAACCCAACTTACCCCCAATGTGTGCATACACTGGTGCATGAATGTGTGTTTAATTTATATATAAACACCATACAGATCTATTTATAAACTGTGTACAGTAAGCCTTAATACTCAGGAGACAGGATATGGACTTCTTGCATCATATATATCTCATACATACATTTGACAGCTCATTTTGCACTTCAGCTGTTTTTATTATCTAAACCACATTTACACATTTTCCCTTTAAAGTTGCCATCAAGCAAGTCTGTGTTGATGCATTGCTTTGAACCCTATGTAATATGTTAGATGGCTTGTATTTGATTGGGATGGCTTATCTGCAGTCCCTGTTATCCACAATGGCACAAAATGAAAAAAAAAAAAAAAAAAGAGAGAGAGACAGAGAGAGAGAGTGAGAACGTGGTCCTTTTTCGTTTTTTTGTCCCCCCCCCCAAAAAAATAAATAAATAAAATAGATGAATATAATGATAAGGTTGCCAGGGAAACCGTGACATCAGCTGTTTTCATCCCGAATAGCCCACGTGTATTGGATCTCCCCTCTCCTCTCCCCTCTCCTTCTCTCTCCTCTTCTCACTGTATCCCTGCTCTTACTATAAAACGACTGCATCGGACCCGGCGAGCGCTCAGTCTCTGTGAGGATAGCAGAGGCAAAAACGCGGCTCTCAGATCTTACGGGCAACAAAAAGAAAATTGAATCTACTGTTTGGGATGACTCTTTTGTATCAGTAAACTCAACATAATTGCTGTGATCATGCCAGACCAGGCTACTTGGATTGGAAGATTGGAAAACCCTGCTTTGTGGACAGAATTCAATGGATTGTGAATCTTTTGTACTTGATATAGACAGACAATATTGCCTTGCTACCAAGAATATACCGCAGAGACTGCTTCCCAAGGGTACTGTGAATTAGTAATATTCTTTGGAGTAGCTTCTGGCAATTTAAAATAACTTTTTCCTATAAAGATTTCTGGGATTTTTGTCTTTGCAAACCACTCAATCCCCAATCCAATCTACTCTTTATCAGTGTTACAAGCCTTTAGATTTGCATGTCAATAGCGTAATTTCCTCACCTTGCAGTCCCTTACGTCTTCAGTTACCAATTATGGACTACTATTACTACTACTACTACTACTACTACTACTACTGTCAACTTTCTACTATAGCTGCAGGACATGCTATGTTTAATCTCTGTTAATTGCTACTAGTGCCACTATCTTCCCACCAAAATGTATTCCTCAGAGGATCTCGGCAACAGCACGGAGCAGATGTGGATAAATGCAACCCAAGCAAACTTTTCCCAAGAGAGAAGGACCGAAAACAAGAGTGAAAACCACCAGCACCCGTTCCTGACAGACGCCTGGCTCGTACCGCTGTTTTTCTCCCTAATTATGCTGGTCGGACTTGTCGGTAACTCTTTGGTGATCTATGTCATTACCAAGCACAGGCAAATGAGAACTGCTACCAACTTTTACATAGGTGAGTAGAAAGCCAATGAGATTTACTCTATGGGAATTGCACATGAAATATTAACCCGTCTCTCATCTAATGGATATTCTGCCCGTGCCAGCTGTAGCATCAAAAAGAATAGGCTATCAACAGTGCTGTTTAATTAGTGGGGTATATAAAGGCGCGTCTGTGTGAGCTGTTAAATTCAAAGGAGAGCGGAGGAAATGCAGATTCAAACACATGCATGACTTTGGAAACTACATAAGGAGGATGAAAGCAAGACATGCAAGTTGATACTGTACTTAAGCTATCCCAAAGGGGAAGTATAGGACCTAGAAGGGGAATGGAAAACATCATTCCCCTGCGTGGTTATATGGCGTGGTTAGGAAGGTAATGGAAGTGTAATAAATGCAATTAAAAGTTTTCAAATCAGATTCAGAATGACTTCATCGACATGGGGATATTCTTTTAATTCCAGACATGCAGCCAATATTTTTCTTAATACCAAAGCTTTCCTAGCAATACCAATAGCTGAAATCTCTTTTCTGTTCATTATCACCGTAGCTATAGCCATGATCCTTTGAAAATGCACATGGTGAGTAAAAATGGGAAAATCAAATAAGTTGTGTGTGCAAACAAATAAAAAATATAATAGGTGTTTTAACCAGGAAAGTGCCACTGCCATTTAAAGGTCTTCTATTACACAAAACTGAGTCGTGTGAGCTTTAAGCCACGTTATAATGTTGTTATAAAGAGTTGTTTTTTTGTTTCATTCTCACATTTTTGAGTAATCCTGCATTATCACTGTCTACATGTCAAAATGCCCTGTTCTTTGACCTTTAGTTCAGTAAAAGTTCCCAATTCCAGGGCTGAAATGATCCAAATGATTCTAGTGAAGGTGTGTGGAGTTTTAAAAAACACAGTGGAGCACTTCCTGTATTACCACGACCACAAAATAGCGTAATATGGAGCCTTTAAAAACTCCATTCTCCAAGGTCGCCTGTCTTTGTACACATTGAGTGGGCTACACTGCTGCTTCTGCCTCTTTTTTGAACATTATTGCTTAGTATTTCCTACCTCACAACATCTCTGCACGTCAGTTTGCATAGCTGCCACTGTCAAATTTAATAATCTGAATTAATAAGATATAATTTATGACAATTAATGGGATTGATTTTTGCATTTAATGACACGGAATAAAGGAAAATCAGTATTTTTTTTAGGTTTAGTGAGAGTTTTTAGTTATCATGTTGTCTTTTTGGTGTAGGCACTATTTAGTTTACTGAAATAACTGCTATACACTCGATCAAGATGACAGCTGGGCAGAATAGGACTGACATAATAATAAGAAAACATATGAATACTTGTATTAAATTATTCAACAGGTGCATGCAATATGGAAAGCATAACAAGTAGCATGGGATTACCTTAGCACCCTCTTCCCCTATAAGTCCTGCGTTACACTTTGATGTCTTTCCATTGAGGTTACGGAAAATAGGAGGCAAGTCTGCTTTGTCGCCTCTGCTTTGAACTGTGTAGTTTCTATATGGAATAGCGTGGCAGAGGAGCGCTACAGAAATAAGCAAAGTGTTTGATGTGGTGTTGACAGAGGACTCTGCCTGTCCTCCTCATGTCATTGACTTAGTGTTTGTATGCAGAGATGGCAATTGTCAGTTACCACGCTGACTTCAGAACAGCTGTTTCGGACATCACGTTTATTTACGCTAGTCATATTTCTGTAGTTACTGTAAACTGTAGAAGTGCATGTTGGTCACTCTTCCCAATGTGAGTGAATTGTCAAGTGTTGCTGTTGCTTGATAAATGATTAAACAATGAGAATTAGTAGAAAATGCCGTGTTACTATGTATTTTCTGCACGTCCATCGGTGGGAGGGAGAGGTTGAGAGAGTGGAGACAGACGGGATTGGCTTGTATAAATAGGGCTTCTGGGCAATTAGAGGTGTGGTTGAGGTGAGCTGTGGTTCGCTGGAGAGGAGCAAGTGGAGATTAAGGCGTGGTCCTGCTCCTGAATCTCTAGTTAATCATGTTAACTCTATTTTTTGGCTACCCACTGCTGGTGATATAGATGAAATGGAATGTGTTTTAGTTGCATTAAATGTACCATAAGTACAGTAGTGAATGCTCGCTGGAATAGGATCCATATGTGTGTAACTATGCAGTGGGGGCCTTATTGAGACCTTGTTAGTAAATGTCATTCATTTGAATATGCTTAACTCACAACATTTTACACTCACATATTCGATGTTTTAACAGTAGAAACAAAGTTTGAACAAAAATACATTTCTGTGGTGGCTGCAGTATTAGAAAACCTGCTCTGTGTCAAAAGTTCATCATAGAGGCTCCATTATTCCTGATTTCCCGATTCATTTCTGCAGATTGACACTCTTTGTTAAAGGCTCCAGAATGAGCAATGAGATCCAGTCATGGACCCATCAGAGGGGCATTGTACTTTTTTGAATAACTACACCCCCCTGTGTTACGTCTCTGACAGAATCCAACCATGAACCAGGTTAATACAAACTGCAGTACAAATGCACCACACAGTAAAAGACCAGAGAGTCAGAAAGTAACAAGTACATCAAGTACCATTTTAAGGAAACTTGAATTTTTTAGTAGTCTCTTTTCAAGACTTTGAATTTCAGCAAAACAGGATAAAAGCAGGTGTAAAAAGCACTTTCTGTATTAAACTAGGGCTAAACCAGCATCAAACTAGAACTAAACCGGGATAAATGAGGAAAAAAACAGAAATCAACCAAGATTAACCAGGACTAAACCAGAACTGATCCAGAATAAAACAAGCATTACATTAAGACTAAACCAAGACTTTACCAGGATTAAACTATGACTAAGCCAGGTGGGGAGTAAACCAGAACTGAACCAGGATCAAACAAGGACAAAATCAAAGCTAAGACAAGATTTAACCAGGACGACTCTAGAACTAAACCAGGACTAAACCAAAGGGACAAAACTAGAGCTGAACCAGACTTAACCAGAACTAAACTAAGACTAAAGCAAGACTTAACCAGGACTAAATCAGGATCCAAAAAGGTCTAAATCTAAACTAAACCAAGATTTAAACCGGGACTAAACCAGGACTAAACCAGGACTAAACCAGGGGGATTAAACTAGAAATGAACCAGGATCAAACTAAGACAAAGCCAGCACTAAACTAGAACTGCACCCAGATCTAAATCAAGATTAAACCAAGATTTAACCAGGATTAAACCATGACAATACCATGGGGAGTAAACCAGAATTAAGCCAGGATTAAACCAGAAGTAAACCAGGGGACTGGGACAAAAAAAAAAAACTGAACCACAAGGAATTCCAAATTACCTGACACCTCGCAATATGGTTCTTATGTAATGTGTGTCAAGGGATGCCCTGATAAGGCATCTGTTATGGAATTGTAACATGGTGAAAATATTAAATTCTCCATTATGGTTTTATAGCCACCAGAGAGCTGCTAATACAATGTTTTTGTGTGTGTTTATTTTGTACTTAACCTGCCAATATAAAATGTTTTACGTTCACCTTTGGATTATGGGGAGACTACTAGCAATTTAAGATTACATTATGACCTCCAAGCCGGATTAGCCTGTGCACTTTCCACCCCATAAGCTATGTATTATCTGATAAAAGGTTTATCTACAGCTTTACTTTGAAAATACCAGAAATGCATGCCAATCTTCCAGTTTATGCACAGTTTAAGTCTTGCTGTAAGGCTATAACAAAACGAATTGATTCAAAATTCAACCCCACAAGATGATTAATACAGAATTATGGATGGAAGATCTTGTTTTCTCTTTTTACTCAAGCAGTGATAATTTGTGTGTATCTTATGATTTTTACATGGGAAATAGCCTTGAGCAGAATTGCGTACTTTTAGCTTTCAGGTACATCATTGCCAATATTTCTAGTCTCATTAAAAGGTGTGCCTGGGTGGTGTGGACAGTCGGAAGAATTACGTGTCAGGAGTGGTTTCAAAGCAATGCATTTGTTGTGTTTAGCCCAATGAGCTGGTCTTTATCAGTATTCACCTCACACTCTTCAAACCGAGGTGATTGATTTCTGTTGCTCAATTCAATTACAGCACGTCTGAAAGATCTGTGACGCCAGCTGCCACTTCTGAAAATGTAAAAGAGATGGTTAGAGAAAGGGGTGATATCGACAAAAATGTTCAAAATCTTTTATGGATTATCACAGTGACAATATAAGGTGATCCAAGAGAAATATGGGAAAAAAAAAAAAAGTCGACCCACAACTACCGTCCAAACCGGGTGATGAACTGGGTCTGGAGAAGATTAAAGGGGAGGAGGGCAGGGTCTGGATGCATGAGAAAGTGGTCCCTCATTTATCGTGGGGGTTACGTTCTAAAAATAACCCGCAATAGGCAAAATCCGTGAAGTAGTCAGCTTTATTTTTCACAATTATTATGTTTAAAGGCTGTAAAACCCCTCACCACACACTTTATACACTTTCTCAGACAGGCATTTACATTTTCTTACATTTCTCTCTTGTTTAAACACTCTCAAAGTTCAAACCTTTGTAGATTAAAAAAAATAAGTACAGTATTATAGGTGCCTTTGTCGGTGCAGAACGTTTTACCGACATTGTGGGTTTTGTTGGGGAGAAAACTTACAGCACTTCAGAGTCACACTCCTAGTGATCCAACATTTATTTAAATTTGGCTGAATGCATTCTGTACTGTACAGGAGACACGGCACGGAGGAGACTGATTGACAATGGCCTACAGTCCCTCAGTCAATCAGGACGCAGAACACAATGCTCATTCATACGCTGTAAAAAAAAGAATGCAAAATTGCACGAAAAAAAACCTGCAAAACAGCGAGACTGCTAAAGGTGAACCACGATATAGTGAGGGACCACTGTATTCTGATTTTAATGTCGTCTTTCTTATTCTGTAAAGCACTTTGAAAGACTTTGTGTATGACTTGTGCTACAAATAAACTTGCTTTGCCTTGGTATTGTTGCCTGGCAAATCCAGAATGATGACTCTTGTTTTGAACAGACGGAGATCAGCCCGGTCACCACTCCCTTCTGTTGCACTTTCAGCCAGGTTTAAACGACCATGTAATTAGTTTTTTTTTTTTTTTTTGTCTTGTTTTGTTTTCATTGACATGTGTGAAACTCATTTTGCACACATGACTTTGAGCAAAAATTTCTTTAATTTCAGTTTAACACAATCAGTGCTTTACTCATTGATTCTGCAGAAATCTACTATGTTTTTTCAGTCCCTTGTGATATTTTTTCCTTTGTTTTTTTCTTGTAAGCAGCCATATTTGTTTTAATACAGATGGACTATGCATATCCCTGATTGTCAATCCACCTTTCAGTTATGACCATCTGAACGCAGGGAAATTCACCAGTAACCAGACTCACATCTTTGTAAAGTGTTGGAGAAATGTGAACTCTGGAACCAAGACAAGTCTTATTGGTGTGACAGCCAAAAACACTTGAGACGCCTCCCCTGCAGCCAGGTGTTACCAATGGTCTTAATCAGGGCAGATGGACACCACGTCTCTAGCAGCACACAGGTTTAGAATGAAACAGTTCACTAAAAGTCTCTATGAATGCTGCAGAGAAAATCCTCTTTTATAGCTCCATTTAAATGTCATTTAGAGTTGGATTGAACAGATGCAAAGAAAAATAATGAGAAAACTTAACACCTGTGCGTCTGTTCATTCTCATCCTTACGAGTTTAGACCGTGGGATGGCTACTTTAATATTTTTGTTTTAGTAGATTTTTTTTTTTCCTGTGTTACTTTTACTTGAGTATTTTTTGCCCTGGTATTTGTACTTTAACAGATAACAAAACTGAGTACTTTTTCCACCACTGCCCATTTACCATCTTTCCTCATAGTGATATAGCCTCAAGAATAACTGATTCAAACTGAGTAACTATGGGTACTAAAATGTGTCCAAAATGTTTATTTTGTTCCTATATTGTCTCAAAAAACTACTTTCAAATGTATTTTCCACTGAACCTTTCTTTGCCCTTTCAATCTCTCTGATCAAAAGCGTCAACACTTTTGCTTGACTTTTTTCCAAATCACTGAAATATGCGGGGTGGACAAAATGACAATGAAAATAATATGTTAATTTGGGATAATATATAGGTCACAATGGTATAGTCATCACAATACATGTAAATACTAAAGATGGTTTGGTCCTCTGGTTTAGTCCTGGGTCTAGTCCCAGTTTGACACATTTCTGAACGCAGCCTAAGAAGTTATATATTCTTATAAATGAATAAACAGCACCATCTTCTGAGAGTTGATGCTTCACTATCATTGGTTGAATCGACCTGTCACTCATTCAAAACGGACCAATAAGAACAAATTGGGCGGGGAAAAGACAGATCCCATTTGTATGCACATACAGATTGGATTAAATCAAAAAGGATTGATTCACAATTTAATTATCTCAACAGACAGAAATTCGTCAGAGGCTTGGATCATAATTTGGTTTATTATTGTTGTATTACTCACTCCTATTTCAACACAGCACCACAAACATGAAATATGTCACTTCCATTCGCATGTATTCCCAGAATCCCTTGCGTATGGCCTTTCATTTTTTGATCTTAGCTGATACCCGAAGGCCACTACAAGGCGGACTGTTTTAATATACCCAGTTGTAACAGGTTTGGAGCTCACCATCTGCGCCATCCTGCAAAATAATGCCCCAGCCAGCATAATGGGATTACACTGTGCTACAAAACAAACACAAAGATTAAATATTTGTCGTGAATGGGACACTGGGAAGGAACAATCCTATCGTGTTCCATTCAATTACTATGACCTTTTTGATGGAATAGTGGAATTATCACTCTTCTAATCTTCATGTGTAACTCTTTGATATCTTCGTGTGTATGTAGCGCCTAATCAAATAAAAAAAATTGGCTTTTCACGGAGACCTGATTTTTCCGGGGAACTAGGACAGACAGGGCAGCAGAATGACTTCTATCTTGGCGATTCAAGATTTTTTCAAACTGAGCTTAATTATTGATCTCACTCGGGGGTTCTGTTTGAAAATACAGAGAGTGCATATAAATTATTCAAGATGGTGAAATTGTAAGAACAAAGTTGGCCAAAGGTAAGATAAGGATTTGGTCTAGTTTTAAAAGTCATATTGTGCTATTCTGATTTAGGGGCTGTCACTTGCTTGTATAAATTATAAATGTTTCACAATATAATCCACAAATGTACCTAATTTGCATATTTTCAATATATATCAATTTTTACTACTCAGAAATACCTTAAAAAACATGTGGGTGTGGTCGCCTTCCCACAAATCTAACTTGACTTGATGGAGTTACTGTCTCATTAGAGGAATGTAAAATTTAATGCCAGATTGTAGAACATTTTAGGCAAAGCTCCAACATCACCATACGGATCATTTTTATTTTCATTAGTTTTAATACATTATTTTTTTCAGACGAAGGTTTAGTTTGTTTTCATACCCGACAGTTTCGCCTGCTCACTGACGGCGATCAGATGATTTAAACCGGTTTTAGCACTGTCTTCCCACCGGCGGAGACAGGACGAAAGCGCCATCTGCAGTCTGACTTTTTCTTTTTTTTAGTATCCCAGGTGTGTGAGACTAAAAATGCCCTCTCGTCCCGGTTTAAAGTCTCGTGGGCAGGTTTCCATATTTCAATTGCCTCCTTAAACCAGCAACAGTGTTCGTTGCCCTCCGTTCCCAATGATGTTGTATCCATGGTGACGTTACTGTACACTAGGGGTATAACGAAGAACCTATTAAAATAAATTAATGGAAGAACAGATGAAACTTATTCGACTATCACCATATAGAAACAAGCGGGTGGTAAACACTCCACCAGAAAAGTTACATAGTGCACATTAATGATGAAAGGATTAGTGAAATCATGGGACTGTATATGGAGAAAATATTTGAAGGAAGGGCATCAGGTTTATTAACAATATGTCAAAAGAAGAGTCTAGTGGCTTTTCGTTGTTATTCATACACACACATTAAAAATAAATAATCTCAAGGCTGTTGTGCAAAAGAGCCTGAAAAATGCATAACAGTGCAATTGATTTAACACGAATAAATGTTACAGCATCACAAACACTGAACAACACTCAGCGCATTTTAATATGGACCACATTTTTATCACTTTAACCGGAAATGAGTGGTTGATTTATGCTTGCCATAATGAATCATATGTTTTGTTGCTCTCTAAAATGAATTCAGAAATTGATTGATGCCGGCCGCTTTAGAATAATGGTGTATTGTTATTCAGGCCACACAATGGACATGAAATTGAAATAAATGAGAGAGGATTTGCATATAATTGCCTCAGAATGCTGACTGCAGAACACTATTATATTTGATTGTTTTTGTTTTTCCTGCCGTCAGGGAGTACAAAGTCTATAGTATACATATGTTTTTGGTAAATACATTGTGATATCTTGAACATGTGCAGACAATAACCTACACAGTTGTCCCTCACTATAACGCGGTTCACCTTTTGTTTCCTCGCTGTTTCTTGGATTTTTTTTGGTGCAATTGTACATGCTTTTTACAGTGTATGAACGTGTTCTGCGTCCTGATTGTCTGAGGGGACTGTTGACCATTGTCAAACAATCTTCTCTGTGCCGTGTCTCCTGTACAGTACAGAATGCGTTCAGCCAAATTTACATACATGTTGGATCGTGGTGTGACTCTGAAGTGTATATTTGCAAGTTTTCTCCCCGACAAAACCCACAATGTCGATGAAATGTTCTGCATCGACAAAGAGAGTGTTTCAACAAGAGAGAAATGTGAGAAAATGTTAATGTTGTTTGGTGAGGGGTTTTACAGTCTTAAAACATAGATAATAATTGTAAAAAATAAAGCTGATTGTGGTATGGCCTTAAGAATAACTTATTCAGACATGTTTATTTTTTCATTTATGAGTGACAGCAGCTGAGTTGATAGTGTCTGTCCACTGATCTGAAGGTTGCCGGTGCGATTCCAGCTCCTACAGATGAATGCTGTCATTGTGTCCTTGGGCAAGACACTTAAGATAAGATAAGATAAGATAAGCCTTTATTAGTCCCACAGTGGGGAAATTCCAGCATTGCACCGCACACATAGAACAGAAGGAAATGAAATAAAACAAGATAATAGATAAATAAATAACCCACCTCGTCCCCAGTGTCTGCGTACTTTGGTGCATGAAATGTGTGTGTGAATGGGTGAGTGGTTCCTTGGGGATGAAAAAGCGCTATATAAACATGTGACCATTTACCATTCAGTTGTTATTTTTTCTTATGTTGTCTCGAAAAGCTACTTTAAAATGTAATTTCCACTGAACATCTTTCCCTTCCTTTACCCTCTCAATCTCTCAGTAATAACCAACACTTTTGCTTGTGTATCTATCGTGAATGCTTTCATTATCTTACAAATTACTTTTTTGTTTGTTAAGAATCTTCATTTACTATAGTACTATTGGACAATCTTGCCTTACATATACGCTTATAGGCTCTTTTCATACCCACTGCACCAAATAGACCAAGTCATTTGCGATTCATTTCATATACCCCTTGTTCCTCCAAATGTTTCTCTTATCTCTGTGAAGACTATACTATAGTTTGATGATAATGCACTGCTATAAGAGGCTTCTTCAGTTCCGACTCTCATGCACTGATGTAATGTGTTTTGTGTCCACAGCTAACCTTGCTGCCACAGACATCATATTCTTGGTCTGCTGCGTCCCGTTCACCGCCACGCTTTACCCTCTGCCTGGGTGGATCTTCGGCAACTTCATGTGCAAATTTGTGGCATTTCTTCAGCAGGTAAAGTCACATGATTGTAGAGATCATCACATCTAAAACATCTAAAACTGTTGCTGTGGTATTGTGTTAAAATATGTAGATCAGGGGTGTCCAAACGTTTCTCATTAAGGGCCACATATAAAAACACAGACAAAGCTGAGGGCTGATTGAGGGCCATAGACTGGTCACCAATACAGTGAATACTTCAAATCTGTGTTATTATTACAAGTTAGACCGAACCACTAGACCTTTGTTCATGCTTACATCCTCAGTGGGACACATTAAATATTTGCTAAAGCAGATTTTCAGAAATATAAAGTAAAAGTACTGTTTAAGGTAATATGGGCCAATTCACCTGGAAGCTTGAGGGCCAAGAAAAAATGGTCCGAGGGCTGCATTTGGCCCCTGGGCCACAGTTTGGACATGCCTGATGTAGATGTTCAAGTTTCCAGATGTCAATGTATTTGTTTGCCAATAATACACCTCTCAACAATGCAGTTTATTTAACCTAACATTTGCTGAGTTTAGGGAAATCAGCACAGTAGCTCAATTGGTAAAGTGCTTTTCCTCCAATTGGAAGGTTGGTGGTTCGAATCCCACTGACAGCATAAATTGGTAGAGCGGTCAGATCCAGGTTGGCGATGCGATACCAGCTCCCACAGATGAATGCTGCTGTTGTGTCTTTGGGGAACATAGAGCAAGTCCCAAGTGCCTTACATCAATTAGTGGTTCCGTGATGTAAAGCGCTTTGAGTGCCTTCAAGATGGAAAAGGTTACCATGGTTTCTCAGTCAGTGTTAATTTTTTTTTTTAAATTATTCATAAGTCACCATGTTTGTTTTTTCTGATTCAAAGTAAAAACCAAAAGTAAAATAAAATCTGTCAACTGGACAAAAAGTTGTAGGAGAAGACGTTTTGCTGCTCCCTCTTCATATACGACCTTTTGTTTTTCACTCTTACAACTTTTTGTCCAGTTGACAGATTTTACACTTGGCTTTTGGGACACGGCAGTCCGCAAGTGTATTGGCGGTGACAGAATCTGACGCTATAGAGTTAAAAAAGAAATCACACGACAAACCATCACAACAGTCACAAGTCGATACTGAGTCACTAAATTCTCTGCAGCACAGACTGGCCAAGCAGCGTGAACCTGCAGCCAGTGATGGACAAGCGTCTCATCACGAATCATATGAGTCGGGTGCGTTTCTTGACCTCCGCTGAACCCCTGAAACTGAAGAGTGAAGAACCACAGATCTAATAGTATGGGAAAAAAAGCATGCTGATTTTGTATTGTTTTTTATCCTTATTCTGGTTCCCCAATTTTCAGTGGATTGAAGTAATTAAATTTACCATTGTACGTCTCTGTTTGAAAAGAGCGAGTCTTTTGTCCCGTTGTCTGGATCAAATCATTTAGTTCCTTTAGCGTTGGTCTCGGTCCTTTAATTATAACCTCCTGCTTCGACCGAAAGTCCAGTTTAGAAAACTGCTTGAGCTTTCATATGTAATCTTCCTCCATTTAAGGGCCAGACACGAAGAAAAAAGTGAATTGCTAAAGTTGACTTGCTAACTCTAAACTGTAGTTTGTGGCCCCTATTCTGCGTGAGTTACAAGAATTCCTGGGCTCACGAGCGCCCCCTAACATGAGGCAGGGAAACTGGTGACGCACGCCTCACCCAGCGCCTTTTCACAGCCACTGTAATGTGCTCAGCCATTAAAGGGTTAAAACAGCAGCTTAGCTACAGCAGCAGCACGTCACTGGGTTTCAGACTCTTACTCCTCTTGGGTAGGGAGGCATTGTATACTATTACCAAGAACAGCTCCACGTCTTCCATTATTGACATTTCTATTTGGTTAGTTGTGTCAGAGGCTTTATGTAATGTGCTCATCGTATGAACGGGCCAGTGTGTGTCACAGCAACAGACCTTCTTAGTGCTCCCAACTCAGACCTATTCAGTCTTGTATGGAAGCAAACCTGAATGGGAGATACTACTATGTTCATGAAGGTAAGGGAACAATATTTGCTCATATGAAAGTGTAAAGAAAAGTAATATTTTCTTAGCAGCTGACTCATATTTGAACCACATTCAACAAGAACACATGACATAAACCGAATCCTTGTTAGCTTTAAAGGTCCTATATTACCCAAAATTGACTTGAGCTTTAAGCCATGTTAGAATATTGTTTCCTCCTCAGAAACAAACGTGGAGTTTTGTTTTGTTTCATTCACACATGTTAAAGCAACCTTTAATTATTAGCCTGTCTACATCTTGAAAGCTCAAAATGCTCCACCCTTTTAACTTTTGTTCAGTAATTCCAAGGCTGAAATTATCCAAATGATTCTAGTGAAGGTGTATGGAGTGTAAAAACTTAAAAACTAATAAACTTCCTGTATTGCCACATGACGACACAAGGTAGCTCCAGTGCATATGAGGACCAAATACATTTCATTCTGGCCTCTCTTACTTCCTCTAAAAAATCTAAAAAGTTCTAATTTGTTCCCATTATGAACAAATAGAACATATTCAGCTGTGCATCCCTCGCTCCTGCTCCCCAGTCCCTCTCTCTCAACAACTTTTCGTCTACTTGTCTCATTTTAATCAACAAGCTTTCTCTCAATTATCTTTAAAAGTACACTTCCAGATCTAAAGCCTATTCATTATAATCATCTTCATAATAATGCAATCAGACTGTCTCAGAAAAATTCAATATAGAAACTCATTTTAAAAACCCACAGAACTCCACTCTCGACAAAATTGGCTCATACAAAGTTGTCCATGTTGTTTAATGTTTCACTCTCTTTTGTTCCTTACTCCTGCTGCTTTACCTCCAGCTGTGCTCAAAACAACACCTCAGGCTGGTGTGACTGGGAATCACTGACAACAAAGTGTAAGACAAAGATCTTACAGACAGTTAATAGATATTATTTAGGCAAGATCTCTTTTTCCGCCAACCACAAAAGATCAAACCGCAAAAGTATTTTTTATACGATCTCTTCCGCCAACAATGTCATGTCATTTTTATACATCTGCAAGCATGTCCATGTAATGTATATATCAGGGGTGTCCAAACAACGGCCCAGGGGCCAAATGTGGCCCTGAGACCAGTTTTTATTGGCCCTTGGGCTTCCTGGTGAACCGGTCCCATTGATCATAAGCAGTACTTTTAACAGCAAATGAAACTATTTCTACCACTATCAAACATCACATTGTAATGTGATACAGACCTAAAATAAATGTCTCAAGCCTTATTAATACACAGCGGCTCTGTCAAAGCTGTGTTTAAAGCACCGCACTGTATTGATCACCAGTCTGTGGCCCTCCGCTTTGAATATGTTTTGAGATGTGGCCCAAGAAAAGAAGAAAAAAGGTTTGGGCTCCTCTGGTATATGTGATTCTTGTATTAGTTTAGCAGTTCATATTTCAGTCGTCTCTCAAATGTAAAAAAAAATCGCTAAGGAACTTTTCTGGTGGAGAGTTCACCACTAGGGTCCACTAATCTCTATGAAGTTATTGTCTTTTCTACAGTATGGCATTTAATGGATCAGTCTTACATTTATTCATTTCTGCAAAAATACCTTGGAAAAATATGCATTCTTACAGCAAGCAGGATCGCCTCTCCACAGATCTGACCTGTAATTAGGATGCTTATGCCACATGCCTGTCTACAAATGCAAAAACAAGTAGATGCATCCTCTACGTACCCTCTAACACAAAAGTTACATCGTGCGCCTTTAATGTTCCTGTTTGTTGCTGCTTTTTAATGTGTGTTGTGAAGTTAATATTGATTTGACAGCAAAGACAAATTGTAAAAATTGTGATTTGTTTGTTTTCTTTCCAAAATTGTGCTGCCATATTTTCAAAGCAACATGTTAAATAAATAAAATAAATTTAAAAAAAAATAATTTATTTAAAATTGATTAAAGTATCCAGCCTTTTTGTTTTCCTTTATATTCCACACAAAGCAGTCTTCTCTCTGTGGATCTGAACTGGGTTTAGAGGGATATTGAACAAATGGACAAAAATGAAATATTTCACAAACATGAAACTAATCAGACGGCAGCAGGCAGCGCTTCTGACGGCAGTTTGAAAAATGCATCACACACAAAAAAACAGGAACAATGGAACAAAATGGCAAAAGTCCATGCTTGATTTCACAGGGTTTTGTTAATATCAAAGCCAGAATGATGGAAACCATGGTCCAATGCTGAGAAGTGAAGGGCCAAGGCAACATGATCAAATATCTAAACCTTCCACAAAAATCTATTTCACCAACCAATAATGTTATATAATGATCAAAAGACGACAGGCCTTGCAAAGTAACTCCTACATAAGTGAGAAAGTATATGTAGAGGTTTATAGAAATAGCAAGGAAGAAAGAAAATATCATCACATATCAGTATGTGTTGGCAAAGACAAAACTGTGTGGACAAGAACATTCATTATTTTCAAACTGTGATGCAACATCCCAATTTGCATTCAACAAAGTGGAGCTACACTGTAAAAAGTTCGCTGTAGATATTACAGTAAGTTACAGGCAGCGGGACGCCATAGTGTAGTGATACTTTAGTGCAGATTTACAGTACATTGAATGATACTGTACACTACTGTATTTTTACAGTACCATATATCTGACTGTAATATTGCAATAGTTTACTGTACCAACAAATTATTTAGAATCTTTTGCAAAAGCAACTCATAGCAGTAGTACTGTGAAAAACAGCTCCTTCACATCCTTCACAGCATATAGCAAGACAGAGTTTCACATTTGATGTAAGACATTTGTAGATATGAATAAATATTACAGCAGAAAAGCATAAAACATTAAAATCTCAAGAATAACTTGCATAGACATTTTAATGATGTTATGCTTTGAGACTCCTCTATCCTGCATTAAAGTCATCTGTGTGAATAAGGACGATTTACTGAGGCTACCCCAGCAGAAGGAACGACACTTCAGCCATTTATCTTTAAAACACATATTACTGTATCTCACTGTGTGACTCAACAACCTCAAGCCAATGTTATTTATAGTTATGACGCACTAGTGAGGGATGGACGGCACTGCCTTTCAAACACAATACAGAGGACTTGCACCAAGACCTTTAAATAAAACATACAAACTCAATGGCCGCACAGACTTTCAATCTCTGTAAACAGTGCTTTTCATTCTTTATTTGCTTTACCTGTCCCAAGCAGATTGCAGCACTAGGTGAAGATTGATTACCTTTAAGTGAATGTAGCCTATAAAAGAAGTTTAATGTCATACTGTGGAAAATTCCAGGTAAAGCAATAAAATCTCCATGGAGACATAAAGCCGACAGATCTCAACCACCACCATCAGGAAAGTTACATAATACGGCACCTTTTAGTTAAAGACTATACAACAAACAGTACAGACATGTAAGCAGTCAGTTCTTGGGGTCAAAATGTCCGCTGCCTTCTGTCTGCTTATAATTATCAATACGGATATGACCACTTCACTCCCGTAGTGGCTTCTTTTCACTGTTTGCCTGCTGTTCTTAGAAACTGTATTGCTTATTTTTAAATGCATGCGGACTTGCACCACCCTTAATCAAAAATGCTATCTTTACACACCCCAGTTGGAGCCCTTAGGTCTCCCAGGACTCTGCTCTTAGGACCTGCTGAACTTCCCATGGTCCAGACTTAAGAGCTTTTTCCAGAGCAAGCCCAAAACTAAGTAATCATCTCCCTCTGAGCATTAAAGCGACCACTTCTGTAGAGAACTGCAAAACATATATTTTTTAATTGGCTTTTAACACAAGATGGCCTGACCAATTTCATTACTGTTTTTACTGCATTTTATTGTACAGTTTTATTACTTTACATGTATATTTATTATGAATTAGCAGTGCCACAATAATCAGGATAAGCAGGAAGTGGACTGTCAGCATGCTCGTTGTTTGCGCCGGTCTCTGAAGGCTGTTGAAAAGCGTTTAAAAAGTGAATGATTAGGCTTGGTATGCATAAGAAGGTAAGTGAGGAATGACTTTGAATCACTGCAAACAGTTTAAAATGAGCTAGTTCACATTATTGTCAGTCAGATACAGCGCATTTCATCACATTTTCAGGGTTAAGAGTTACGGTGAAATCTCAGAAATTAGCCAATGTAATATTTTTTTTAATGCAACCAAGGTTTTAAACATGGCAAATTTAAAACCTTGGTTAAAAGATGAAAATGAATGAATGCTTGTCTACATTTCTATCATTCAGATGAAGCCACTTACATGCAGTTTGCCCCTTGGGATAAAACTGTACCTTTCCTATAATTAACACCGGAGATGGGGCTTTGAGTGGCAGTTAATAAAAATACACTTACAGCTGAGGCAGAAATGACGGGGCTGAACGCAACCAATTTGAGCTTCAAGAAGTAACGCATCACTCAGACGGGGGCATGGGGGGTTAAAAGGATTTTAATTGTGAATACTGAGAGAGATACAGACTCATTTAGGTCCAACTAATGGCTTTAATGAGAAGAAGTCAGCACATTCCAAGTAGTCTGAACATTATTGCACGCACTGGTAAGTCATTGCAGTTTAATTGTCGTAATTAGAGAAAGCAGAGAGCGTTATCTTTCAGAAAATGGCCATGGTTTTGAAGAGGAGGGGAAACCGGAGTGTTAAATAATGAGCCGTAATCACTTAAAGGACCACCCAGGGAACTAGTGTATGTCTCCCTAATGTGGTCTATTATTCATTTGAGCAACAGGGAACATAAACAAACTGAAAAAAAGTCATTGGGCTCAACACAAATTGCAACCAACCTCCAAAGCACTAATGAACTCATTGAGAATCTTATCAAAGCCATTTTGCATGTATGTCCTTCGAGTGTTGTGTTTGAAGTCCTAAATTGCGTTTTCCACTGTCAGCAGCTTTCAGGGGGCCCTACCCTGAATTTGGCTCTGGGGCCCCCGACAGCAGATCCCTCCTTGCTCAGCTCTTGGTGATTCTCATTTGACAACATTATGACTCTGCTCTCACTACCTCGACCAATTGTATTTGTATTTATATGACCAACATCAGACTGAAAACGTCCGTAATGTTGCATATTGATATATTATATTATTTTCAGTATAAATGTGTGGACTCTTGGGGGCCCACTGGTGACCTTGGGGCCCTAAGCAGCTGCTTAGTCTGCTTATAGGCTGGGCCGGCCCTGAGGACAATGTTATCCATGAGTTTCAGAATGACATTTTCAGAACTTTTTTTTTTTTACTACTTTACATTTTTTACTCCATCAACATCAATTACATTTGTATTTTCTGTTATTTACTTATAGTTTACCTGGCAGTGCTTTCATGCCTACACATATGAATAAGTTTGCATGTTAAAACCTTCCAGTAACTTTATTCAGCTGTCTCATTTAAACTTCAAAACATAATCCTCTACTTTGTTCTCCAGTTTGACTTGTTTTCTTGCCTCTGTCTTTTTCTTATCACTTTTTATGCTCAGCGGCCAGTCCTTTCATTTCTGTTCTCAGCACAGGCCAGTACATTGTAGTCATTACCGCTTTTCCACAGATTTATGTAGCATTCTTCTTAAATGTGCAGCCCGGGAGAAAGTGTCACTTTGCTGACAACACAGACCACAGCGGAATATTTTCAGTAAATAATGGATGAGGAGCCACCACCAAAACTTCTGCACAAGTGAATTCTAACTTTTTAAATTTTCTGGGTGGCTCAAAAAGTGAAGATGCAATACTTATCCTGCAAGTAGTGGTATTCAGAAGAAATTCCCTATCAATATATATGGTAATGGTTGTAGTAGTAGTATAGTAGATTAATAATCAATTTTTATAGCAAAAGACAAAGTTTAAATCTGTCAAATGGACAAATCGTTGTAAGAGTGAAGACGTTTTGCTGCTCATTCAAGCCACTTCTTCAGTTCTGGTCAGATTGCTGGTGGACACTGCCAGAACTGAAGAAGCGGCTTGGATGAGCAGCGAAACGTCTTCACTCTTACAACGATTTATCCAGTTGACAGATTTAAACTTCGTCTTTTGCTATGGGTCAGACCTAGACGACTGAGGGATTACACGGACAATCCGTTTTTAGCTAAAAAATATAGCCTGCTGTATGTCCCAGCCACTTTGGATATGAAACAGAAAGCCATAAAGAGCAGTCTTGGGCCAAAAGATGCTGCTGTTAAATTAGATAACGACATGATTTTTATTGTCTTAAAACTCGTTCTTTCCTAATACATTCCTGGCATCCTAATAACTCACTGCGATGACAAAAGTTTTCATCAAGTAAAAATTACCAAAAACTAGCATGCTAAAGGCTCACTTCCTGTTTTGCTTACAATAAATGCAGACAACATTCAACTTATCTGTACAAAGAGACATTTTCTCAACATGGACAAAAATAAAACTAATGGACTAAATCATAAAAAAATAGTAAATTCAGCTTTCTCCCCTGTTCCTGCTCTAGCTGTCAAAACAATAACCTCTCTTAAGTTATTTCAATAAGAAGTGTTCTCTCCTTCTCTTCACAGCAGCAGAACTATCGATCATCTCATCCTTTCTACACCATTGTCTATGTCCTAAGAGCAGTTTTTTTTTTTTTTTCACTCTCTCTCTCTTCATGAGCCTCCTCTAGCGTCTAACTGTCAAACCTATGACAATGCAACGATTCTTGTCTGGAGGCAAGTGATTTAGTTAAATAGTCCATGGAGATCTTTCTGACGTAATGTGGTTTGTAAGAGCAGGAAACTCTTTTGCCAAATTTTGCAGCAATAACAACTAAGTCATTTGTATTCAGTTCACATTTTAATATTGCACTAACTGTTGTTTGTCGCTGTGTAGCTTTGCGAGGCGACACGTCAACTTGTCAAAAACAGAATGAAGCTCAAAAATTAGAGCTATTATGCTAATGACAAAAAACCTCAGGCACACCATTAGAACAAATTGATGAATCCCGCTTGGTTAATATTTATGTTATTTATAGCAATTTGTCTAAATGCATTTTATATAATGTGTTTGTAGCCATTTTCTATAGCAGCAACATCAACCTAACACTCCCACCTTAAGTAATGTCATTAATTAACAATCAGTTGTGGTAGTAGCGTCGTCGTTAGAGTAGTTATGCATAAGCTTCTTTTCCATTGGCACGGTTTGCTTGGGGCCACCTCGGAGTAGGTCTGCTTGGTGCGGCTCCCTCCAGCAGAGTAGTGTTTCCATGCTCCGGGCAAGGCTCTGGGTCCAGTCTGCCACCAGAGACGCTGATATTACCCAAACATAATTCATGTTTTTGTAACTATATGGCAGATTTCAGCAATTCACAAAAAGTTTAGAAATTACAAGTTTGTGGCGATGTGAGACGTGGCGATGTGAGACTTTTCTGCACCTCTGCACTGTGTTTTAACATCTCTTTATGTAATGCATTAGATTTGGCTCATGTTAGATGCAGAGTTAGTTGTCATAACATGAAATATGGCGGTTTATCACAAGATCAAGTCATCTGTCATCTTGTATTTGCCTAACTTTGTGGTCTCTCTTCTCCAATCATCTTGTTTGGTCGTTAACCACGCCGGGAGTACCGACCCCAGACCCTGCTAGGAGTTAGTATGCTCTAAGGTCCACTTCGATTCATTTAAGACAGTGGAGACACTTGCAGCCTATACTGATCCACTCCAAACTAGTGGAAACTAGGCTGTAGTGTTAGCTGTGTCAGTGTATAGCTAATCTAACACTATTTGTCAATATGTGTGATGTCACTACATAGTTTAAAAACTGCAGATTTTTGACGGTGAATCTCCCATAGAGTTATATATAACCTTGGTCTAGTTTTTACATTTAGTACACTGAATGCTTTTTATCATGGTGTGAACATTTAATCCATAATCCAAAAACTATAAAAATGGCTTACTAAACTGGAGCTGGCACATCTTTGTCAATTCAGAACACAAATATCTTTTTCCTTTTATACCCGCAATTTAGTTCACTACAGTTCTGTTAATTGTAATGAATGCAGTTCTGATAGACACAATGAGACCTTATGTGAGAGATGTGTGAGTCCCTCCCTGTGCTTTTTTCAGCGCTCAGCAGTATCCCATTATAATGTGGGCCTATGCAGCTTCTATAAGGAACAACCCACGCTCTTAGCTATATGTCTCTCTATGCATATTTCCTTCTTCGTGAAATCCATCTTTACTATCAATTAGGAGATAAATAATAGTGCCTCCTATTACCATAGCAACAGGACAATTTGGATTAGATATTTCTATCCTCTAAATGTACACAAATAGACAGTAACATTTTTGGCACATTGTTGATTGATTGAGATCAGATTGTCCATAACAAATTCAGAATTTAGTATTGCTGAAAACTATTACTGCTGCAAATGTATATGTTTATAATATTATTATTAAAAACTGTCATTGTAATGCGACTAAACCAGATTGCAAGACCTCAGATTATTTTATTACCACAACTGCTTATATGTACTACCTCAACTAACAGCCAAACTTCTATAAGAAGACTCATTAGTACAGAGTGTTAGTAGCATTGTATGTATGTATTTGTGTATGTGTGTGTGTGTGTGTATGTTTGTTTGTATCATAGCTTAAAATGTCCCCAAATGTGATAAATATGTTCTAATTGACAAATCATATTATCATTATACTTCCCATTAATCTTTATTTATACAGCAAGAGCCCAATGAGAGCACTCTGACTCTCTTTTTCATGGCGCCCTGTTAAAAATACAGAATACAAAAAGAAAAAAAACAAAAACAAACGCATACAAAATACTGACCTAAGTCCATTCAAAACATTAAAAAATTGCTGCAGCTGTGTTTATTAATGTTTGTCACCAGATTATTAAATTGCATTTGTGGCACCAGTGTGTCCAGTTTTGTATGTCCTTGAAATATAGCAAATAAGCGAAATACCCAAAAGCTTTTTTTCCCCATTTCACTTGGTGCAATTGGTGCACAGTTTTTAGACATAGACAATCATGAAATCTTCTTTAAAAGCTTCTGTCCAAATTATGAGCAAGTGAGATATTAGCGTCTATTAAATAGTCTCTGATAAATACATTTTATACAGTGTGGTTCTCTTTGACATATAGCAATGGTGCTTACTTTTCCATAGGTTTTAAATTCCTCACCCATCATGAAACAAAGGGCTGAGTGAGAGAGTGCATGAAAAGGTTTCAAAGCAGAGGCTTAAGTCTGCATGTATATTATATCTCCAGAATCAAGTACAGAAAGAAAGGCATAAGATATAAAAAACATAATCTTATATCTAATCAAATATATTCTCTTTGCAATACAATAGCACAAGGGTGACCCAGGACAGACAGATAACTCACAATGGCCACCTGAACGGCACAACCTGTCAGCACCTTTATGTGGCTCTGTTGTGAGGGTGCCAATGTGCTCGCACTAATGCTGTTTTTATTACATTTATGTGGTGTAGTGATGTAGAAAAAGATGGGTTGGCGAGAGCATCTCATTCTAACTATGTTTATCCGTGAATGTATTTCTGAAGCTACACTGATCTTACCCTGTTATTATATACCACGCATGCTATTGTCTGTAGTGTGTCTGCTTAAATGAAAGTGCGTGGTATTCTTGTATCATGCAGAGGTGGCTTATTGTAAAGAACTGCAAAAATAAAGTGTGAGATGTAATCATAGACAGTATAAAGAAGTGGACTGGGAAGTGAGAAGTGAGTGTGACGTCATCCATTTATATACAGTCTATGAACTATGGGAAATAAGTAAATATATAATGTGTTGAATATATGGACAGCACAAGGCATTCCTTGAAACAAATTTAAACTTTTTGAAATAAATGATGAGGTGTTTTCCAGGAATGTGGCCTTTGTGACTGTAAAGTATTACATTTTATCACAGATGAAGATGAGAAAAATATTTTTTGAATTAATTGGAATGGTTGAAAAGGCATGAACCATCAAATATTTCATGTCAAATATTTGAATATGACCACAAGGGGTCAGTAATGGAACAGTTGCCATATGATTAAGCTACTCACTGGATATAGCCTTTACCCCTGAACTAAAAAAGACAATTCATAAAACATATTACCAGTTGTGTGCCAATTTATTATATGTACATTTCTAAGATGTGTTTTTTTGGAAAATACTAGTCATAAGAACTTCATAGGTGAAAGTTTAAGCAAGGTTAGAAAATACTCAAAATCGTACAAATACCTTAAAAACAATGAACAAAATAACAAAGAAATCATTGCCCTCTCATTAGCATATACATTACTTCTATAGAACAAATAGATTGACAAGAGGAGGTAGAGATTTGGCCATGAAAAACTTTTTGTTTTATATATATATATATATATATATATATATATATATATATATATATATATATATCTCCACATATATATATATATATATATATATATATATATATATATACCTGATATATATTCATTTGTTTTTATTGCACAAGAAAACAGCATGCATTTTTAGGAGTGGGTCCACAGACCTGACTACTTGTCATGGAAGTGTTGTTGCTTTGGTAATAATATTCCACAGTATGGAGTAAAACGTACCTATCTCCATGAATAATGGTTTTAACTTTTTCTGGTCATGGACTTGTGCAGGTACAGTTACACGGTGTTGCTTTAACCATAGACTAACTTTAACCCGTTTCCCTTCCTCTCCATCCATAAAGATCTGACCATTCTATGACCTTTCTGTTTCTGTTCTTTCCAGGTGACAGTCCAGGCCACATGCATCACCCTGACGGCGATGAGTGGAGACCGCTGTTACGTCACCGTTTACCCGCTCAAGTCCCTCCGCCACCGCACGCCCAAAATCGCCATGATCGTCAGCATCTGCATCTGGATCGGTGTGTACTCAACTGTTAGCCACTTCCAATAGCTGTAGGGCTGTTATTAACACAACACAAAGATCTCCCCAAATAGCTTCACATGCAAAACAATCAAACGAATATATGATTAAACTCAAATCTTGCATAAAAAGGCACTGTACCTGTTTTTACCATCTTAAAAAACGTGAAAATAAGAAGTAATTCAGTTTATTCCTCACTTTCCTAAATCATTAATCGTAGTTATTCACTGCGACAACTGTCAGAAGCTAGAGAGTTCTGCCAACAACTAGCATGCTAACAGCAAACTTGCTTTACTTCCTGCTTCGTGGACAATAATAATGTTTCACGTCTCATTTGGCCCTAAGAGCTGATTTTACAATATGCTTGTATTGCAGCAAAACAAAGACACTTTATTACATACAAAAATCAGGTATAGGCCCTTTAATATATTTAGTTTCCCCTTTAATGTCTTTGTCTCTACTTCGGACCAGGCTCTCTGATCTTGTCCACTCCCATCCTGATATACCAAAGGATAGAGGAGGGATACTGGTACGGCCCCCGTCAGTACTGCATGGAGCGGTTCCCCTCCAAAACCCACGAGAGGGCGTTCATCCTGTACCAGTTTATCGCGGCGTACCTCCTCCCTGTTCTCACCATCTCCTTCTGCTACACGCTGATGGTGAAGCGCGTGGGCCAGCCGACCGTGGAGCCTGTGGACAACAACTACCAGGTAAGTTCAGTGTTAATGTGTTTGGTTTTGGAGTTAATTTAAAAGTAAAATGCGTCCAGACAACTTACAGATAATTGGGAATCACATTTTGCACATAGAAGCTGGAGTAATGGATAATGGAGTGTTCAGCTTTGGATAGTTTCTAATAGTTTCTAATTACACATTTTCATAACAAGGGTTTATTATTAAAGATGACTTAATAGGCAACATTTTGCTTGGTTTTGGTGTAAATATAACAACTTTACATATATTTAAATGTACAGACAGCTAGATAGATAGATAGTATCTCTGGATCCTGTTCTTTCAAAATGTACAAAAGTATACTGATCTACATATCAAGGTCTTTTGGATGAAGTTTCAGAATAATAAAACAGTTTCTTCCTTTCATAACCCACATCCATAACTGTCAGTGCTGCCCCCCAGAGGTGCACCACAGCAGCAGGTCAGACACGTCGCCCTGAGCAATTTCTATTTCAGTGAGATTGTTTGAGGTTGGAGAAAGAATTGAATAATCCCACTGTTTTACCTGGAACAATCCAATGTGGCCAACTCAACGAAGAATCGATTTGTTTCTCTACAGTATATATTGCTGACATTAGGTTGGGCGACATTTCAGCGTAACATGGGAATTAATGATTCTGTTATATAACTCTGTGTTGGTTTGTAAGAAATCTAATAAAACTGTAAGTATTGAATGTCAAGTTATTCTCTCAGTAGTATGGGTACCAAGTGCTACAGGACATGTACTTTATTTTAGTGTTAGCTGAATTATTTTCCTCTTTCAAACTTAAAGAGGGGTTATTATGCAAAATCAATGTTTTGAAGCTTTCTACCATATTATAACACTGTTCTATCATCAAAAACATGCCTGGAGTGGCTCCCTATGCTCTCACCACACAGTCTGAGAAGTTACTTTGAGAATTACAACAAAAATATTTCAAAAAGAGCAAACTCAGAGAACCGCAGACCTCATACATCTTTATTCTCTCTCAATATGTGTCAATCTTTCTTGTCTCCAGGTTAATCTCCTCTCAGAAAGGACCATCAGCATTCGCAGTAAAGTGTCCAAGATGGTGGTCGTCATCGTCCTGCTTTTCGCCATCTGTTGGGGTCCCATTCAAATCTTCGTCCTATTCCAATCGTTCTACCCGCACTACCGCCCCAGCTACGCCACGTACAAGATTAAAACCTGGGCTAACTGCATGTCCTATGCTAACTCATCGGTCAACCCCATTGTCTACGGTTTCATGGGGGCTAGTTTCCAAAAATCGTTCCGAAAAACATTCCCTTTTCTGTTTAAACACAAGGTCAGAGATAGCAGCATGGCTTCCAGGACTGCCAACGCGGAGATCAAATTTGTAGCGGCGGAAGAAGGGAACAATAACAACAATGGGGCCGACTGAATGCAATAAGGAAAGTAAAAGATAAGTGTTCAGTATGAAGAGTCTATCAGAACTGGTTCAGTGTATGGTCCTTAATAATGTCTGGTGGGATCACTAATTATTTATGTTACTGAATGTCTAATTAACAAGCTGATAAAGTGGAAATACAGACTAATTATACTGAAGGGAGCCCAAGGGTTTGTTGCATAAAATGTCTGTAGTCGTCATTGCCGAGGCTGGGCAGAGTCGGCTATAGCACCATCCATCAAACCAAATAACCAAATGACAGTGTATGTGCAGGGTACTGGTACACGCTCACAGTACTGGAGATGCCGACTGGTACGTGACATTTTTGGGACAACAAATACTGGAAATGGCTATTCATGCTGCTTTACAAACACTGACATTTCACATCCCTATTTTTAAGTCAAATGTACAGAGTGAAAACTGCCTCAACTTGTGTCCTCAGTCAACGTCAGTGTATTTATATGTGTAACTTATGTCCAAAAGAACCCCGTACTTGCACTTCAATTATGTATCGTCACTCGTCATTCATATTTATACACTATTATATTCTTTCCCTGCTAATCTGACATAGTATAAATATGCTATTTGTGGCCAACAAGAAGTACTTAGATCACTGATTAAATCACCAGGGAGCTGACCCTATCTCGCAATTTTTAAGGTGAGTAAGGTGTCTAGGGGTTTCAAAGAGGTGAAAAATTATCATCATTGCCATAATAATTAATCATTAAAACAAATATTATATATGAATATATTATACATAAAAATTGTACATATCTTTTTAATGGTGAAACGAACTTGGTGGCACAGGAATCCAAACAGTTGTGTATTAAAATTTAAGAAAAGTAAACAGATTAATTCAGATCTTATGGTTCAGCGGTGAAGTCGATATTTAAAAGACCTTGTTTTCAGTATTAATGGTTAATGCGTGCAGAGCCTAGAGGAGAGCATGCTCAATACGTTACACCTGTCTTTTATAAATTAGTGTCTATCACACAATTAAGAAGTGTGATTTATACGTGGAACCTCAACAAGGGGGTCATCTCACAGTGTAAAGAAAAAAAAAAGATTTGTTGTTCAATAAAACATGAATCAAAACCATCCCAAATAGGAAGTGAGCTTGGGTGCGAAGTGGTTCCTTGAAACTCTGGTTGCAATTGACTTACACTGAAAAATCGTTGGTATTTGAGTTTTATGTTGAGAGCAGCTGAGCGTGTTGACTCACCTCTAAACTCAGAGGATCGAAAGGTCAGGTTAAAATGCAAATATTAAGAGTGATAAAAGATATATTTATATGCTAATTTAGAGGTGACATTTAATTTTGTATTACATTCCACATTACAAAAGTGAATTTTAAAAGTCAACATTTGGCACCAGGGGCAAAATAGGGGCCCGTATCATCAATAGGTGAAATCTTTATGGAAATATATTCATGCTGCACATACTGCCACTGGACACTAAATCAATATAATGCATATATAAAATATTTTTTTCATATAAAATGCAAGACTGTGAATATGCATACACTGGGGACCAATGAGGAGGCACCAAGACCTTGTTGGTCCAGTTTCAAGTACATCTCAGGTCTTTGATCTCAAGTCTGAATCAATGGTATTCAAGACCAAATTGAAAAATTCTGATTCTAGGGAATGGAATATAGCTTTGATTTTTTTGTCAAATTTCATTTATAGTTTTCCTTACTCCTTACTTAGTACAAACATTCGAAATGAAACAAAAATTAAGATACATTTCTATTAGAAAGGCCTGCAGGTAATCTTGAATAAAAGAGTGAAACAAACGGAGTGAAGGTCTTCAGTCGTCACGAAAACCTTCATTCATTCCTGTCTAACTTGTCATGAGTGAGACAGGAGAGAGGGAAAAGTTGTTGAAAATGTTTGAAAAATGATAGAATGATTCACTTTTTTCTGGCCAACAATGAGATCCATGTAAAAATGCCCTGTGTCAAACCAAACCAGAGCAGCTCCAGCTCAATTATACTCTGTTCAATGTGATAAGTGATTACTGGCAGGACAGGAGCTTTTAGCTCCGAAAAAACATGTTTACCTTTCTTTCAGACCCTCACATATTATCCCAAATGTTGATGTATGCACGTCACATCACGGAGGTATAATTGAAAGTGGTCAGATGTGGCTGCGTGCCCTTTGGCAGCGTATTTTCTGAAAGCACAGACTATTCAAATACAGCTTTTTGGCTTTTTGAGAATAGTGCATATTATGCCTGAGCCAGCTCCACTATTTCTCATGTTTTTATGTTAGCTTTTATGGACTCAACTAGCGCCCAAATTATATGCCCCAATTTTGCCAATGCAAGACTTTTTTTTTTTTTTTTTTTCCAACTGTAGATAATGTAGATAAAGGGCATTTATTTTGGGGGGCATTTTATAAAATAGGTCAGGACATGTGCAGATTGGAATATTGTATTAAAAATGGTCAGGTACTAAAGCTCAATTACATGTAATTAGTTTGAATGGGATGTAATTAGACCTAACTAGTCTATTCAAATTGGTTTTACTGGTTGAATCACCCTTTTTCAGATTTACCAAATCAAACCGTTTACATTTTACATTGTAGTCTTTGTCAAAACGTGCATTTTGTACATTCTAACTGTGCTCCAGGATGCAATGTATTTATGTCTGACCCTCATAATTGTTGAAATCTAATTTGCGATTCATTATCAACTTGTAAAATAAATCCACAGCTTTGAATGAGATAAATGTCTGAATGAATAAACATTTGCAACAGCATTGTGTGGGATCAAAATCTGCTGTGAATCATTCATAGAAAAACAGTGAAACTTTGAGATAGAGACTGAATCCAATAGTTTCATTATATTCTCTCGTATCTGATGTTCTTAGATGAGGATTTTATCATTTTTTACACGCCATGCAGTCTTTTGCAGAAGATGCTATAGGGAGGGATGCTGTAGAACTCTGCCGCAGAACTGTGACCAGGGTTTAAATAGATACATTTCTGGGTAAAAACCAGGTGTCACTTTGCAGTTGTGAGCAGAGGCGACGACATAGCACAGTTGTTGCCTGATTTCACAAACGGCCCGATTGTTTTTGTTCAACTAATTTAACTCTATTAAAACAAGACATTGGATTGATGGATGGGACTTATGCTTATTATGTGTTCTGTTCAAAGTAGCCAAAAGTACTGCGCTGTACAAATGTATATCAAGGTATCTATTGCTAAAAATGCGAGTGTATATGTATTGTGTCCCATGTGTAGCTTTAAGTACTTTTATAACGCAACTTAAGCTCATGAAACAAAGACATTAGTAAGTTTGGAGAAAATGAATTTGGAGAAAATGAATTTACTAAAAGCGGCTGAGGATTTTTAATCATTTGGAGGTTATGAGTCATTTCCTTTTGATTGATTCTTGTTAAGGCCATTTGTGTGCTATGTTTAGTGGTATATATTTGCACATACAACCCTTTTTATGAATTACTAAAAAGGTTTCCAAATTATGATAGAGCAGAAGGACAAACTCAGGGAGCAGGTGAGAGCAGAAATTCACAGTCTGAATTCACTTTCACCAGACTCAGACTTGCAACTTAGACTTCAAACTTAGGCATCACAGATTTTTGTTGGATTTTAGATATTCAGAATTGTATGTGTATGTATGTGCATGGAAAAAAAAAGCATAGTTATAACTCACCAGTAGTTTTTTTGTGCCATTTGTCTGCTGTTTAGTACAACTGAGGAGTTTATAAAGAATCCTATTTAGGCTTTATCTTTTCTTTCTTTGTCAAATACATTACATTACACTGAATAAAAGTAAGTGGTTGATGGGTCAAATATAAGGATTCCTTTTATGGATTCAGTTAATTCCACTTCAGCCTTTTTTAATTTTTGTTTGTTTACCTTGATTAACAAACTGCGCAATTAGTGATGGTTGCAAAAAAACAAAACAGGACTTATTGTTGCACATCGCAGAAAACAATATCATCCAATAGAAACATGGTGAATCATGCTTTCTGAACACAGTGCTGCCCACACAGATTCCCCAATGAAATAGCAAGTGGTCACCTTCACAAAAATGACACCAGCTATCTCTGCTGTCCAGGAGAGTGGAGTTTTAATGTAGACGGCACAGACTGTATAATAGAAGTGGCCTAAGGGAGTGTGACATCACCCATAGCATTCGGTTGCGACCAAATGAAGCTCATTGAGGCTAGCAGTTGAAGTGACAAATCTGCAGCCGGGGACCATATTTGGAAATCCGAGCACGAAATCAGAGAGCCAATCAAGAGCAAGGCTATTGAAGGCACTACTGGTTTAACAGCGGACAGGCACTTAGCAACGAGGCTGTCAATCAACCGGTTGCTATCTCTAGTGGGAGCAATCTCGGGGAAAGTGGACATCAGACTGGTCTGTTATTAATGTTCTTGTCTTAATTTAGGCGAAAAATACTGAAATAAAAAAAACACTTATTCATGTAGAGTGGGTTAAAACGAGCATTGCAAAACCAAAATGACAAGCTTGACCACAACAGTTAAAAAAGGAAGATTTTTCTTTCTCTGTAACCCTCTGAGAAAGCAAAAGTGAATCAATAGAAAGTGAATTGCGCCACATTTCGTTGGAACCACTTCACACCCATGCTCACTTCCTATTTTGGATTCCCAGTTGGAGCATTAGCTATGTCCATTTATATATACAGTCTATGGTACACAGCTGTAGTGTGTTGAACTTCTTCTTCCGACACTAAATAAAGTTGACAGGAAATGCTAAGAGACAGATGTGGGAGGAGTGATTCAGAGGAGAGACAGTACAGTGCATGTGGGCTGCGGGGCATTCACTGGGTAACACTGTAGGATGCGATCTGAAAGACAAGAATTATACAACTACTGTGATTTAGACTTTTTAAAAATATATTTATTTATTTGTTTTGCTGCCCTAGATCAGTGAAAGAGTGGGTTTAGCAGGATGGGAATTGCAAAATGGGTTTTCAGACTCTGCACAGATGTATTGAACCCCACCACCCACAAGCTAAAGTTAGTACTGTATATTCATCATTCACTGGGAAAAATGGAATTGGAAAAAAAGTAACAGACTTGAAAAATGACTATTGGACTATTGGGAGTAGTATTAAAGAAATTAGGAATCATACAATTTTGTCACAGGTGAAAGAGCAGATTTAAGTGTTCAGTCACATCAAAAGCTCATTGAAAACCTATTAAACAACTACTCCAAGTACTTCAAACCTAATCTCTATGGACGTTTTGCATTGCAGCTTCAAACATGAGGGATTTTGTTAATAACTGCTATTTTTAGACATTCATTCATCCCAAGCCCTATAGTAAACACACTGAATATACAAATTTCTGAATGAGCTGTTGGATCGGGATGGAGTTTTGTATGGATGGATCAGAGTGCTGACTGCCTGCGCTACTAAACAGACGGGAGGGTGCAGGCATTATCATGGAAAACAGTTGACTCTGACTCAAGCGTCTCTTTGAATGCCAATGATGTAGGAATATGAAGATTCCCTTCAGCGACAAATTAATCAAACATTAGCACGCATGACGCGAAAGACTATGAGGAGAACCCATAGAAATGTTCACACAAATTAGGTTGGAAGGTTATAAGGAACAGAGCAAGACAAGAGCCTGGACTTGGAATAATAGAATATGTTTTACTTCATGTGTATTTGTCTGCCACATGACTCTCTATAGAAATGTATTTGCCTGGAATGTTCCACGGTACGGCATTACATGGAACGATCAACACTTAATATTACTTTACTTCATCCAAAATACATCCAGATTGCAGTTATGTGTATAGTATTTACTTCAGTTTATGTTTGGCTGAACGGGCCCATATTACGCTACTTTCGGATCTATGTTATAATGTTGTTTCCTAATTAAAAAACGTACCTGGAGTTGTGTTTTGTTTCATTCTGCATATTTATACTGGCCAAAAAAAAAAGTCTCCACCAAAAATAAAGGTCACACACTCTAATATTTCGTCGGACCACCTTTAGCTTTGATTTGACGCATTCGCTGTGGCATTGTTTCGATAAGCTTCTGCAATGTAACAAGATTTATTTTCATCCAGTGCTGCACTAATTTTTCACCAAGATCTTGCATCGATGATGGTCGAGTCTGACGCTGCACAAAGCTTCTCCAGCACATCCCAAAGATTCTCAATGGGGTTAAGGTCTGGACTCTGTGATGGCCAATCCATGTGTGAAAATGATGTCTCATGCTCCCTGAACTCTTTCGCAGTTTGAGCCCGATGAATCCTGGCATTGTCATCTTGGAATATGCCCGTGCCATCAGGGAAGAAAATATCCATTGATGGAATAACCTGGTCATTCAGTATATTCAGGTAGTCAGCTGACCTCATTCTTTCATTCTGACCTCAGTCGCCCGTGTAGTAAATGTCCAATGGGAGGCTCGTACCTATTTGCTTAGTTAAATCCAGGTGGCAACTTTTTTTTTGGGCCTGGCAGTGTATCTAACTTCTGTTCATTCCAGTTCATTAAAGTGTTTTATTTCTCAAAAAATACCTTAAAACACATGCAGTCTTACTTTGAATGTATGGCTTTGGTTCATTGGTTGGCTTTGTTTGTTAAATGTGATTGAAGCTATTCAATGTTGTGAAGTATACACATGGCAACAGCCTCTTCAAAACTCCTCCTGTACCTCAATCAAAGATGTCTCCTTATAAACAATGAAATAATCAGTGAAACGCTCTTCGGCAGGTTTTTTTTTTCCCCAGCATGCCCTAACATATGTTTTGCTGAGAAGTACACATTGGTATACCACGACACACATTTCCCTCTCATTCACTGTTGCTTGATTGTCTAGTTTAAATTTAAATGATAAGCTGTGGTTGAAAAGACTGACTTTGTAAAAATAGGAGAATATCAGGCATGTTCCCAAAACCAGTCACTTTCACGTCACCTTGTCGGCATAGCAACCAAGTGTCACATACAAAATCAATTACATTAACAACACACAGAGTTACAACAAAAGGTGCCAACTCTGAACTAAACACACAATATCAGATCATTACCATATTTTAAATACACAATATGAAGAAGTGAGCCATGTGTTACCATTACACGTATATTCTATCGATACTATTACCACTTAACACATCTTCCATGAAATGACCAGTACTGGCAAAATTTTGTTCAAAGTTGGTTAGCTATTTCTGATCACTACTAAAATCGCATTTGGATTTTGGATGTTATTCACAAACTCCATTTAAAAAGCTGACCGAAGAGAATATTTAATGATAAATTTGAGAAGTACAATAGTTGAATTGTTGCTAATGAAGGTTAGCATTGGGACGGGTTTTCATGCAATTACCTCACCAACTCCTCTGCTCCTAAAAGACTCTGCTTTGGGCATAATGATCGTTAAATCCAAATGTTAATTGGTAAAATGTCTGTTTTTCTCTTGTGACTTCACTATGTTTTGACACTTTTTGCAGCAGTTATCTATCTATCACTCCCCTGGTGGAAAAATTGTAGGATATTGTGTCAAGTTGTTGCTAGTTAAAGCAGACCTATTATACAAACTTTTTTTCTGACTTTTCAGAGCTTTTAACCATGCTATTTTCCCTCTCAAAGTTGTTTTTACAGTGATTCGTGAATGTTTGAGCAATTTTTAATCCCTTATTTTCAAGACGCTATACCAACCAGTCCTCATTTTCATCGGCACCGGCATACACCCACTGCTTTGTAGTTACCTGCTTCTTCAATTTTATTTTCTTAATCGGTGAAATGCAAAGATTTCGGCAACGTTGCATACATTTTGGTACAAAAAAAATCCGCTACTTGCTACCGTGATGTGCAGGTATCCATAGGAGGGGCCAACAGATATATGGCTCTTTGTTGTAATGATGTCAGCTCCCATTTGGCACCGTCATTTTCTAACACAGACATCAGCAGATTTGTTTCTTTTATTAAGTTGTTTTAGACGAATATTACGATTTAAAACGTGCTAAGTATAACATAATGATCCATGGCTGTCATATTATAACTATAGCAGACACAAGCACAATATGTCTTCTTTAATATCACATCTAACTCTGTAACTCCACTTTAGCACATTGAGGTTTAGTGGCTTGTAGATAATCTTCCTTTGAATTTGAGCTCTTTGTTCTGGAAAATGTTTTGGGAATACACCACTTTCATGTGCACTGATAGTGAAGGACAGACATTAACCTCTGATAATTAAGGGCAAAAGGATTTCAGGATTTCAATACCGACAGACAATGGCACTGGAGAAAGTCGACATCCAGGCGCCTTGGGTGTCTTGAAAAGCGTTTTATAAATCAAAGGTAATGCTTCCTGAATAACTTCACCATGGAAACAAGCAGGTGTCAGAAAAGTTAACCTTTAAATCTTTAAGTACTGTCCCCCAAACACAATAATGGAAAAAGACTGTTTGATATCATTGCCGTCCTAGAAATTGTAGTTATAGTTATATGCATTAATCGATATTTGGTGCCATTTGGCTGTATTTTGACAATCAAATAATAAGAACAGTGCGGGAAAGGATTTGAATGGATTTAAGGCAGAAATATTGTGCTTGTGGCTGCTCTATAGCTATAATCTATGACATCTGAGGATCACGATGTTATAATTTGGACATTTTAAATCACAATAATCATTTATAATGACTTGTCACCGTAAACGCCATCACAGCAAAGAGACAAAAATTTACCAAAATGTCTTCGCAGTGGCACCGAATCCTACGCTCATCACCAGTTAAGAAAATAAAATTGGAGATCGAAGTAAGTACAGAGCAATAGGTGTATGCCGGTGGTGGAGAAAATGGGGAATGATTGGCGATATGGCATCTTGAAAATTGTTCATACATGCACTAGTCACTCCAAATGCGACTTCGCTTGAGTACATTTTGAGGGGAAATCACTATAACATGGTTAAAAGTTCTGAAAAGTCGACTTTACATAATAAGTCCGCTTTAAAAAATCCTTTGAACCCTTATCTACCATGAACCACTCTTGGATAAATGAGGGAACGCACCAATTAGTTAATAGTAGCATTATTATATACATGAAGCAACATGAACCATTGCCATACTTTTCATCATCAAAAAGGACCACATTTAAGCATATACTATTAATGTAATAGCTAAAAAGCACAGAAAAATGAGTACTGCCCCTGTAATTAGTATCGCCCATATTCATATGTGAGATGCAAGTTTCTTTTATGATAAACACTACACACTGTACTCAATGAACCACTCCACTCATCAGTGTTTCCTAATTGGCCCCATTCACAGCCCCTCTCCACATCTTACCAGGGAGTTGATGACACATTTAGATCATTTCTCTTTCTTCACCAGCACAAAACGTCTTTCAGCCCAAAATGTCGCTCCATATTCACTGTACGTTTGCTCTGTGCTCTCAAAGACTGACATTAGCATCACACTGGATCTAACGCAATTTTATTCAGATTTTTCGGGGCAGGCAATGCACCATCTTCTTCATTTTAAGCCTAGTGCCTGGAACACTTATGATGCGAGCAAAATATCACAATAAAATATTCACAGGTACAGGGGGAACACGGTGTACACGGTTTGGGTGTTTTTGGATCGTAACAGGCAGTAGTTATGAATAGTAAAATGAAGCTGTTGAGTATTGGAACAACGATTTTGGAGTCTATAAATCAATAAGGGCTTATTTGTTCCAAAGTCTTTACCTGAAAACACCACGTTAATATGTTCTATAAGTTTCCCCTCCATTTGCTCTCTGTGCTAAGTCACTCCACTTCAGAATGCTATCACAACACAATCAGTGTGCATCTCACTAATGAAACTACTGCACATTGCTTCTGTTTAGTCAAGTTGATGTGTACAGTTTTGTATCCTGCTTTTGTGTATTTATGGGGAATGATTTTAGTGAGCTAATTGGCAATACAGCTGTACTTCTGTGGATTGTTTTAAGCCTTGTTTTGACTGCTTTGCGCCCTCAGGTCTGGTGAGAATGTGGCACAAAGCAAGCCAAGGTATGACTTTTTATTATGATATAGTGGACAAAAAGAAAGAAGAAAAGGGAGGGTCAGTACAGGGGTCACTCCACATGGTATCTGATAGTTTTGAACTCTGTAGGGCTGAAGCTCCATAGAATACAAAGGTGTTATGCAGAAAGATTTGACTGAAGAAGATTTGTTGCGCTTTTATTTATTTTCAGATGTCATATTCACTCAGAAACATAAAAGAGAAGTGATAAAGAGCCCGCATTACAAGCACAGAGAACAGGGCAACACATGAAAACCAAAGCTCAAAGATTCTGCAGTGAATGGCTGTCCTTAGGGCTCAAGGTCCCTGCCTCTGCGTCGTCAAGGACAGCGACTGACTTTGAAAGTGAAGCGTTCTGACAGGCACACTTAAGTGCACAGCAAACGTATCCATCCAACACGCTTGTTTTAAAATGGTCAAGTGAAAGAGAAAGGAATTCATAATATTCAATTGGTTGTGTGTGTGTGCGAGAGAGAGAACATCAACAAAGGACTATATGAAGGACTTATAGATGCACTGTAGAGGTCCTGCTTGTCTCCATGGAGATGTTACTGCTTTGCGTAGAATGTTCCACCGTATGGCATTAAATGTATCTTAATGGAGACAAGCCGGTTACAGAACAGGTCGAGTTACAGGTCAGCTCTGTGCAGAGGTGACTCCTTTGCAGTAAGAATGCATGTTTCCTATCTTACATTTCAATAAAGGTTTAAACATAGTCACACTGTGTAACACTGCATCAATAACATCTCCATGGAGACTAGCAGCTGGCAGATCTCCACCTGAAAAGTTACACAGTGCACCTTTAAATGCAGTTTGGGCATGTTTTACAATCTTCAAACAAAATCCTCTTAATAAAAAAGTATAAAAGAAGAAAAAATAAAGTAAACATAATGAATGAGGTGATTTTGTTTATTATAGATAGTCCATTTGGTTTTGTTCTTCCCTGGTTTAGTTTTCAGACTCCAGTTTTCAGCAGTACCTTGGCTCAATCAGGCCAATATAGACTTTCTGTTTGGACCAGAAAGCCGTCGGCGTTTTACACTTCCTCATTTGAACGAAACTGCAAAGTTCTAAAACAAAAACTTTGAGGATAACAAATCCCAAGCTTCCTGTTCTTCTTACCTCAAGCCTTGTGGATGGTCAGTTTTATGGTCTTGGGTGTAATATCAGTAATATATGCTCTTACAGTCAATCTCCCATCAAATGAAATAGGCCACCACTCTCCGTCTGAGTCTAGACTAGTCGAGGCATGCAATTTGAGTTACCATTATTGTAACACAATAGTCACAATCAAATACAAAAATGTGTGTGGTGTTTGTTCAGAGCCCACTGTGATCGTTCCTTTGGGATTCGCCTTTCTCTTCCCCTTTCCTTTGTGGAAGAGCTCAAGGCAACGGCTGAAATAGACATAGTGTTCTGTATTGCTGACATGACTCTTCCTTTTGTGAATTAGAGTGCACATGGATAAATATAGGCTTCTCTGAGCTGTACACTGTGTTTAGAATACTTAATAAACTCCATAGAGAAAGGCTACTTGTTTAAATACGCCTATTACTCAGGTTTGAACGTGCTTTCTTGCTCATGTTCCTTCTAACCACTCGTTTTTGAGTAAATTATCTCCAGGTTATGTTTGGCGAATAATTTAGACAAGCCTTGAGAGTGGAAATGAGTCTTCTGGGTCCATAAAACAAAGCAGAAGTTTATTTTTTTCTTGCAGAGGTTGGAGCTTGCTGGTTGGTAAGGCTGGTGTGTTTTTGCCCACAGTCCTGACCCTGACCTCCTCCTGCTCCTCTGGGATCTGATGGTACATGAGCGAAATCTGTGAAAAGTAATTTCACTGGACAGCAGTGTTTTCCATAGACAAAGGGCTACAGGCCAATAATAATAGTGTTAAAAAGTTGATTTCTGATATAATACAGTGGGTTTGAGAGTCTAGCCACAATAGAAACGAGCTGGATAAACATGTGTGAATTTACCTTTTAGATATTTTATTGCAAAGTACAATGTAAGTTATAGAGAAAATCTGACTCTCTAGGTTATCCTTTTGATGCAGGGATGCCTTTTTTTCCCTTCAAAGCAGACGTATTTGCAGGTGTTCGGATTTGAACAAGTTTGAAGGACCTGGCTAGACAATTACATTAACACATTTATTAATCCGGGAAGGGCTGTGTTCCCAGTCTGCAGTCATCAGCAACATTATGTGAAAAGTGCTTACAATATACTTAGTTACTTGCGACATCAGGCTTGGGAAGAGAGTGTAAGTGCTTATGTCTTGAAATAAAAGGAACAAACCTATAACCCATATCCTTGGTAGTGTCATTGGAGCCGTGGTGGAAGGTAACAACGCCCAAGTAGTAAAGTCTGTATCTTAAGTAGATTTTTTTGGTATCTGTACTTTATTTAAGTACATTTTACAGTGAATATTTTTTACTTTTACTTCACTACATTTCAGAGAAGGTATTTGTACTTTCTACTCCACTACATTTTTTAATTGGAGTGAAAAGTCAAAAGTGCTTTTCATATGATTTGAGGGGTTATTTTTTACCATGTTCGTGGTAACATCCTGACTGAAGTTTTCGAGTGCAAGATTCAGCATTGAGCAAACAAAAATAAATACACAAAATACACACACACACACACACACACACAAAAAAAGAGAAATACACTGATTTGTTTTGTTACTGTTGATGAAAATCTGTATCTACATTTAACACTTTAACAAATGGGTAACACTTGTCTGAAATACTTTTACTTCTTAGTACATTTTTAAAGAGGTACTTAAATACTTTTACTTTGTAGATTTTTTTCATGTGTTACTTTTTCTTTTACTATGTTTGCTTCAGTATCTGTACTTTTACTTAAGTAACAAAAGTGAGTACTTCATCCACTATTTCATTTCAGCCCATTTAAACAACTCATTTAATGCTTACATTTAAATGTCTTCAATAAAACATAAAAGCACTAAAACACTAAAGAAAAGTAATCTCAAAATATTTTTATGGCAACGCACAGAAATGAGTATGGTAACACAACCCCCAAAGCTGAGGTCTGGGGTTTGCAGATCAGGTGGGCATAATGTTATTCATGATGATCTTTTAAAATTATATTTGTAATCTTCAAATTTGCCGAAGTTTGACCTGCGTAAGATCGACACATTACATCCATAATCATCTAGAGTTCACACCTCTTCTGGTCTGGTGCAATCTCAGCAGTGGTCTCATGAGGGAAGAATCTATTTTGTGTGTTGGACCGTTAAATATTTGATGATATTTATGTACGATGGTAAAATCAGCTCACTTCCCATAGAGTATGTGACACAAATTCGTCAGCATTATCAGTTACTTCACCTGTCCTTGAGTGAGCCTCCCCAGGGAAATTAAAATGTAGATTGGAAAAATACAACAGGTGGAGGAGAAAGTCTGATATTTGTTCTTAAGGTTCAAAACTTGAGTTTGGTGGATTTTAGATGTTATCATGTTAAGCTGAAGCACTAAAGTTAAAGGTCCTGTATTACACAAAATGGATTCTTGTGAGTTTTAGGCCATGTTGTAATGCTGTTAACTCTTTGTGTTTTGTTTGTTTCACACATGTTTGAGTAAACCTGGTTTATTAGTCTGTCTATATCACCAAAACTCAAAAATGCTCTGTTCAACCTTGTGATGTCATGAAGCAGTAATTTTCAAGTTAACAGCCACCTTTTACCTTCTGTTCAGTAGAGATTGGCTGAAATCATCCAAATGATTCTAGTGAAGGTGTATTGAGTTTAAAAACACAGTGGAGCACTTCTTGTATTACCCCATGACATCACAAGGTGGAACAGAGTGTTTTCCATTTGAGAGAAGAAGTCAGCCTAAATATGTAGGGTTTGTGAGTGTGTCAAGATCCCAGTCTGTCTCTGTGTTTCTGTGCTGTCTTTCCCCCTCTCTTCTGTCTCCGCCCAGCTCTGGCACCACCCACTACACACCTCCAGCTGATCAGCAATCAACCCTTCACCTGTGGAGTACTGAGGGACCGAGGATCCTTGTTTCCAGGTCGTCCGTGTATCCTCCGTGGTACAGTTCTACTTGGCTCAGTCTAGTTTAGTGATTATGGTCACAGTACTCAGCTGCCTTTTTTTCTCCAGATCCTGCTTCTCGGAACTACTCCAACACCTCAGCCCTCCACCACCGGTACAAACACCCCAGCCTCTGACCCCCAGCTACCTACGACCGGCTCGAAGACGTCAGCCTGCGACCCTGCTCTCTACTATCTGCTCTGTCAATCAACATTTTATATTTCTGTGTTTGCAAATAAACTCTGTTCAACTTTTTTACCCCGAGTCTGTATCTTTGATCCCCCAGACATTACGACTTTTTTTTACGATGTTTTTGATGAGGCAACAACATATAGACCCTTTAAAACCACTTACCGTTCCGACGGCCCGCCCGCGGGCCGTCGCCTTTTATTTACAACTTTACAGCAATGTACATTCACTTCTGCGTCACCCACACAAACAATATACACATCAAATGAAAGCTACGGATCTCATCTTTCCGAATATGTAAACCATTTTCACATAAAGTCACCACAGTGCTGTCAGGAAAGCCGTTTTTACAGAAAAGCCAAAAATGCCTATTTGGACTTCACTTACCTTTGAGGGCTCTGGTTCTGTCAAACATCAACATATTTCCACAATATCGGTCTCATTCTTTCCGTAGACGTCCAGAGAATATAATCCAGTCAAGAAATTATGTCCGCAAAATAACTTTGATCCTCCATGTCCAATCTGCTGCAGGAAAGTGAAATCTTCTCCGTCATTTTTTTGCATTTCTTTCGTCAATTTCAGGCATAACAAACTTCAGACAGCGCCAACTTTGTTCCTCCGTGATAAACAAACTTGCTAGCTTCTGATTGACACCAAGTTTGGCCAATAAGGTGGGGGTTGTGGGTCACTGGAGCCCCAGACAGCGAATCAGTGCTACAGGTGACTGAAAGTGTACGCCTCACTCTCCCCCGTGTAGAATCAACCAGTCACATCTCACACATTCAGTGACGTTTTCTCCTTACAGCCAATGAGCAGCTGAACACGAGGATGTGTGACATGCCGTGGTTTTCTGTAAACACACGGAGCAGGCCCAGTGCGTAACGAAAGTAAATGAATCACGGCTTTTCGTGCGTAAAGTGTGCGTAAAATGACGCACTGTGATTTTGCCACAGTTTTGCGTTCTAAACACGACGAAACGGATAAAACAAAGACAGTACGCGACCACGGACACTGTGGATGTTTGTACAAGTTATACCAGAGGCATCTCGGACCCGGAGCGGTCCGTGGCAGATTCCACGGTGGACTCAGAAGTGGAGGAGCATATTCTTTGATGGACTGGATGCTGCTGGGTCGGTAAGCCTGGTTTATTCTGCTATTTACATAATTGTAGATAAAATATATCGTGTGTAATCATTAGCATCACTTCTGTGCATAGTGGCATTGGAACCATGGGCTCTGGCACATTTGTTTATCTGTATGAATTAGACTTCATTTGTCTATTGATTGAAAGGTGTTTTATTCTGCAGTTTACAGTATTGTAAGTAAAATTATAATATGTATATGATATAATATTACTTCACCCTCTCTCAATTTTGTACTTTCTTGTTACTAATGTGTTTGTGTTTTTCTTTAGGCACGTGGGTGACGTTATCAGATGTTCTCATCGGCTGTTACCAGGTTTTGCACAAAACAAAGAAATGGTATTTTGGCAAAGACATTTTTTCACCATTTTTTGGACAAGCCATAATCATGTACAGTGAGCTTTTCACTGATGTTTACAGTGTGTGTTTGTTCATTGTTTGCAGTGTGTGGAGTGTGTGGAGTTTGTAAATATATATTTATTTTGACCCATACCCCCCTTGTTTTGACTATATTTCATAAACAAATATGTATTTTATATTGTGTTTTGATATGCTATATAAATTTACATAAGTAATAGAGCAGCTCAGTGTGCAGATACAGATTCCTCTAAGTGTGAGCTTTCAGTAGAGCCCTCATTGATGTCTGTGGGTTGAAGCATTCAAAAGTTATTGCAGTTTTTCCAAACGTTCTCCAAATGTCTCCATTTGGAGAGGTTTGGATAAACTTGGATATCATCAAAAGTCCCTCCATAAAACGCCTGGATTTAGTCATAATAAAATAAGTGTAAAAATCTCATTTTTTATAGATTGACCTCAAATCTGAAATGTGTGAGGTCAACAACATTTTCAATTGAAATATGGTGTATTTTTGTCCCCAGCTACCTACTGCAGCAGCTTTCTTCCCCTTAATTTTTACAAAAAATTTAGGCGAGGATGAGAAAAATCATTTTTTATGTGTATTCCAAAGTGTATAAATACTTACCAGAGACAACTTACAGTGATTCTGACACCTGAGGGTAAAACTAGAGGATGTTACCTTTACAAAAGACCCCAAACATGTGTAAATAATACTTATGGTTCAATAACAGTAATCATTTTAATTTGGAGAGGTCAGAACATAGACAATTTCACCAAAAATACCCGGAATGGTAAGGGGCTACACTTTGTTGGCCTCATGGGAAAGTGTGTTTTTTTGCATTTGGCCACTTTTTCCATTCTAAATATTGGCCTGGACTAGGTAAATTTAATGATATTATCTGTACAGTTTTTTTTAAATAGATAAAACATAAACTAGGTAAGCAGCCTGTCAAATGTAGGTCTATTACACACCAGGAGGTTTGGGGAAACATCACAGCTAATCATGTTATGTTAAAAATGTATTTCCGTAATGTTTCCGTAGCAATGGTAAATAAACCTCTCCTGTGTTAGATCTCCACTCTCATGTCTCTCTTCGTTCCACTTTCTACTTCAGTTTATTCTGCAACCGGAGTGGTCCCATGACACTTATCGCAGCAGCTCAAGATGACTAGACAATTGCCATGATGTGTCAATACTGACATCACACCGATATTTGGAAAAAAACCTGTTTAGACGCAGGAGGCTAAACACATCTCTTGCAATTGAAAAGACACGACTCTATAATGTAATGCGTTCTCTACATGAATTGTCAAATCTTCTCTGGCTTGTTTCAAATTGACACTGCAGCTCATAATAAACAGGTTTGAAAGGAAATGATCAGACGTCCAATGTATTTTTTCTAGTTATTAAGTGAAACAGCATCTCAAAGCAATTTCAGTCTCAAAAACATGTCCATTCTCTAGCATATTTGAATTTTATTATGATTATTTTCGGCTTTACAACACCAGAACAATATGTGATTCATAGTTTAGCTCCAGACAATCTGCTTTCACACAATTTCATTCAGTCCAAATCAATGTTAATTACTTGGTTTTAAAGTTTAAATAAACAAACAGCAGTGGATGTGGTGTAGAGGAGATTGCTGTGTCTTAAAGGGTCACTTGTTTTCGACCCTGTATTTTCTGCTCCGGCGGCTGTGACGAAGCAGCAGCCGAGCTTATTTCTAAAAAGAAGGGATACCAAAAAGTGTTTACCTCCTCTAGCACAACAGCAAATGGGAAATATATTGAGAGCCATATAAACTACGATGTGAGTGGCTGAATGATATCTCTATGTCCAAATCATTTACCTCGTGGATCAATTTCAAGTTTAAGTTAAGTTTAAGAGGTGCTATTATGCAAAATTGATTTCTACCATATTATAATGTTGTTCTCTCATCAAAAAAACATGCCTTAAGAGGTTGTAGATCATCCAGTAATTTAGCAATCTCTCTGGGGCCCTATTAGCTCACAAGACTACATCATCCATGCTCCTACACAACCAGTTTCCGTGAATATACATAAGCACGATACAAAACTGTACAGTTCACAAACCTGACGCGATGTGCAGTAGTTTCATTAGCGGGATGCACGCTGATTGTGTTGTGATAGCGCTCTGAAGAGGGAGTGACTTAGCACGGAGAGCAAAGGGAGGGGAGGCGAAGGAAAACATGTTAATATGTTGTTTTCCCTGAATATGCCATAAAAGGTTACATAGTGATTTAAACATGTTACGTGTTAGCAGTTAATGCCCCATAAAAGTTATATACCCCCTTTTTAATAAAGTCTCTGAGATATCTGAGGAATATTGTGGTTCTGTGGTGCTAAAATTTAAAACATTCATCTATTCACTGGAAATGTTTGATTTTATTCAGTGTAAAAACATTATTCTGTATTTCATTTACATCTGGGAAATATGACAATGTTTGATGGAGGTTAATGAAGGCAGTTTCTTATTCATTTCATTCATTTTTCTTGTAGACTTTAGAAAAAAAAAAAGAAAAGATTTTGAATAAAATTATAGGTGTTGTGGTCATTAGATGTTGGTCATGATTATTTTTTCCCCCAAAAAAGTCCATGGGAGAAATGAATGGAAACTTCTGAGCTGTCAGTGTTGAGCTCATATGGGTGTGACACACGAATGGCCAGTTATAACACGTCATTTCATTCTAATTTGGAGCTGATTATAATTGGAGGTCTAGGTGCTGCATGTTTTAAATACTGCGTCCAATGCGGTGTCACAATCAAGCTAATGACTGCAAATCTGAGGGAGTAATTCCCAAGGAAATCTTTGTAAACACATTTCATTAAATTATCCCAAGAAACCTAAAAGATTTGCAATTTAAAGGTGCACTATGTCACTTTTCCGCCATTTGCTTGTCTCCATGAGGATGTTAGTGCTTTTTCTGAAATGTTCCAGAGCGCGGTGTTGAATCTATTTCGTATTTGTTCAATTACAAGTCTGTAATAGTACATAAAAAACAGGTTATGAGTGGTGTCTCCTCTCTGCAGCTTTGACCCGTAACTTGGCCTGGAGACAGTATGTTTAATGCCATACTGTGGAACATTCCAGGCAAAGCTATAGCATCAGCATGGAGACAAGCAGGTGGCGGCCCCTCCTCTTGAAAAGCTAAATCTTTAAATAACCTCTGTAGGCTGTTGACTGAAAGCTGTACATTTAACCTATTTCATATCAAGCCGACATCTACATTTTTCTTCATAAAAAACGACTTTACATTATCTGACTATTGCCTCCAGAGGGGCATTTTACCTCATTTCCTCTAGGGGGCGACACAGTGCAGAGGAGCGACTTGCGAGACTACGTCCTGGAGCTAAAAATCCCTGTGAGAAAAGCAGTGAAAATAAGGCTTGCCAGTGGAGCTAATGATGGAAGTGAAGTTTTTGTTGGCAGAGCCGTCCTATATGACTCACTACATTGTCGTGCATCAAGTCTGTAGGCAAAGTCTTAGCTGAAAGTGCACTGACGAATGTTGACAGCAGCGCTTCTGGTCTGGCCCAAAACCACATCAGAAAACATGGGCCCCTCTCCAGACTGCAGAGATGTAAAACAGAGCCAGTGGGACAAGCTAAGGCATTCTGACACTACTGTACTGCTGATTTAGAGGGATTTACTACTGGGGGTGTCGATGACGAAATGTGCTTTGTCTTGGCAAAATGCGAGGGAAACTGGCTTAAGGTTTTTTTAAATCTTTTTAAAGTACACAGCTATGTATAACTATTCAAGAGGAAGTAGAAATGCAGAAACATAATTAAGAAGAGTAAACTACAATATGTATTTTACTGAACTATAAAAATATAATAGTAGTTGCCAATAGTAGCTAACTGCTTGTACTTCTACTACAAAAACAACTGCTTTTACTAATCCTGTTTCTAGTACTACAGTAACTACTACAACTGAAATTGATACTTCTATTACATGTCAGATAGGGCTGCGTCATTACTTCTACCACAACAAAATGGTGCTGCTACTACTACTACTACTACTACTACTACTACTTCTACTACTTTTACTACTTCTGCTCTCAACTTAAACTGATACTTTTATTACATATCAGATAGGGCTTCATCATTACTTCTACCACCACAAAATGCTGCTGCTGCTACTACTACTACTACTACTACTACTACTACTACTACTACTACTACTACTACTACTACTACTACTACTACTAATACTACTAGTACTACTACTACTACTACTACTACTACTTCTACTTCTACTACTTCTATTCTCTCAACTTAAACTGATACTTCTATTACAAATCTGATAGGGCTGCGTTATTACTTCTACCATCACAAAATGCCACTAATACTACTACTACTACTACTTCTTGTACTTCTTCTACTCTTTCTGAATATCATAATAATCATCTGGGTGGCAGACCGAAGACCAAACTAAAAACGGGTCACATTTTGAGATCATTTCCAGTAAGAGGAAAATCTCCAGCTGGGTAATTCAACCTCACACAACTTTTGTTTTTCACAAAAACATAAAAAATAAAACCATGACGACTACTTTAATGCTTCCAGTCATCAGCTGAAGTTTGGGAGGAAAATAATTGTCAATGTGGTGGAAAGAAGGCGGTAGGAACTGCAGACATGGGACACAAAGAAGTCTTTCTATTGCAATAAGTAGAACCAAATCACGTCACAACACAAGCAGGAAACCACACCACTATAACCACTCACCCTAGAGAGACAGAGAGGGAAAAGGGAGAGGAAGGGGGCAGGGAGAGAGGGAGGAGGAGGAGGAGGAGGGAGAAAAAGCAAGGGAGGGGGGAGAAGAAGAGAGACAGAGAGAGAGAGAGAGAGAAAGAGACAGAGAAATCATATATACCACTCACCACAGAGACAGGAGAGAGCAGGAGGGGGAGAGAAAGGGAGGGAAGGAGAAAGAAGGAGCAGCAGAGAGAGAGAGAGAAGAGGAGGAGGAGGGAGAAAAGGCAGGGGAAGGGTGAGAGGAAGAGAGACGGAGAGAGAGAGGGAGAGAGAGAGAGAGAGAGAGACAGAGAGAGAGAGACACAGAAAAACCACAGAGACACGAGAGAGCAGGAGGGGGAGAGGGAGAGGGCGGAGGACGGAGAGAAGGAGGGGAAGATAGAGGGGTGGAGGAGAGAAACAGGGAGAAATAGAGAGAGGAGAAAGGGGGGGTAAGAAGGGAGGGAGAAGGAGAGGAGAGGGAGACAGAAGGAGAGAGACAGACAGAGAGAGACAGAGAAGAGAAACAGGGAGAAATAGAGAGAGGAGAGAGGGAGAGTAAGAAGGGAAGGAGAAGGAGAGTGAGACAGAAGGAGAGAGAGACAGACAGAGAGTCAAAGAGAGAGGAGAAACAGGGTGAAACAGAGGAGAGAAACAGGGACAAATAGAGAGAGGAGAGTAAGAGAGCAGGGTGAAGGAGAGGAGAGTGAGACAGAAGGAAAGAAACAGAGAAGAGAAACAGGGACAAATAGAGAAAGGAGAGGGAGAGTAAGAAGGGAAGGAGAAACAGAGTGAGACAGAAGGAGAGAGAAAGAGAAACAGAGAGATACAAAGAAATAGAAGAGAAACAGGGTGAAATAGAGGAGAGAAACAGAGAAATAGAGGGGGGGGTAAGAAAGGAGGGTGAAGGAGAGCAGAATGAGACAGAAGGAGGGAGGGAAAGACAGACAGAGAGAGAGAGAGGGAGAGAGAGAGAGAGAAAGACACAGGTAAACCACACGACCCACTCACCCCATAGAGAGTGTTAGCGGATGAGGGGGCAGCCGCGAGAGAGAGGGAGAGCGGAAGAGTGGGAAAGACAGAGAGGGTGAAAGAGAGACCCAGAGAAGGAGTGACAGACCTGGAGAAGGAAGAAAAGAAAGGAGGTCTGGTTTAATGAAAGCCAATATCCTGCCTCTGGCCTAAAAATAAATGGAGCAACGAGCACATAAACATGGATATGCAGAGCTGGGACTGTTACATAGGCAAGACCACAGAGAGACCAATTTAACCAGAGGAGTGAGGTCAGTCCGCAGCCCGAAAACAAAGAGCCGCCGCCATGTTGGGAGAACAAGACTGAAAGAAGTTTGGACACTGGTAAAAACTGGTGCGGAAAATGAATCTTTAGGTGATAATGAGGTGGAAGATTAGTCTGGTCTCACACTGTGTTTTATCACCTAAAACAGGACAACAGCCTTATTATGCTGAGATACTGAGGGGAAGGTATTATTCTAATCACCTGGAATAAAGTATGTGTGTGCAAAAATAGGGATGAATTGATATGTTTAGGTAAAATAGTTTTTTTTAATAAACTTATTGTTGTCCCCTTTTGTTGTTCTTTATATTATTTGGTACATATACTACAGACTTTTGAATTATACTTCATGCTATGTTCAAAGCATTACCAATTACCAGTTCATTCTATAGTTGCGTAACATTTTCCAAGATATTTGAACTTTTTCCCTTAAAAAAAACATGTGTTGCTGTAGGGATGGGATAATGCTTTGTTTTAAATTGTTAATCGCTATGGCAACAGTCCTACTTAAAAAAAACAAAAACAAAAAAAAACATGTATAGCTAAAGAATTGGGATAGTGTTTTGTTTTAAATTATTAATTGCTATGGCAACAGTCCTAAAAAGAAAAAAAGAATGTGTAGCTACAGGGAATCATGTGTAACTATAAGAATGGGGTCATATTTTGTTTTAAATAGTTAATCGCTATAGCAACAGTTCTACTTAAAAAAAAACAAAAAAAAAAACAAAAAAAACATGTATAGCTATAGAATTGGGATAATGTTTTGTTTTAAATTGTTAATTGCTATGGCAACAGTCCTAAAAAAAAAAAAAAAAAAAAAAAAAAAAAAATAAGCATGTGTAGCTATAGGAAATTATGTGTAACTATAAGAATGAGGTAATATTTTACTTAAATAAATTAATGCATTAAATTCTGTGCCCACTTTTCCCATAAATGCAACTAAACCGAGTTTTCTTTGCGGTGGCACTTCCAGTTATGTGGGAATCCCGTTCCTTTCAATGGAGAATTTAGGAAAAGTTTTGCAGCTAAAATATGATATAAAGTCGGCTGATTTGTGTCAAGTGTTCAGTGTATGTGCAACAACAAGTCAACAATGGACCGATTCTCTTTAAAACGGCTTTGTAGTCCCTATAGAACTTATTTGTTGCCAAGATCGGCAGCCCCTTGCAAAATAACAGGCGAATGGGATAATATTTAGTTTTAAATTGTTAAACACTATGGCAACAGTCCTATTAGCCTTCAACATAAACATATCTTTTAAATGTGGAAAAAGTCCTGAAAATGTCGCATGTATCAGGAAGCTGAAACCCATGAAGACCAGCTTCCTCATTATTGGTTGTCGTAGCTGAAGTAGAAAAGTTGCTATAAGAGGTAGTATAGGACTCAGTGAAGTGTAAAGTGAAAAAGCTGTACCTCCTCTAGTTTATTTGGTCTGAAAATGAGACGGGTACAGCCCCCTCCTCACCTGTAAAACGCTTCTCCGTATAAACATATGAATGAGGTAGAGGCTGACGTCACTGTAATCCTGGGACTGAATGGACCATTGACTCTGCTCTATACACACAATTAAATGGTAGACTGGGCCCATGCAATTAAGCACAAACTTGGAGCCACAGTTTCCCCAGTGCGAGCAGCAGATAGTGAGACACATTACACTGAAGGTATACGCCACTTATTTTTGTTTGGGTTGGGAGTGCAGTGCTTATGCAGTGAACCAACGCCATGACACCTCTGGAATAAATTTAAATAAAAACGTGAGGAGAGTAGCAGATTGCATCAATATTTAACTATTGCTGGGTTTCACATGACATCACAGCGCTGTATAGTAGGCCCATAATATTTAATACAGATGGGGGCAGCGCAAATTGATATGGGTCAAATGCAGCTTTTTTGGAGACATACAATAACTTTTTGGGTCTAGTTACTAATAAAAATGATCAGGTTAAACATTTGTGAATTTACCTTTTGGATATTTCATGGCAAAGTACAATGTAATCAATAGGGAAATCTGGATCTTGCCCCCCATCCCATCTGAGAATATGACATCTTCACATTCTACAATCTGAAAACAACCAACAAATACAGTGTAAATAAAAAAAAAAAAAGAAATTATCCAGTTAATATATTTTACATGGTGGATAGAAAGCAGCGTTAGTCGTGAATATTACCTATGCCTATTTATATCAGGTATAATATTAGACTTAGGAACAAAATAACAATTAAAAAGTTTGAGATGAAGATAAACTACCTTCTAATAGCACATTACGTAATAGACGGTTGCCATGGAAACCTCAAATCTAACATTTATTTTAATAATAACACCTGGGATGTGATTGGATAGACAGCTATTCGTCATGTAAAGATTCAACACGAGGAGCAGTGACTCTGAAACAGTGAGTCTGCTTATACCAGGGTCCCACCAAATGAAAATCACTCACTTTTAAATCTGGCAACATTTTGGCTGTCTGTGGATGTTCAAGGCATTAGTTATTTCTGTTTTAGTTGAAGCTAATCCCTTCATTTATGTACAGGTTGCTATGGTGATGCTGACAGCTTAGCGATATATAGCAGCGATTAAAGGGCCCATATTACGCTGTTGTTATAATGTTGTTTTCTCATCAAAAAACATACCTGGAGTTGCTGGAGTTTTGCTTCATTCACACATGTTTAACACACAGCCCCTGCATATTTACGCTGTGTTCCTCTCTCAAACTGTAAACACTCTGTTCCACCTTGTGATGTCATCAAGTAGTAATACAGGAAGTGCCCCTCTGTGTTTTTAAACCCCACACACTTTCACTAGAATCATTTGGATGATTTCAGCCCTGGAGTTGCCAATCTCAAGTGAACAAAATGTAAAAGGTAGGTGCTAAATTGAAAACTACCACTTTATGACATCACAAGGTGGAAAAGAGCATTTTGAGCTGTGAAGATGTAGACAGACTAATATTAAAATGTTACTCATAATGTGTGAATGAAACAAAACACAACTCCAGGTATGTTTCTAAAGAGGTATTAGCATTATAACATGACTTAAAGCTGAAAACTACCACTTAATGACATCACAAAGTGGAGCAGAGCATTTTGAGCTTTGGAGATTTTACTCAAACATGTGTGAATGAAACAAAACACAACTCTGGGTATGTTTTTGATGAGGTAACAGCATTATAACATGGTTTAAAGCTAACAAGAGTCAATTTTGCATAATATAGGACCTTCTGCTGTTGCCGGGCTACCTGTGCGGCAAAAATAATGCATGCCAGTTTGCATTAAAATTCTCTAGTGAGATGTTGTATTATTGTAAAATATTCATAAGAAGCCCTGTCTTTCTGTATTTCTCTGGCCTGAGTGTTAGAGCAGATGTCATGTGTCACAGACTTCAGCTCTGCACTAGTCTAATGGTCCGAGGAACTCATTCTGTCGACTACACTGACAGTGAGAGAGTGTGTAAAAGAAGCTGACAGAAAGTTACAAAAGTTAAAGACACAATTTAAGATACTGATACTTATTTTCCCACTGTGGAAGGGGAAATTTGAACTTTTGTGCAAAACAGTTTGAGTTAGAGGAGGCTTTAAAACAATAATAACTATCAGCAGTTGTTTTTACCTAGTACACATCCATTACATACATTTCATCCATTATATACATAGCAGGCATTACATACATTACATACATTACATAGGCCCTACACATATTTCTTCAGTAATTGCTCCAAATTGTGGGAACATTACACTGACTTACATTCATTTCCTGTAGACTGGTTCTAACATAATACTTTTCTTATCATGGGTACTTTATTTCTACCCACATATGCAAGGACCGTCCCCATAAAGTGACTGCGCATGTATATTTAATCCAAACAGTTTCATAATACATGGCCATAACAGCTACTGCTTAATTCATAATCAGTCTGTATGTATATAGATCATGATTTCTATGTCCCCAGTGTAAGTCATATTTCAATCAAGGCAAATTAAAAGCAGTAAAGTACAGTATTTAAGTTAAAAAATAGGAATCTATACATTTTACAGTGGATACTTTTTACTTTTACTTCACTACTCCGCAACATTTTTGAACAGGACTCAAAAGTGAAAGTATTTTTTAAAATAGTTTGAGACCCACTGACAAGGCTGGGGGTTTATTTTTAACATGTTCATAGTTTGAATAAGTAAAAATACACAAATAAAAACAGCTAAAAAAGTAATTATCGATTCAGTTGTTTCTGCTGAACAAAATTCAGCTCAAATCTTTATGAAAATCACTACATTTGAAGCCTTACAAGACCTCAAAATCTATGCAAGTACATTTTTAAACAGGTACTTTAACACTTTTACTTAAGCAGGTTTTTCCATGTGATACTTTGACTTTTACGTGAGTTTTTTTTTGTGTTTTTTTTTTTTTTGCTCCACTATCTGTAGTTTTACTTAAATAGTACTTCTTCCAGCACTGATTACCGCACAAAAGGCATTTGGTATACATGAAACCACGACAACATTTCTTTCATCATGACTACACAGTGAATACCACGAGATGAGATTATGTTCTGGACGGGTTCCAGTTGTTGTTGCTTGCGGGTGCCATCTTGTCACGCTCATAATGACTGATGTGAAGCGTCTTATTAAACTACATAAGGGCACTGTCCCGAAACTCACTCCACCTCTGCTGCCCTCGCAAACTCTCACAGACATCATTTATCAAAGTCATGTGAAATACTGGTACACAAATTATATCTATGGCTGTTAAAGTGAACTTACCATGATATAAGACTCAAACATGTCACGCTTCGTTTGATATACGGCGAGGAGGGATTTCTCTTTATTGCACCAGTGTCAATATAAGAGTTATAGTGTTACTGATGTTGCAACTTTGCCTTAATATTTCAGTCTTTGAGAGATAAAGGTCAAAATATACCTTTGAGGCAGGGTTAGAGGCTTTTAACCTAAGATGAACGAGGACATTTTCTCTAGTGGGGGTGTGCTACCTGCTCTTCTCCACTGATCTTATTTCTTTGACACGAATATTCCATAGCCACATTTGTTGTAAATGCTAAGGCACTTCCAGTTAAGCAGGAATCCCATTCATTTCACTGGAGAATTTGGGAAAAGTTTTGCAGCTAAACTCTGGTATAAAACAGGTTTGTTTGTGTAAAATGTTCTATGTTGTGCTATGATTCTCTGGGAGGCTTTCAAACGCCTTTGTAGCTCCTATAGACCTGATTTACGATGACAGCGCCCACGGCAACTTCCGTAATAAGATGAATAGCATTAATCTATCTTGCATGTGTTTAATTGCATTTATTGCTAAGTTCCTTGAAAAACATGCTGTGAGCAGGGTCACTTCTCCACAGATCTGATGTGTAACTTGGCCTTGAGATGACCTGTTTGTCAGGAGTATTAGCATCTTCATGGAGAAAAGCAGGGGGCTAAACCCACCACCACCAAAAAGTTAATTTTATGAAAATAAAAAGTTAATGAGCATGAAAATGACTGCAGATCACTTGGTCTGAAAAGCCAACAAAAACATTCCCCACCTCTGGCTGGTTCTGCACCATTGATAATAAGCGTTGAAAAGTCTAATTGACTGTTATTTTATGAGCTAATCTCTACAATAAAAGTATATGATGTGAATACAACAAACTGTCAGCACATCACAGGGTTTACTCTTTTTATTTCAAATATAATGAAGTTAAATAAAGAGTCAGGGTGTTTTAACAAGTTCTGTAATTTATCACATCACTACTTTTAAAAACTAAAAGGATAAACTCTACCACTTTAGCACTTTTACACTTTTACTGATATTAATACAGCATCAACAAAGACTTGATTCATAATAAACATATAGTACATGAAGAATACATCAGAATTAGTAACTACTTCATTATGAATTAATTCATTCATCATCTCATTTAAGACTAAAGTGAAATAGATATCGTTGAAAGCGTATACTTGTGAGTGTAAGATAAAGTTGGCATACATTCAATCCTTTATAATTCTGTATGATAGAGAGAGCGTGCCCGGACACCTGGAGCGGAGCAGGTATTATCAGGGCCAGTACCAACACACACTTAAAGTGCAGCCGCAGAGTCTGGTCTCAACAAGCCTGTCTGAGCACAGGGAGGGTGTGAGGAATCGCACCTTCAACCTCCACTGTAAACCTCTCACAAAAACAACCACACTGAGGCATTAATATACTCAGTGCACAGAACAAAAGGTTAGATAAACTTAAATCATTTACAGCCGCTGTTTACCATTTTAAAACAGATTCTACAACATTCTTAAATTCGTACTATGGAACTTTTGTCTCTATAAAGATGCCAATGCTTTACCTAGAATGTTCCACAGTATGGAACAGTATGTCCTTGGACACAAGGTGAGATCTTACAGGTCAGATCTGTGGAGAGGCAAGCTCGCACACAGTACAAATGCAGGTTATTTTTGAGCAATAGAAACATCTGTAATGACATAAATGTAAATGTTTAATGCCATAAGCAGCTGGCCTGATTCTGTGGCAATGAGTTTAAAAGCACATTTCACAACTTTCAGAGAATAAAGTCGACTTTTATTGGCTCGGAGCAACTCCTAGTCTGCTAACAGCTCAGGGTTAGCAATCAATAAAAAAGTTTTATAATTAAATACAGACAGTGGATAGTGGTGTGATTTAACCCAAGTGTTGCTTTTATAATCACCTTGTCATATTTTAGTCTACAACTATATTTTAACAATCAACCCTAACCCAACCATAAAGTTAATATGAAGCAAATATGAATAAGCAAAGGACTTGGTGACCTTGTTGAAGTTATAGTAGGAATATATAAAATGAACGATGCCATATATGTGTGTGCGTTTATGTATATATGTCTA
>JAIEZT010000026.1:12602872-12760372 GCA_019594935.1 Periophthalmus modestus | reverse complement strand
CTGAAATTGGTATAAAATATAAAATAGTGCCAAATCTGTTAAATAATAATTGGTTAAACTGGATCGATGACTAATGTGAAAAGTATAATACATAGATGTTGAAGAATGGATATTATGTATTTATTTTTTTTTATTTTTTTTAATTTATTCATTTATTTATTTATTTTGTTGTTCTAAGTGAAGATTTTTATTTTATCTTTTTTATTTATTTATTTTATTGGATTTTTTTTATGGATTACTTTGTGTACCAATTGTGCTATACAAATAAACTTGCCTTGCCTATTGATTTCTTTATTTATTTTATTTTTTTCTCGATAACTTGGATTATATAAACTCAAACTATTGCTTATTTAAATTTGCAAATCCTTTGAACATTTAAAGATGGGTTCTTGGGAGCATCACAGGACAAATGCCTAAACAGACGTCTGCGCTCATTTTCATATTACAGGTTTTTGAATGTTACACTTTGAACTATTTGAACAAGCAAGGACTCGTACAGACAAAACTGAATTCCTATTTCGGTTGCTATCGGTGAATATATTAACTGTAAATTGAACTCGCGTCAGCACTTCACATAAAAATCCTCTTATGATAAAAAAGAGCAGCATTTAAGGGGCTCCTATACATCATCAGCCCTTTAATTATCCGGTTCGCACTTGTACTGTCCCGACCACAGCGTTGTTATTACATGAGCGGCAGCCTTTTCTTCTCTAGTGTCAAGCAGGAGTCGCAAACACTATTAAAACTAATCATAGGTGCACAGCTGCCAACAACAAAGACACTGGAAAACGACAGGAAAATTGGAGATGTTTTAATCTCCACGAAATGGGAAGGCGTGTACTGTATTCCCGGTACTGGCATCAGCTTGGTTTACAGCTATATTTGGGAAGATACGTTATAATTTTGCTCGTAAAAAATGTTTTGAATGTCTTGAAATCAACTCATAACAGCTCATAATGCATTAAGTTGAGTTGTTTTTTTCATGTATTTGAGCAAAACCTGCGTAAAAAGTTGTGCAAAACCTTAGTCTTGCCCCATTACCAAAGTCAAAATAAGTCTGCTGCGTCTAATTATAAAGCGTTTTATCGTCTGAGAATCAGGAAGTGCCTGGTTAGCATGCTAGTTGTTGTTGCAATCGGTTTAAAATGAGCTGCCTCGAGATATGCTTTGCACACTTAAGAGATATAGGAGCATGTTATAGAACTATCGTCCTTCAACGAACAACAGCAACAAGACAAATACAAACCTCACGAACAAAAGACTCAAAGATAAAAATAGGTGAGTAGAACAAAGACGGTATTTGTCGCCAGCGTTCACATTGTCTAAACAAAGGCACTGTGTTCGGGAGGACGCCGCGGCATGGACCTTGGAATGCTACACAACTCCGTGTTTGTACAGTGGGAATGCACATTATCCTGTCCATTGGATGTTAGTGATGTGAGCCGGGTCTTTTGAACGGTTCCTAGACATGAACACTTTGAACCAAATCTAATTTTTTCTTGGACCTACACAAAAATCAGTACAGAGTAGATGCAACATATGTGAAAGCTTTTTGCACAAAACACATATATGGCATCATAACTGAAATGAGTTACCATATAAAGAAATATAAAAAGCGTCAGTCATTTGGATCTTTTTGAAATAAACAGAGCAAAAAGAATCAGATCCCAAAGAGCCAAACGTCCCATGATGGTGAGGACTGTGTATCTATTAAGAATTTTTTTGTCTGCTTTTTTTTTTTGGTAAAGGCTGACGCTGGTGTGTGTGTGTATGTGTGTGTGTGTGTGTGTGTGTGTGTGTGTGTGAGTGTGAAACAACATACATTACAACTTTAAACGTGTCCATGGGGGATCTGCAAAATCCTTAAAATAAAAATAAAAATCGTTATAAAAATCCCCAATGTCCCTTATGAGCTTACTACACACTAAAGCTATCGATCCATGTGACCCGTACAGTCTGACCCCGGTCTACACCTGGCCCTCATAAGTCTCTAGCATTTGTTTTTTCTTCCTCTCTCCTTTTCTCCTCTTTTTCTGTTTGCACAGCTCCATTGTAACGCTCTCAACAGTCGACTCATTTAAACAAAGACACAAACACTAGCTCAGCGTTGAAACATACGTCCTGCCCTAATTAGTCAGCATCGCATTACTGCAAATATTACTGTTACTTATTGTTCTTATATTTTGGGAACAAGAGTCATAATGGAAGATATGTAAGTGCATTTCAGTTGGGCTGCAGTGATTAATCATAATAATCATAACTGGATTAGCCAATCAGGGACAGGCATGGTCCGCCTGTATCGAACAAATAAAGGAAATAAATGTCACAGGGGGTTGAAAAACATGGTGGATTTCCGCAGAATCAATAAGCCAAGCACTAAACTCTGCTAGGTGAGATAAATTTGATTTTATTTGGAAATCATAAGTGACCAATGAGCTCCTTCATTTCACACTGATAAAAACAGATCTGATTTTCTGAGGTTTGACCAGGCTTGAAACGTTGGGAACGCCTTGGGGTCCCACCAGAGGAGCTGGAGGAAGTGTCTGGGGTGAAAGAAGTTTGGGAGTCCCTGCTTAGACTGCTGTCCCTGCGACTCGACCTCAGATAAGCAGAAGAAAATGGATGGATGTTTGACCAAGCTTGAGATGCAACGGATGGCATGAGGACCAGACTGATATAAATCTGTATAAAAAAATACAGACAGATAAATTAACAATAATCGAAAAAAGAATCGCTGACTGTTTAGTGTCATGTGGTGGTTCTGCTAGTATTTATTTTAATGTTTGAGTTTAATTGCAAATTAAGTTTAGTAAAAAAGAAAGAAAGGAAGGTAGATAATCCTGATTTAATATGGACACTGCTGACGGACACAACTCTCCTTGGAGCGAGGCTGTCCACTGAAACACTTCAAACTATTACCAAAGTATAAATAAATAACAAGACAAGACGTTTAATGAGTCATTTATTCATTTATAAGAGTCCTTGTCTGAACTAACCCAAAACCATTTGTCCTAGATTTATTTGTCAAAATTATATAAATTGCAAAAAAAAAAAAAAGAAAAAAGAGGGGAAAAAATGTATTAAACAAATGACTGGATTCAAACACAGATAGCAATACATTTCACAAATGCATTGAATGTAATGAGTCATCTTTATAATTATGTACTGGCATAATTGCAGCAGATGACAGAATAATGGAATGAAATAGTACGTTTAGTAACAGAACAGGTTAGAGACAGGTCACTCTGCGGTTTGAATATTCTACACATGAGTCACATGCTCTTTGCCTCTTTGCGCCAAAACTTCGAAACAAACCCAACACATAACAGCAGATAAAGTTCATATAAACACCATTTTCTGCTGATTAATCTATTGCAATATTTGTGTGTAGCTTGCATTAAACATGACCTGGAGCACAAACGAGTCCGATGGTCAATATAAAACTTGCTGAGTGGATGCAAGTGTGTGTGAAGGTGGAGGTATAAACATAATGCAGTTGTTGGATTGGAGTCAGCTTGTGAAATGCTCTGAAAACTTTAAGATGGATGTGATATAATGAAGCTGGTTAAAAACAGTTTAAACAAAGAGTGGGCAAACTACGGCCTGGGGGCCAGATACGGCCCGTTGGTCTTATTAATCCGGCCCACCAACCAAATTATGGCGCACTTCAGCTACATCAACCATGTATTATTCTGTTATTCTCTTATCAGCCCTTCTTCAAAAATGAGCTTATCTCAGGATAGTGAGAGCTGAGTGTTTAATATGGAGTGGACAACAAAATATTTTTTCACCGAAGACCGATCAAAGGTTTTTGCTGGCATTCAAATTAGCAAAAGCTAGCAAGCCTTTCTCTGAAGGTGAGTTTTTAAAAGAATGCATTTGGAAAACAATTTGTAAAATCAGCCTTGCATATTCATGTTTTGTTACATGTTACAGGCCAAATCTCTAATGTAATATACACCTATATATATCCTGGCCTGGCCCCTTTGTCAAATTTTAGAACCCACTGTGTCAAAAAGTTTGCCCACCCTGGTTTAAACAATATATATTAAGACTGAACACAAAACTGGTTCACATCCTCTTCAGTTCTGCATTGCATTTAGGATTTGTGTGATATACAAACTCAATCTGAAAAGTACGACCAGTGGGTTTTACATAAATTCATAAAAAAGTCATATAATTTTTAAATAAACTATGGAACGAATGAATGAATGAAAAACACTTCAAGATCCAAGCTGTTGTTTCTTAAAACCTGTTTGACTTCATTGCAAAAATCTGATTTCACTATTTTTATTTATACAACATACGTTTTGTCATTTTGTCGTTATGTCATTAGTAATAGCAGAAGGAATTAACTGTTATATAATCATGTGGAATTTGTATTGCATTTCACATTTGAAATTAAATCCCAAACAACACTTTTTAAGCGATACCAGCAGTTAAAAGATCAGTTTTCAGTCGTTTTTAAAGCGGTGTTGTATGGGGTGTTCCACAGACGTCGTGCAGACATCAGGCAGCGTGCGTTATTACATTTGTTTATTAGCGGTACATATTTTCTGCGTTACTGTCAGGTCGCTCCTGATGGTCCCCGTGTGTTGTATTGTTAACGGTGCAGACACATCCGTTGGTGTAACAGGGCATGACTCACTCACCTTGAGCAGAGCATAACTGTGAGGTGAGTCATGAGGGTGACACCCACACACCCACGGACGCTGCCCCGACCGGTTTCACCCAGTCTGTCCTGGGACAATGCACTCTGTGAGGGCACTACTGACAACTGCATCTGTCACAATGTAAAACCACGGGCTATTTACTATTATTACAACTCGAAGGTTGCAACGTGCTCTGGGAATAATAAAACAACAACACTGCCTACTACTGATGACCTACATATACTGTTATGTACTCTGTAATGAAATAAATCAGTGGGTTGAATTATACTTGGACCTGTGCATTACGGTTGTCAAAAGTATTGAAAATCTGATACCAATCCATACTAAAACTAGTACTGAAACTAGATACTCATTTGAGCAAGTATCGATACTAAAGAAGTCACATTCACCAGACAGACATTAACCTTTCCTGAATAGCTTTAGAATGATCTTGAGCTGTATCAGAACAAGTATAAGACACATAGACTAGTATACACCCACGGACCACTAAGGAACCTACCTGTAGGACTGAGGGTTTGCAGATATAACGCCATATGGTAGAATGAATAATAACAATAGAATAAAAGTACTATGATTTAATGTTGAAAATCACATTCTATTCTAAAAAGTGTATTTTTGTGGTACTGAAACTGGTGTTGAGTATCGAGTTTATTCCTTAGTATCAAAATTGAGTATGACATTTTGGTATATAATAAACACACAAGATTATAGCTGAAGGCCTATTTCCATGCATTGTCTCAAGGGGCAGGGGCCAGATCAGAGCCATAAATAAAACTAATACATTTTATACAAGAATACAAAGTGGCATCATTGCACAATCCACAGTTTTGCACACTCCACTCCTTACATACATCCCATTTTCCCAATTTGATACTGACAACATAATAAATTCTTTAAAGGGCCCATACATTATGCTATTTTTTGATCTGTTATAATGTTGTTACTTCATCAAAAACATACCTGGAGTTGTGCTTTATTTCATTCACACATGTTTGAGTTACATCTCCATCATCACCGAAGCTCAAAATGCTCTGTTCCACCTTGTGATGTCATGTGGTAATACAGGAAGTGCTCCACTGTGTTTTTAGACTCCAGACACCTTCACTAGAATCATTTGGATAATTTCAGCCCTGGACTTGCCGAGGCTGCCCTTTGTCACCGGTTCTGTTCATTATATTTATGGACAGAATTTCTAGGCGCAGCCAGGGGCTGGAGGGGGTCTGGTTCGGGAACCACAGGATCTCATCTCTGCTGTTTGCAGATGATGTTGTCCTGATGGCTTCTTCGAGCCAGGACCTGCAGCAGGCACTGGGGCGGTTTGCAGCCAAGTGTGAAGAAGCGGCTGGGATGAGAATCAGCTCTTCTAAGTCTGAGGCCATGGTTCTCGACCGGAAAAAGGTGGTTTGCCCTCTCTGGGTGGGTGGTGAGCCCTTGCCTCAAGTGGAGGAGTTCAAGTATCTCGGGGTCTTGTTCACGAGTGAGGGAAGGATGGAACGCGAGATTGACAGGCGGATCGGTGCAGCGTCTGCAGTGATGCGGTCGCTGTATCGGTCCGTTGTGGTAAAGAAGGAGCTGAGCTGAGTCGAAAGGCAAAGCTCTCGATTTACCGGTCAATCTACGTTCCTACCCTCACCTATGGTCATGAGCTCTGGGTCATGACCGAAAGGACAAGATCGCGGATACAAGCGGCCGAAATGAGTTTCCTCCGCAGAGTGGCTGGGCGCACCCTTAGAGATAGGGTGAGGAGCTCAGTCACACGGGAGGAGCTCGGAGTAGAGCCGCTGCTCCTTCACGTCGAGAGGAACCAGCTGAGGTGGCTCGGGCATCTGCTTAGGATGCCTACTGGACGCCTCCCTAGGGAGGTGTTCTGGGCATGTCCCACCGGGAGGAGGCCCCGAGGAAGACCCAGGACACGCTGGAGGGACTATGTCTCTCGGCTGGCCTGGGAACGCCTTGGGGTCCCACCGGAGGAGCTGGAGGACGTGTCTGGGGTGAGGGAAGTCTGGGAGTCCCTGCTTAGACTGCTGCCCCCGCGACCCGGCCCCGGATAAGCGGAAGAAAATGGATGGATGGATGGATGGATGGATGGACTTGCCGATCTCCATTGAAAGGAAGGTGAAAGGTAGCTGCTAACTTAAAAACTACCACTTCGTGACATCACAAGTTGGAACAGAGCACAACTCCAGGTATGTTTTTGAGGAGGTAACAATATTCTAAGTCAATTTTGCGTAATATAGGACCTTTAACTCACTTGTATATATAAATCCAGTATATATAAATCCTATCAAGTAACATATTTGAAGTGCCATTGTGAAAAACTAGTCTTTTTCCATTGTCACTGATCATACAGCTAAAACTAACCTGTAGATTCTTATACTTAGTCTATATTTTTACCTTCTGCAACAGCTACTGGCAACTAAATGTCACTGTGTACTTGTATATTGGAGAATCCCATTGAGAATCCCAAGTACATCTTTATAATAGGCTGCATAGCTTGAGGCTGTTCACTGGCTGGTCTAAAAATGTTCTATCTCTGTCTGTGGTAAGTGCCTATAATGTGTCCCAAGTGTAGTGTTTAAATGTCACTGTGTAAAACGGAGACGAGGAGGAGAGTCATTGTCCACTTTTAGCAACCATTAGAGATGAAGAGGCAGAACCAAATGTCAACTTATGTCGTGTGCTTTGCGGACTATACAGACAGCCGAGTTTGTTTTATCTTTGAAGTAAAATGGTCTGGCAATATTTGTGATACATGTATTACAGTGGGAAGAAATCAAATTAAAATGACAAAAATCACTTTCACCAGCATTAAAGGCTATGCGATTCTTACTGTCTTAAAAATGTGCAAAAGAGAATTGGTTCGTTTGCTGTTTGAAATGGTACAAACTTATCCCTCACTTTGTCAACGTGTTTCCATTCTAATTATTCACGCTGATGAGTTTATAAGTGCAGTTTAATAACTAGCCTGCTCACAACGCACCATATTGTTCACTCCTAGCCTCTGCCAATGTAAACAGAAGGTAAATTATACTTTAATCCATGTCAACTGTGGAAACTTGCAAAGAACCTAAGACTTACCAGGCAAATACAATACAGTACAATAAAAACTGATCTGTTAAGCAATTAAAGACAGTTTCAGGCTATTACTGATTAGGGTGGGGCTAATGACGTTCACAACACTATAAATCACTATAAAATTACTACCAAAAATGTCTCGGACCTTTGAAACTTTTTGTAGCATTCGTAAATATGACATCTACAAACCTAAATGTGCGATTGCATCTGTATTCATCTGTGAAATTACAATGTAAAGTGATTAAATAGATATGCCGTTTCCATACTAGCATCATGATTAAAGCTCCATGTGTGATTGTGTTGGACTGTCGCGCTTTGTTAACGGTATTTGATTCAGATTTTTTACTGATTGCGCAAATGATAGCCTTTTCAGCATCATTTACCCACACTACCAACCATCAAGATCAATTTCTATTAACATCTGATTGACTGACTTTTTTGCATGTCAGACCATCAGCCTCCTTGAAACGAGAATAACCTTTGTCTAATCAGTGATGTGGATTTTTAAGTCACAGCTTTAGTCACTTTTACCAATCTCAACATTAGTCTTTTTGGGATCCACAAGACCCACATCTCCAACACTTTATGAAGATGTGAGTGTAGTCACCTGTGCATCTTCCTGGGTTCAGATTGGCGTGATTAACAGGTGGATTGACCAATTAGGGACACATGCTCTGTCCGTATCAAAACAAATATGTCTGCTTACAACAAAAAAGAAAGGGAAAAAATAACAAGGGACTGTAAAATGGATTTCTGTAAAAGTGAGCGAAACACTTAAGTCATTAATCTGAGGTGAGAGAAGTTTGATTTTGTTCTAAATGCTAGGTCACCAATGAGCTAATTACTTTCACATGCATCACGGAAATAAACTAATCTGATTGCACATCGAGGTGCGACAAAGAGGTTGACCAGACTGATGTTTCTCTATAAAAATAGAGAGAGATCATTCTGGACTTGAGAGGCAGCATTATTCTATAGACCAGAGGAGCCCAAACTTTTTTTTTATCGAGGTCCACATCTCAAAATATATTCAAAGCAGAGGGCACAGACCAGTGATCAATGTAGTGCAGTGCTTCGGTGGTTTTGACAGAGCCACTGTGTATTAACAAGGCTTGAAACACATTGATTTTAGGTCAGTATCACACTGCAATGTGATGTTTGAGGATATAATTGGTAGAAATAGTTAAATTTGCTGTTAAAAGTACTGTTCATGATCAATTAGGCCGGTTCAGCAGGAGGCCTGAGGGCCAATAAAAACTGGTCTGAGGGCCGCATTTGATCCCCAGGCCATAGTTTGGACACCCCTGCCATAGGTCTACCAGATCAGGAAAGAGTGTCTGCTTCCCTGGTATTAAAAAAAAAAAAAAAAATTATGATACCTTTGTTATTATAACTGACTTATGAGTTTGTAGTTTGTATTTTGTAGGATATACTGTACATATGGAGGGTAGGAGCTAGTGAAGCTATTGGTCAAATTGTATTCTCAAAGGGACATTCATAATTCACTGTTCATGGGTTACATTCACAAAACATGTTCCTGTTTTGGTAACCATTTGTAGAACTTTTGACATTTACGAAATTAATCAGTTCGAAATTAATCAGTTCGAAATTAAAACTTAATCTTTCATCTCTTGGAACACATCATGGACAGATGGACTTTTTGGCTGCCTCTACATATGTTAAAACTTTATAACTGAAAATAAATGATTAACTTTAGCTTGATGCCACTTACCATTTTCAACCACACTACAGTTTCTATCTCTCCCATGTAGCCCCTGCAAATCAATTCCATTTCTTTAAAAACTGTTTTGTGTCCACAACAGAAGAAAAATACGGCCTTTGGCATTTCAGTATGTGTGAGAGAGAGAAGATTACAGAGCAGTGGTCTTTGAATGTTGTATTGGAAAAACTTGGTCTCATCAATACCCTGTGAGATCAGGTTAGGTTGGAAACAAAATTAGGTCAGGAGATAAGTTCAGTTAAGTTCATATATCTTATTATTATCTTACAATAGGAAAATTATAGTTGGCAACCTGTATAACCACCTACCTCTGTTTGGGTGAGCGTGGGAACGACTGAGCTACTGTCATCCAATAATTAAAATGAAAAGACTTCTAAGACAATCTAAGAGATCCGATAGACTGTAATGAGTATGAATAACTCAATTAAAGTCCCGCTGTAAGAAAAAACAAAAAAAAAAAAAGCATTTGTTTTCAGTTTTGTATGTTTGTCATCATCTGTATGTTTGTTAGAAGGTTCAACCCAGACACTACAAACCTGTCAAAATCTTTAAACTGAACTGAACTGAAGACATGGGAAGATGAGAAATTATGGCTAATTTAAAAGTATTGTGTATATGTACTATATGTTACATACATAGACTCTTTAAAGATGTGGACTAAGGGAGTGTGACGTCACCCACAGCGATTCGGTTCCAGTCAAACGAAGCGCAGTGAGGCTAGCGGCTATAGGAGCGAATTTGGACCTGACTTCTATATTTGGAGTTCCAACCACGAGTATCATAGCAACCAAAGAGCCAATCCAGAGCGAGGCTGTTGAAGGTAACGCCCCTTCCCATCTGCACCGCTGGTTTAGCAGGGAGATATGTTGGTTAATCATTTTAATTTTAAGACCAAAATGACAAGGCTTACTGCGGCAGCTACAGAGAGAGGGGTAACAATTTTTCAATGTAAAGTGAATTAGAGACGGAGTCGATGGAGCTAGAAGCATGCCCATGATCACCTCCTATTTGGAATGTGATGGCTAGCACGTTAGCTATGTCCATTTATATTTACAGTCTATGGTTACACGCTTAAACAGTACAATCGCAAAATATCGTACACTTTAGGAGATTGCAAGCCTTGTATACTCAAGTTCAGATTTGAATGCCTTAATTTGAATGCCACCTCAGTTTTTGCTTGAGGCACTTTTTTCTTCTGACTTTAATTTTATGTACAGTGACTAAAATGGATTCTGTGTGAAATATATTCATCCATTCAGTATGCAGTGTGTGGATTCAGATGCAAATAGACCAAAAATGCCTTATCTCACAAACATGCAATACAAGACCTTTTCTTATCTAACCGCTGTTATATCAGATACTCTATGCTGTGAGTATTACACCATTTGTACTGTATGGTGATTATCCAACTGCGGTGCATCTAAGCACTAAAATAAACTGTTCTTACATAGATAGTTTGTCAATGGGTCATTCAAAGCACTTAACGTCAAAGAATCACTCACCCATTTGCAAAACACATTCATAAACCAGTGTACACAGACGTCTGGAATTGAACCATTACCATTGCGTGGGTAAGAACCATTAACTTTGCTTATGAAAGCAAAACAAAACACTTGAGATAGATTACAACAACTCATCCTTATGTAATTCTTTGTCTCTTTACCTCACCTCTCTGTATTATAAATAATCTATTTACTTTTTAGATATACATATATTGGTACCCCGGTGCGTACTTTTCCCACAGATTTTCTTTTCTACAAATATTATTTAGATTCTTTGACTGTTTTACTGCTACTAAAAGTTGTTTTAAACTGTATTTTAGCTACTTTCTAATATCACATGGCTCACATACGTCATGGTACAATAGTCATGGTTCAGTTTGATTTGATTCATTTCAGAGGACTTACACAGTGGCTGATTGGCTACCACTCTTACCTCACAGCAAGAAGGATACAGGTACTCTGATTTCCCTCATTAATCCAAAAGAGCCACAGTTCCTCTAGCTTAGTCCTGACCAAGCCTACCTCAAGATCTGTACATAGGTCAGGTTGCCCCAGTGGGTTTGAAGGATGGAGGACACATTTTCCTAACGGGACAGTGAAATGTTCTTTTTCTGTTCTGCACGACTTTGGAAACTTGTATTAAAGAAGACCTATTGTGCTTCTGTCTGCTATGTAGCTATAATCTATGACACCTGTGGATCATTATGTTATAACTGCACATTTTAAATCTCAATATTCACCTAAAATGACTTAATAAAAGAAACAAGTCCGCTCACTTCCACATTAGAAAACAGCGGTGCCCAGTGGGAGCAAAGAGCCGCCACCTCCGATGGATAGCTGCAGATCACACTAACCAAAATGACTATGTAACGCTGCCAAATCCTGCACGTATCACTGATTAAGAAAATAAACTTGGAGAACAAAGTAAAGAGCAGTGGGTGTATGCTGACGGCAATGAAAACGGGGATTGATAAGCGATTAAAAATTGTTCAAACATGCACAGATCACTCCAAAAGACAACTTCAAGTGAGGGTATGATGGTGGGAAACAACTATAATGTGGTTAAAAGCTCTAAAAAGTCGATTTTGCATAATAGGTCAGCTCTAAGAAAACGAACGAATGTGGGTGAGACTTGTCATGTTTAGCCATTATCTCACAGTGAACACGCTTTAGTCCTGATTATGTCTTGGTCTGTTTCGTGAAAGAGGGTACTTATAAAACCTATTATTTCAAAGGTACTTGGTATTAGCATGTGAATGACTGCGCTACACTATGTACATTTCCCATTTACCGCCCATATGTGAGAGCCAAGTGGTGTCAACTCAAGTTAAGTGGATCCACCCTTTATTACTCACTGCAGCTCACACCTGTCTCTGAGATAAAGACTTTAGACGATAGGTTCACGGTCCTGTAAATCTCTGCACTTCATCATGAAATAGGTACATGTCATATTTGTCATAAAAAACACCCCTCATGTCTGTCATGCTCCTGAACTTGCTAGCATTAGCCTGTTCTGCCGTTTTAATCTCCATGTATTAGCATTACAATGTGCGGGTTTACGTCACTAAGAATGAATGGGTTTTATATAAGACTGAGCTGATAAGATGCCCTTCTATTTGTGGTCGGAGCTATGACGGCCACCATGCACCTCAGAATGTAAAATCCAATCTGAATCTGGCATTTGTCTGAACATTCCTTTGAAAAAAAAAAATCCTCATAATCAATATACTGGTGAAAACTAACTAAAGGTCAAAGTACAACGAAATAAATAAATCCATATGAATCCTGAGCCAAGTGCAGGTTCTCGCTGGATGGGTGGGTCTGGGTGGATTTCCTCTATCAACTCTAAATAAGGACACTTATCACATTCTCCAGATAGGTACCTTACCTTGTAATTGTACTCTAAAGTTTATTTACCACTGGGACCTGGTGACATGAACACTCAACACATTGTGGTAGTATTGTCTGTCACGTCATGTCTTCTTGTATTGAAGGCAGTATTATAACCTCTAATGACACAGGTCGTTGATAGAGACCTGAGGCAAAGAACAAAAACCAAGCTGGAGAAGACTTGGAAATTCCCGATGAAGCACCTTGCCAACATGTGATGTACAATGATATAGACATCTTGAAATTCTCAGCTTCTACATAGTTTGTTTTTTATTCTGCCAAAGACTCTACGTAACGCTGCTGACAAATGCTTTTGAAATTGTTGACAAGCTGAAATCCCTCAACTATGTGCACAATCTAAATCATTATTGAGAAGCAATTACCACAAAAACACATTTTATTGACATGTGTAATGAATTGCAGACTTGGGTTCTGTTCCATGTGCTTTTGAAATGACTTACGAATATATACACACATATACATACACACACGCACACACACACACACACACACACACACACACACACACACACACACACACACACACACACACACACATATAGATAGAGAGCTACAGAGAGAGAGAGAGAGAAATACCAGGGGCTGGAAGAAGAGCTGGAGAAGGCCAGGAAGGTGAAGGTGTCAGTGGTGCCCATGGTCATTGGAGCTCTCGAGGCAGTGACCCCCAAACTGGAGGAGTGGCTACAGCAAATCCCCGGAAAAACATCAGACATGTCAATCCAGAAAAGCGCAGTACTAGGAACAGTAAAGATGTAAAGATACGCAGAAGGCTCTGCAAGGGCGTGTACCAGTTTTATGTTCGTCAATGGCTAATCCGTCAGTTGCACTGTAAATATTATGGGGAAGACTGGATGGAGATTTCCATTAAAAACCTGGGTAAGGCAAATGCATGTTAGTGATTCATAGTTTGGCTTGGGCGCTTTACTACCGGAGACCTCAGCAATGAAATCCCCAGAGGTTAAATGTGGTCTACACTTGGGAGCCAAATAAAACAAGTGGATTCAGTTTTTCCTTTTTAGCCCATTGACGTATAGTAGCACACACCCAATGGGACGATTTTAGTAAAGGTTCACTGGGTTGTCAAAAGTGAATTCAGACATACCTTATAGCTAAATGTCTAAACTTTTATTATCAAAGAGAAATGGGCAAATACAAAATACAAATAAAATGATTGATGGTGTTGTGTTTTGGCTCCACAATTTCTATTTGGTCAATTGGCAGAACAGAGTAAGGCCAAAATAACAAAAGCTGATTGCAGGCAGGGGCCAGACTCCAGATTAATGAAATAGACAAATTAGAAAATACACACAAAAGGGAAATCACATTAGGATTATTTGGGATTGACAATCAAGCGGTGTCCTTCAAGAACTCAAACCAAACTTTACCATTTGGGTCATTGTATTTTTGAGGCAAACTGCAGCGGGGAAAAAAAGAAAAAAAAAGTTATTTCCAATGTCCAACCCAGGATTTAAAATTTGACAGAATAAAAAAGCCCACTCCATTAGAGTAGGTGTGGTGGTATTTCCTCATTTTAGAAAAGAAAACAATTAAAACTCTATCCATATATTCATTTTGCTTTTGGGTTTTTGGTGGCAGCTCACACACACACACACACACACACACACACACACACACACACACACACACACACACACACACACACACACACACACACACACACACACACACACACACACACACACACACACACACACACACATTTCTACCTTTAATTTTCTCTTTGGAAGATTGTGATTTATTTACTTATTTTTATTTTCTTGTAATTATTTTGAGTTTTATAAATGTTTCTAAGCAAATTATTTGATTAACATGTGTTGACAAGATCAGGAAGCTGAACGTTGATGGTTAGTCACATTCGAACTAGCAACACATAACATTTAATATGCAATTTGTAACTCCTCTGGTGAAGGGTCTATTTGTCTCGATGTCATTTTTCTGAAATGTTCCATGCACCATATGGCATTCAGATGTTCTATTTCCAACTAGATGAAAACACCACCCAGACCTGGCCCAGTCAGGTAAGATCTGTGGAGAGGGAAGTCCACTCACACGTACCCATGTTTTTAAGGTGTTTTTCATAGCACTAAAACACCAGGAGTTGAATAAATGCAAGTTTAATTCCAAAACAAAGAAATAAAACCTCCTTGGAGAGAAGCAGGAGGTAGACCCTCAGGCAGAGAAGTGACACAGTGCACCTGTAAGAATAAACATGCACCCATATAGATATTGTGCCTTTCTGCAAGTGCAGCTTTCATGACTGACACATAAATCTTGAGTTATTAGATTTAGTTTTTATTACATTTTATATCAGGACACTTTTCATAAATGCCATTTCCAAAGGTTGTCGGGGGAGAATTGACATTTTACAACAAGCTTCTACCTTTCGCCAAAACTCCCTGGAACACCACATTCAAAATATCCACTTGCACTCAAAAATAAATATGGGCAGAATGATATTAAAGTGCCCGAAACAAAGCTAGCTTGTGCACAGTGTGGTAATTTGGGTAACACTATCTGTCCCTGTCAGTAGCAATGTTGTTGGCTGAAGTTTACCCAGACGACAGGGCCCTCGTGCGTGTGGGCTCTGCTCTATCTCTGCCCCTGGTTCCATAATGAGGACTGACTCGAGCACAGATTAAGAGCGATCTGGCTAATGTTAACCCTAGCAACCCTCAGAGCGAGAAAGACACATACAATATGTGACCACGTGACCTTAGGGTGGATTTTCATGGATATACCCAATTAAAACACAATGGGTCCAGTGATCCTTAAAGCAATGCAGCCAATTACAGGAAGGTAAAAACATGTAACAAGCAGCAGGGACATTAAAAAGAATAAGATTTTCCAGCAATAATGATCCATGTGCTCTAGGAAACGGGCATAGGTTAAAGGGTAAACACATAATTACATAAAAAGTGCAATAATAATCATTTATCAGAGGAGATAATAGTGTTTCTATTTATGTCTATGTCTTTGAGTAAAACACAATTAATTTCATAATTGGCTGTTATGTTCTATGTAGCTAGGTGTGATCAAAGGTTTTTTCCTCCTGCAATGAGTCAGGTCTGTCGAGATGCAAACTCACAATAAGGTTTTTCATTGCAATAAACAACCAAAATGAATGCCTTTATTTTTGACTAATTTTGGTAAAAACGTTACACACTGTGGCTTTAGGTTTTTGTTTTTTGGTTGTTTTTTAAAATTTTTTTATTTTTTTTAAGGTTTCATCAAGATAAAGGTGGAAAGTTGCTAAAATCTCCATTTGCTTTACAGTCACTTGAATACAAATATAGGGCAATATATTTTACAACCAATTCCAACATGAACAAGTGAAAACTCATAGTATTTCCATAGTAGTACTTTAATCCTTATGGCACTGCCCATGTTGTGGCAGATGCAGCGGCGTAACACTCCATTTGTCAGTTAGACCTTAAGCCTCTTCTTTTCCAGTGGGTTCACACAAGATGGATCCTGCCCCACAGCTCTGCCTACAGTTTAGTCTTATATTACAACAACAGCTCTGCACTACTTCTCCATCACCAACTCCAAACAGCTACAGGGCCACTTTGGCACATAATTGAATGAAAACATTTCATAGCGGTTTTGTGAACAGGCTTCCCTTTAACTCTCTGGTTTAAGTTTGCTCTTTTAGTCTTTTGCATGCCATTGATCCCCATCCAAACCGCAGCAATGACTCACGCTATAAATGAGATGGCAGAGCAAAGGAGGGGTAAAGGACAAAACAGGGACAGATGAGTTTCGTGGAGAGGTTTATAGCAGCAAAGCATGATGGGAGATGGAGGGAGATGGGTATTGCGGGTGCTGGAGAATGGCCTATGGGGCTGTGCAGTTGCCTGGAATAACAAATAGTTAGTCAGAGCGGAATAGAGGCGTGCATGGTGGTCCCAACTACCGTAAAACCCTTTCTAGTAACTCCATGGCAAAAAAAGAGAGAGATCCAAGCAGAATCTGGAAAGAATTTAAGAAAAGGTTTTAAGGAAAAAGAATATACAGTAGCATGCAAAAGTGTGCTGTCAAAATGATGGAAAATAGGGGGAAAGTTTTGTTGGCTGATAGTCTTTCATTTAACATTTCAGTCATGGTGTCGCCAATACAAATACATTGGTGAATATAGCATTGATGAAATCCTCTCATTTATCCGGGCTTGGCTCAAATGCTTACAACCCTACTGGATATAGCGGACATAGAGTGGATATATATCAACAGATTTATAGATTTTTTCCGACCAAGATTTAGTCTGTTTTACTGAAATAAGAAAAAAATCTCCACTGGACTTTAAACCTGGGACAAGGGGGCCTTTTTACTCTCACGCACCTGGGATACTGTTCTGAAGAAGTTGGACTGCAGATGGCGCTGTCGTTCTGCCTCTGTGTCAAAACGTGCTTAATTCAGCTGAGAGGACACGTCACTGCATTTCTGTTTCATTTTAAAAAAAACAACTCTAAAGAACTTTTGTTGTTTGTCAGTATAAGCGTATTGTAGTGTTCTGGCATAAGGAAACACACCAAATTTCCTTTGATTGTTTATTTTGTGAACACAAGGACTACTGTAGTCGTAACCCATGCCAAAACAAGAGCAAGACAACAGCAGTTTCAACTCAATAGAGCCAGTCTCCCAAAACAGATCTGTAAATGATGAATAGACCCTTCACATCAACTTGTCGGCATAGCAACCAGGTGTCACATACATGAACAACATCACATAAACAGATACAAGAACAATAAAAGGTGTCAACTCTGAACTAAACACTAAATATCTAATTATTACAGCGTGTTTTCAGCTTAAAACTAGAATGTTCCACAGTATGGCATAAACTTCTCTAAAGACAAGCATGGCCAAGACTGAGTTACATGTCAGGTCTGCGGAAAGGCAACCCTGCTAACAGTAAGAACTCCTGTTTTTATGGGCATTTCTGAGCAGCAAAAACACATGTAACTGAATAAATCTAATACAGATACATTTAAAGCCATACTGTTGGACTTTCCAGACAAATGAGAAACACAGAGAAAAAATGAATTCTTGGTCAATTAAAAATATAACTAGTTTTCTCGAAGCCCAGAGACAAAATGAGTGAGCACTATTCAGAACCTCTCTGTCGTGAATCTGTTTTGTCCCCAGATGGTTGTAGTTGCAAGCCAGGCGAGCTGCCAGTCCCCTTTAAAAGAGTCACTACCAACCAAAAACACTCGGGCCTTGGCTCTTAAAACAGCCTTATTCTGTTTCAAAGATTTTCTAAAAAGTCAAACAAACTTGCGTCTAATCTCATTCACATCTTGTTTTTACCACTGTAACCGTATTTCCTGGAGTGATCCAATATGGCGGCTGTTCAGTAGCTACGACAGATTTGGTTTTCCTTCCTGTAACTCAAATCACCCTCATGTCAAAACTGGTTTATTCCAGATTACGACTCCGAGGTTGAGGTTGTGCGGCCAGAGAGTTAGAATATGACTAGTAAATACTGGTCAAGTACAAATAATAAGAAATTGGCTACTCAAGAACTAATTTATGCAGAATAAATGTAATAAATAAAATGTAAACAATTTATTCCCTAAGGAAGTGTTTCGGGAATGTCCCATCGGGTTGAGGCCCCGGGGAAGTGCCAGGACACGCTGGAAGGACTATGTCTCTCAGCTGGCCTGGGAACGCCTTGGGGTCCCACTGGAGGAGCTGGAGGTCGTGCCTGGGGTGAGGGAAGTCTGGGAGTCCCTGCTCAGACTGCTGCCCCGCGACCCAGCCCCGGATAAGCGGAAGAAAATGGATGGATTAAATGTAATTGGACAGTGGACGATGTAAGAAATGCACTATGCAAATGTTCTATATACGATTAGCCAGAAATGTTACAGAATATTGTGTTAAACGTATCAGTTTCCATGGAGACAAGCACCACTAAGCCAAGTTACAGACCTGTGGAGAGGTGACTTAACTCACAGTAAGATTGCATGTTTTCCCAGGGATTTAAAAAAATAAAAACACATGTAATCGAAACGCAAGATAGGTTCATTTAATGTCATACTTCATTCTAGACAAAGCAATAAAAAGCAGATGACAAACCCTCCACCAGAAGTTACATATTGTCAACACATGCTGTTAGCCCTAAGCACATGGGAAGCATAACTAAAACAGAAAATACAAGGAAATAATGGTGTTACTTCAAAATACTATTAGAATACTAGAAGTAAAAAGTATGGCATGATTTAAAACTCTTATAATTTATTCAAAAACTCAAGAAAATGTAAGTCATAAGTTACTCACCTCTGCCGTTCAAATCCAGAGCAGAAAGGGCAAGTTTTTCATTATGGTGAGTAATGATGTAAATATGAAGCCATAATAGAACTGTGTAAACAAAAGTGACTCATAGACTGTTTTTTTTACAGTTGGGGAAGATGAAAGACTATGTGTATTTATTATCTATGTCCATTATTTTGTATTCTCATTAAAACTCACTGGAAAAGCAACTCAGACAAATGATGTAAACCACTGCGGTTCATTATATTTTATCTCATGTTAAAAAGGACGGCTGGATAATGTGCATTTGGTTTGTTTGAGTTTGTTTTGAGGTCTGACAGAAAACACTCGTCGTTTGGGGTAAATATTTAATGAGCTCCATGTAGCTTAACCTTCACTGTTTTGTCATAGCAGATTTGATGAGCACTTGACATAGACTTATGCAACATATAGTAACTCAGTCCTATTAGCCACACGCAATTACACTAAGTAATCCACAAACCATTTCACACATTTATTTCAGTTCATTACACTCATAATCATCCTCTCTTTATGCCGATTTATGTGTTTCATTTTAAAGCCTAACTGGATGCAAATCTCAAATCTGTATACAATGTTGTAATGTCATCTGAAAGCAGAACTATTACACAAAAATTAGCTGTATTTGGAGCGATTTGTAAATTTTTTCTCTGGCATACACCCATTGCCCAATTTGATTTTCATAATCAGCGATACGCACAGGGTTTAGTAGCATTGCATAGTCATTTTGGTACAAGCAGTGTGTAAAGAACAACAAAAAGCCAATTTGACAGCTTAGTTTACTTTTTTCTGATTCTGATTGACAATTGCCACAGAAATCACTGATCCAAATAAGGCCAGTGCAGTCTTAGAGCAGTGGTCAGTCATAAACATATACTAACCAGTGACGTGCGGTGAGGTTCGTGGCTGGTGAGGCACTGATGTCGTCACAATCAGATTTACAAACATATAAACCAGGTGTCAGTTAGTAAATTTGGCCCCGGGACAGTTTCTCTCCCAGTGACTTGGGCCAGAATAAAAAAGAACTTCAAAATAAAAGTTAATAAAAACAAGCTGGTTTGTATTTTTTTTTTATGCTTCTTCTGGTTCCCCAATTTTAAATGGATTGAAGTCATTAAATTTCCTTTAATTATAACCTCCTGCTTTGACCGACAGTCTAGTTTAGAAAACTGCTTGAGCTTTAATGTGTAATCTTCCTCCATTTAAAAAGTAGGGCCAGATAAGAAGAAAAAAAGTGAACGGATTGCTAAACTTGATTTGCTAACTCTAAATTGTAGCTTGCTGTCACTATTCTGCAGTCACTATTCTGCGGCCCCTATTCTGCAGGAATTGCAAGAATCCTTGGGCTCACGAGTGCCCCCTACCATGAGGCCAGGTAACTACGTGCCTCACCCCGCGCCTTTTCACAGCCGCTTAAAACAGCAGCATCACTGCTGAGCTACAGCACAGGCAGTCCATGTGAGGCACGAACAGCCGGTGCCTCTCTACACGTTTCTTCTCAGTATTTCAATGGAAAACGTAAAAATTCAGCGATTTTGAGTTGGAAAAAAAAGAATTAAATTGCAAAGTTACATAGAAAATAACTTTATAGTACAAATCATTGGATAAATATAATCATTTCATTCATTTTTTCTCTGTGATGACAGGTGAGGCACGGCCTCGCCTGCCTCCTCTGCTGATCACACTGATACTAACCCAGAGTGTCCCAGTGGCATTGAAGGGTGGGTCAAATGCTGAGGACAAATTTCCCTACAGGGACAGTAAAGTGCACCTTAACCATAAAACATATATTTTAAATGACAAAAAAGACTTCCAACACATTAAACCGAGGACCTTCTTGATAAGGGGCACTGCTACTGTGCCATTCAAATATACTGTGACATCTTCATCAATCATCTCTACTTTAAATACTTTTAAAATACTCACACCCAATCACACCCCGCGGAGTTTCAAGGACACCACATAACCTCAAGTTTGAGATGAAATGATATCTGTTATTGCATTTTGCAGTGGGAGTACAGTTACCTTTTTCATTAAAATTGTGTGCCTTGTGTGACCTGCCTACAATATAAACCCTGTTTTCCACTGCGTTTTTGACCTGAACTGCTCTGAGTGAGCGCCTGAGGTAGCTGCAGTGTCTTTGTTCTTTTATGGGATGAGTCTGGTGACCATCAGCCCAGGTCCTACTGACATAGGAGCCAGGACAAAGAAACAGACGAAGGGGCAAAGCTGAACCTCTATAAAGAAAATAATATAGGTCTATAAACCAACGGGCACCGTGCCTGATTTATTCTTCCTTAAAAACATGAAAAACAGAATTAGTTTGCACCAGTCCAAACCTCCTCACTTTTCAAATGCACTATTTACCACAATGAGTTTATAAGTGCTTTTCACAACTTTCAGAGAGCAGAGCAAAGTCTTTTGTCACAGTTAAGCTAACAATAACTACCATACTGACAGTGCACTTGCTGGTTCTTGGACAATAAAGAGCTGCTTTTACAATATATGACCAAAAACAAATTTTGCTCAAATACATGGACAAAACTCGTCACTTTAAGGGTTCACATGTATTGTAGAAGTAGAAGAAGTAGGCCCACCCACCAAGCATCTGTTGATGAGCTCATATTAGTGTTAAAGTTTTTAATGACTTATGCAGCATGCAGTTACATAATAATGATATCCAAAATGTAATTACTTTTGCAGCATTATGTGGTACACCTGAGGCTGTGTTTAAACGTATACACATACCACGTCAATACTGAGACTAAACCAGAACTAAATCAGGACTAGCAACAGGATCAAACCAAAAATATAGGACCTAACAGGCCTCAAGCTCACAAAATTAAATTAAATACTTTTAGGGAGCTTTGTGATTGAGATTCCTGCTTACCAGATAAAAAAGATTTCCAGGTGGTGTGGGGTCTTTCTGTGAAGAGTTTGTATGTTCTTCCTGTGGATTTGCTTCAGGAATTCTGATTTCATCCCAAAATGTACACAATATATGTACAGTTTATAGAAAAATCTCATGGCTCTAGTTTAGACCTCTACAAACATGTTCTGAAATGAGAGTCTTAGTTTATGAGTTCATATTTCAGTCTTCTCTCAAATGTTAACACTTCTGGAGTTGTTTACAATGTCCAGTTGTAAATCACAAATCTAATCGCAATACTAGTCAGAAAAATTGCTATTTGATTTTTTCCACAATAGGCAAAATCTTCTAGCGAGGAGATTGGATATGGCAGATGTCCACAGCTCCTGACAGGATTCCCCCTTGAGGCAACATGAACTCTACCAGTTGTTAACAGTTTTATAGATAGATTTTTAAATGAACTACACACAACTCATGACACTGTATATTGGTCAATTGTGTCCTTTAATTCCAGGGAAAAGTATAAAGGAGTATCATTTACTGGTTCAGCCCTTGATAATTATCATAATCACCGGAGTGCCTCATAGTCATAACCTTTATTACTGTATAATTAGATCATTTTCTGCAGTGTATGACGATTACAACCCCTTTTTATTTCTCACAAGCTAAATTGCATTGTGTTGCATTCATGAGTCATTTTTTTTTTTTTCGTTTTCTGCTTCTCCAAAAGTCCCTTAAATTGTACCCAGCCCTAGCAAGCACAACATCCTCATTCCCACGCAGCGACTCACGAGACATTGACCGTGCCCCTTGGCTTTCCCATATAAATTATTTACTCCATGGATTATAGTGTGGCTTATTTGACAATGTCCAGGTTGATCACAATAGTATACAGCCGCATATGTGTATTCCTTTCGAATGGAGATGTTTGGATGTTGAAATATTGCATTACAAGTCAGATTTGCCTTTGATTGTGTTTACTGTAGTGTCCTGGGAGAGTGTGCACTGACATTTCATAAAAATCAGATTCAATCCCATTCACTGTGGGGGACAAACAAACAAGAGCCTCCTGAAGAGATAAATGCCATACGCCCAGTGACAAGGGCAGTATACAATACATTTACATTTTGTTTTTATAATAAAGCAAACACAAGCATAAGGACAAAGCAAAAGTTCATCATTGTTATACATTCAGGATGTAAAAATGCACCTACAATATCACCTGTATCAACAACAATACATAAACTTCTGGAGGTCACCTGCCAGGGACTCTACACAAACAGAAAGTTAAAATTAACTGTCATAACCTCAGTGGACCAAACATATTAAAGAGGACACAGGAGTCTAATGGGTTACAAAAAGTGAAATATATACTATATATAATATAGTTTTATTTTAAGTTCATTTAAATTTTCTTGAAAATGCCAAAAACCCCTCCTGTGCCCAAAAACAAAACAGCACCAGAAAGGTGGACCTGATGAGCAGGCCAAACAGAACAGAAGGATGTGGCACCGGGCCACCCCATACAGGGCTGTAGAAAGCAGTGCCCACATCACTAACCTAAAAGCAAAAAAACCTCCCCAAATTTACCTTATCAGACAAAAGCAAACACAGAACGGTCCCACTAGGCCAAACACAAAAAGGCAGCTAACAGACATGGTGTGGCCTGCACCGAGCAGCAAAGCCGTGGAGCGTGCAAGACGACGAGCGCACACCCCAGGTGAGCGGAGGGTGAGGCGGTGTGCTGCAGTGAGAGCAAGAGCAAAGACAGTGCGCCATGTATAGGCAGCCTATCTATACTGCGACCAGTCACACCACAAAACAAGCATGAATATAAAATCCACAGCACCTAAAATTAACATTCTCCTTAATAGATCTATTTTATGCCATACTGTGGAATATTATAGCCAAAGGAACAAAATTTCCACATAAACGAGCAGGTGGAGGACATCCTCCAGGCCAAATAAGAGTCAGATTTGTGGAGATACAAGCCCACTCACAGTATGGACCCCTGTGCAATGAAACCATCCAAAATGACAAAAAAAGCTTTTATTTTATCTTATCTTATCTTTTTTTTTTTTTTTTTTTTTTTGTATTGTGTATTGTGTTGGGGCTTTATGTATATGTGCAGATATTATCCTCCTATAGGCCTCTTTGTACAGTTTTTCTAAAACTGTTGTTATAAAGCTGTTACACAAAAACTGTCTATGATTTTAACCATGTAACATTTGGCAACGTGGCTGTAGTCTATAGGTTGGTTAAAGTGAAAAGAAAAGAAAAGAAAAGAAAAGAAGAAAGAAAAAAAAGTGTTAAGGTATACTTTATATCACCCAGTGCCGCTGGGTAAACTTGTCAGAAGCAGGGGACCCATCTCCAGATCTCCAGCTATGGGCTTGTTCCTGTCTTATTTATTTATGGGAAACCAGAAACCCTAGAGGAAATCCACCCAGACATAGGGAAAACATCAACAGGCAAACTCCACACAGAAAGAACTCACTCGCACTGAGAATCCCGGGACCTTTATGCTGTAAAGTTAGCATGTTAGTAACTTAACAACTCGTCTTACGATTAGACATCAGTGAAACCGATAACTCCACTTAGCTCTAATAGCTTTTAAATGTAATGATCACCTCAGCTTGAAGCTTGTTTTCACTAAAACGGTTAACACAATCATATTATCTGTAATTTTACTAGGCAGCAGAACTGTTACCTAGCAACCGCAATGTTTTCAGGGGCCAAAGTACACAAAAAAGTATATTATTAGACTAATAAAAATAGATGACAACACATAACAGCACTTGATTAGAAAAGTGGAGCTATTCTGTTATAGAAGTCAGTGATACTTCCTGTATTTTTGTACTTTTCTTTGCAACTTTTCTTCACAAACTACCACTACACCGGTGTAAAACTATGAGAAATACTGTACTATCTCAAAAAAAATAATATATAATAATTATAAAGAAGATCAAATACTTTGCAAATATCTTGAGTGTGTGTGCAGCGTCAGACGGCTCTGTGACATTTGCATGCTGCTGTATTGTGTCTGTGTTAAGCAGGATGCCCCGGAGTGCAGAGCAGAGTGACTCACGCACAAAGCCTGTGAGTGCGCAATGAAATGGAGAGAGAGAGAGGGGGAGAAGACTGTATAAAGAGGGAGATGAAAAGACAAAAGGAGAGAGAAACAGAGGTGGAAAACAGACACAGAAGTGGAGAGGGGAGCACATAGGGAAAGAAAAGGGGAGTAGATGGAAAGGGATAAAGTGGGAGACAGAGCGAGAGAGATAGACACATGGAGAGAGCAAGAGAGGGGAAGAAAGGGGAGAGGGAGAAGAGTAGGGGGAGATGAGGACAGCAAAAGAGAATGGGAGTAGGGAGAAAAAGTGAGATGGGGGAGAGAGAGCAACAGAGAAGAAAGAGAGGGAGAAGATAGAGAGAGGACATAGTGGGAAAGAGAAGATAGAGAGATTGAGAAAAAGAGGAAGAGAGAGAGAAAGGCAGAGAGAGGAGGAAATCACAGCCAGATGATACAGATATACTCCACATGCCACACGCAACTCACAGCTCATCTCTGCAGCAGGATTAGACCCAGGGCTCAGTGTGGAGCTGGAGACATGGACAGTAGCACAAATATAAAGTTATTCAGATTTTTCATAACACTAAAGCAGAACATTTGCAACGTCACCTACAACATCATTTTCAAGTCACCAAAAATCAATATACCATATTTATCGACAGAGATGGGTAGAGTGGACAAAAAGTGTACTCAAGTATAAGTCACATTACTTCCGAATGATTCTGAAGTAAATCTGCAAAATAGTAGTTTAAAATTACTCAAGTAACTGTAAAAAAAATATTTGGGGAAACTACTACTCAATTAAGAGTAACCAAACCAACAGGCCCTACAAAACTGTATGGGCTCGGGCCTATTGAATAAACCAAAATTGTAATATTTTTTGCAAAAACATTATCTCAATTGCAACAGCATTTTAACATTTTTTTTGAAAGCTCTCGACTTATCCGCGTCACTGTCGGGTCAGTGGTGATCATCTCGCCGTGGTCGCCCACTGATCTCCCATTGACTTCCGTCCATTTAAACAGTTATAAATATGGCCTTTACCTTCGGCCTGGGTGCTTGGATACAGCTTGATGCCAGGAGTGTGTTTGGGGGACATGAGCAGTTTGCACTACCTTTGTCAACAATGATGTCATGTGTTTCGCCCATTGACTCATTGTTGTTTATTACATGTAATAAATATGCATGTCCCATGCCTGCCCATCTTCCTTATAAAGCTGGGGGTGACCGAGAGAATGAAGCTGAACCGGAAGCTTCGCCCATGTACAGATCGTTGCAAAACCAATAAGTCCTACGCCCTATAGAGGCTTGGGCCTAAAAATGTAACTACCCTCTGTTTATCGATCCTAAAACTAATATAAAACTACACTTATCTGAACTCATAAGAAGAGTTTTACAAAGCTGCAGTTATTATGTATTGAAAGTTACATTGTACTGCATTATTGTATCATTGTTATATTGCATTATTTTAATCAGCATCAAGCATTTTCCCTAAACATCCAATTTTAGGGCTGTGTCCTGTTAAAATGTTTTTTTTTTTTTTTTGAGGATCCTCAAATCACAAAAAACAACCAGGGCACATGAACTGAAAGACTTTACCATTTCTCTGTTTATGCAACAACCTACAATTTTGTAATGGCTTTTATGATGTTTTTTCAGTCTGGTGGTTAGGGTGAAAATGTCACACAGCCCAAAGCAGATCCACCAACTATGTTTTAAATTAGTCCGATTTGAGAACTGGCTTAGCTGCTTTCTTCTAAAATGTCTTCATATACCGCACTTGTGCTGCCAATAAATCCATTTAAAAAACAGAAACCAACCAGCGGCGCTCACCATCTGCTTAACTCAGTTGTTTTGTCAAATTGAACTTTATAAAAGCAGCCTTGTGAAGTTGTTCCTTTTTTAACCCAAACGGACAGATCCAGATGCAATTTTCTCACGCTATTTGTGTTGTGTTCAAAGTTTCCATTCATCGCCCGTAACCATAACATTTGTGCGCCATGTAATTACACCAAATCTGACAAAATGTAGCTATTAACAGCCCAGCAATGTCTCTCCCCTTATTTGCCTTGTAGCTAAAGTGTACATGGAGTTGACATGTAGAAACAACTAGAAAAGTCACATTTTAGAAAGAGCTGTCATGCTTAACCGCAGTACAACGACTTCAATGAATTTTGTGCCCGTAAGTTAGAACTGTCAAACAATATTTCAAAGCCAAGATGTGGAGGGAATTTCATACTGTAACTCTAGTAATGCACTGAGATAATGGTGTATTTTTGGTAAAGTTACATTTATAATGTTTTAAAGGGCCCATATTACGCAATTTTTTGATCTGTTATAATGCTGTTTCCTCGTCAAAAGCATACCCAGAATTGTGATTTGTTTCATTCACATACATTTCACACACAAATCCTGCATATTTTGGCTGAGTTTTTCTCTCAAATTGAAAACACTGTGTTCCACCTTGTGATGTCATGCAGTAAAACAGGAAGTGCTCTGCTGTGTTTTTAAACTCCACACACCTTCACTACAATCATTTGGATTATTTCAACCTTAGAATTGCCAATCTCTACTGATCTAAAGGTAAAAGGAGCTGTTCACTTGAAAAAAAACTACCACTTCATGACATCACAAGGTGGAACAGAGCATTTTGAGCATTGGAGATATAGACCAGGATTACTCAAACATGCATGAATGAAACAAAACACAACTCCAAGTATATTTTTGAGGAGGTAACAACATTATAACCTGATGTAATGCTCACAAGAGTCCATTTTTACAGGATGAAGTGTAGTAAGGGTAGTGTGGGGAATGAACATCAACATTTATTGTCATATAGGTACATTTTATTTCAGTTTTTTCACTGAAATGTCTAGAAACAGGTTTTTAAAAGCTGACAACTGGACAAGGCTTTTCGGGTTACACTTAAGCCTCTTTTCCAATTTGGAGGCAAGTGCTCAAAAAGAGTTATATAAAGCCTTGTCTGCCACCTGCTCATCTTGGAAATGTTATTTGCTTTTCCTGGAATGGTTCACTGTATGATGTTATACTTATCTATCTCCATGGAGACAAGCGCTTGATGCCAATAGTTAGCAGTTACAGGTTATATCTGTGGAGAGGCAAGCCTGCTCACAGTAAGAAATATGCAATAGTGGATGAAGTACTCAGTTTTTGTTACTTAATAGTACAGATACAGAGGTAAAAAGTAAAGGTATCACATGAAAAAATCCATTTAAGTACCTGTTTAAAAATGTACTTAAAGAGTAAAAAAAAAGTATTTCACACAAGTCTAGTTAATTTGTTAAAGTGTTAAATGTAGTGGTATTTATTAAAAAAAAAAAAAAAAAAAAAAAAACACACATATTTTGGCCAGCAGTTGCAATACAAATCAATTTATTAATTTTTCTCATTTTTTTTTCCTAAATTTTTCTCATTTTTTTCTCAATTTTTCTCTTTTTTTTTTTTTTTTTTTTTTTTGCTCAAAGCCAAAGTTTGAACTTGAACATTTTAGTCAGAATGTTATAACAAACATGGAAAAATAACCCCTCAAATCATATGAGAAGTACTTTTTACTTTTCAGCCCAGTTCAAAAGTGTAGTGGAGTAGAAAGTACAGATGTAGTGAAGTAAAAGTAGTGAAATGTAGTTGAAGTAAAAGTAAAAACTATAGTACAGATACCTAAAAGTTTAGTACAATAATTTGCTACTTGTACTTTGTTACCTTCCACAACTCGAAACATGTAACCATACTGTATAAGCTGGAACAGGAATCAAACCAGCAACTTTTTACCCAAAAGCTGCAGGTTCAATTTCTGGTTTGATTTAGCAAATTCCATGTCCCAAGTTAGATAATAATTATAGGTACATTTTAATTTCAGTGCGTTTTTATGTTTTCCAAAAACTCCAAAAATATACAAAGTTGAAACACAAACTTTGAGGCACTGCCCAGCGCAGCATAGCAGAGCCTCTCAGTCTCAAATTGCAGTTTTCTCTGGAGGATAACATGGGTTTCAGACCTTCACTTCTCATTCGAAAGGCTCTCTCAAGTGGAGCTCGAGTGGAAGACTTCTCAATATACTTCGGTCAAAAAGTCAAAACATATTCTGCAGGTTATTGGTGAAAATATCATTTTCCTTCCATTCATTCACAAAGCAAAAGTTTACCAATTCCTTTCACAGGTAAAACGAGGAGGTGGAAATGCCAAGATCACTGTTTTTGTTCTTCCTTTTAGGTCAAATACTCTTTTTGAAAGTTTTAATTTCTGAGGTAAGAAACTGTGGAAATGAAAGCACAGATGTTATTGGTAATGGTTTGAATTTTACTTAATAATGAGTTTTTTGTATGTCTCTGCTGCCCTTCAAAACTATTATGTTAATCATGTTCGTACTGGCATTTTTCTGGCATTTTTCACAGCACTCATTCAAAGCACGATTTTGTTGCTGTAGTAGTTGTCAGGTGTGGTCCAGATCAGTCAGACAGGGATACACAGTGGTATGTCTTTGGAGCATTGTTTAAACATGTAAGCTTGAGTCACACGGATTTAACCTTTTGTTTTGTCTGTGAATGTGTGTGTGAATGGATGATTCGTTCCTTGATATAAAGCGTTTTGAGCGCCTTGAAAAGATGGAAGTGCTATATAAAAATCTGATCAAATATTCATATTATTTGCTGCATGAATATAAGTCACTACCAGTAAATGAAACGCACCAGCTATGCCTCCAAAACTCAATAGAAGTGGTCTCATTATTTTTCGCTTTCATTCACGTCTTGTGTTCGTTCTCGTTAATTTGAACCTATCTAAAAAATAAATTTCCAAGGTTAGTTTAGATTAATTGAATGCCAAACTGGATTGATTTGAAAATGCAAATAATTCAATTAAAGCCTTTTTATTTCAGGGAATAAAAGTTTTAAAAATGAACTCAAATTAATATGCTGATGGGATATTGCTCTCTTTGTCTATTTGTAACTGCAAGTTCAAATATTAAAAACAGGTACAGGGGAAAAAAAACACAAAAGTCACTTCATTCATTTAGTAAAACATAATTGACATTGTAATTAGACCTGATTAAAATGGCACTGTAGCTCTTTATTCCCCATGGAGAAAGTCTCGCTTATACCCTGTACATCTGGTGCGCATGGACAAGAGGGCTGTTATCCAAAAATATGACTCCCATTCATCATTTGTTAGAAATCACATCAGGGAAGCGATCCATCAAAAATACTTAAGGGGGTGATTTGTCGAGAGCTGACACTTACCCTCACGATCATTACATTGAGATGCTACTAACACGACGCCCCGGATTGATTTGAACGATGGAGGTATGACGGAGAAAGTGTGTCATATGCAAAGGGACAATGGCAAGTGTTTGCGCAAAAACTAAATTATAATTCAGCGGTTTGCAGCATGTGGCACAGGGATTGTTGGTGAGGGGATTGTTTAAGCAGTCTTAGATCTTCAGTAAATTTAAATAAAGGTGCACTACGTAACTTCTGTTGTTCATCATTCCATTGCATGTTTTATTATTACCTTAAATAACACTCTTTCTACTGTCAGCGAGCTCTCCTTTCGACTGATCTGATTTGTAACAGTTAATGTCCTGCTATGGAATTGCATGCAGGCAAAGCAATAACTTCTCCTTGAAGATAAGCTGGGGTGGGTCTTCCACTGAGGAAGTTAAAGTGCACCTTTTGTTAGTTTTGTTATGGTTCACAAGCCTAATTTCACTTTGAATTTAAGCTATTGAGATCTTTATTGGATTATTTTGTTTGCGGTTGCTTGTGGTCGTTTTAAGCATGGTTTAGACATGCTTTTAAGACCCCAAAATCTCTGTTTAGTCTTGTGTAACCCTGGTTTAGTCCTACTATACGCTAATAGTTTTAATAGTTATATGTACTCAACAAGGATACGTCTGAATTTAAGCTCATTTAAGTACAGCATTTTCGGTTGTATTAGAAAACTCTGACTCACCGCCTTAATTCAAACCTGCTGCAGTCAAGTTCGGTTTAACAGCTTGAAAATTAGCTTTACCGACGTTAGCAATCCAATAGCCATCTATCACTGAGCGAGGCACACAGTACAATGGTGGTATTATCAACAGAAAAATGTTTCCAATTTGTGCGTTTTGACCTGCAGAACTTGTGCTTGTTCAGATAATTTTTCCTAGCTTGACAGGGACCCCAATGTGACTCAACCGTGTTTACTTTTTCCGCCACATTTTTCACGGCACCCATTCAAAGCAGGGATTTTGTTGCTGTAGTAGTTGTCAGGTGTGGTCCGGGTCAATTAGACAGGGATAAATAGTGGCATGTCATTGGAGCATTGTTTAAACATGTAAGCTTGACTCACTTGGATTTATTTTGAATTCCTGTCTGCACAAAAAGCCCAAACTTGACCCGTGCAAGTTTGATGTAGGAAGTGTGTAAGCACATGGCTCATTGTGATTATTGAAAGATTTGCCAAAACAAGTTGGTTCTGATGACACTGAAGATAAAGAACTCAAAGTATTTTATTATTAGTAGTGTTATATATTGTAGTATAGTGTACTGTATTTTATTATATATTATATTTAAGTTTTGCTTAGTTTTCCCTAATTGACCATTTAAGCAAACTTCATAGTTTTACTTATAATACATAATTCCATAATTGTTACCAACAGCAACCATACTGTATGATGAATCCCTTCCATTTTCTTCCACTTATCTGGGGCCAGGTCGCAGGTAGCAGTCTAAGCGTGGAGTCCCAGACTTCCTACACCCCAGACACTTCCTCCAGCTCCTCAGATGGGACCCCAAGGCGTTCCCAGGCCAGCCGAGAGACATAGTCCCTCCAGTGTTTCCTGGGTCTTCCGTGGGGCCTCCTCCCGGTGGGACATGCCCGAAACACATCCCTAGGGAGGAGGAATCCGGGGCAGATTCTCCTTTGTGACCAAGCTCCTCACTCTATTCCTAAGGGTGCACTCGGCCACCGTGTGGAGGAAACCCATTTCAATCTTGTCCTTTCGGTCATTACCCAGAGCTCATAACCATAGGTGAGGGTAAATGGTCACATTTTTATAGCGCTTTTCTACCTTTCAAGGCACTCAAAGCGCTTTACAACACCAGTCACCCATTCACACACACATTCACACACCAGTGTACGCAGACACTGGGGGCGAGGTGGGTTAAGTGTCTTGCCCAAGGACACAACGACAGCATTCATCTGTGAGGGTTGGAATTTCACCGCCAACCTTCAAGTCAGTGGATCTAACCACTCAACCAATGATGTTTATGTAGAGAGCAGGATTTGAACCGCCAACCTTTGGATCAGTGGACAAACACTCAACCTACTGTCGCCCTACTGTCGAGGGTAGGAATGCAGATTGACCAGTAAATCAAGAGCTTTGCCTTTCGACTCAGCTCTTTCTGTACCACAACAGATCGATACAGCGACTGCATCACTGCAGACGCTGCTCCGATCCGCCTGTCAATCTCCCGCTCCATCCTTCCCTCACTCGTGAACAAGACCTTGAGATACTTGAACTCCTCCACTTTAACTTTAACTCTGTCATCAACATATTAATAGTAAGTAATAGTAAGACATACAAAAAAAAAAAAAAGCCATTACACAAATCATACACAAATCATATGCAAACCCAGGACCTTCTTGTTATGAGGCAAGACTAACCTCTGCACCACCACCGCCTGCATGATCTGGCAAAAACCTGGAGGGTATGCATAACCTATATACTCCAGGCACTAAACATTCTGCCGCTCTGCATCCATTAAAAAGACTAAGAAGCAGATAAATTCTTGAGTAATGATTATATTACAAAATGAATTTGTGCGTGAGATGTGTGTCTGCACCATAACATCTGTTTAGTTTAACAACAACACAATTAAAAAGCCGTCGTAATGTCTATTTACAAAGCCCTCCATTGACAGAAAATTTGCATTCAGTGGTTCCCTGCAGGTTACAACAGCGAACGGATGATTATCGTTTTATTATTCATTCATACATTGTAGGCTATAGAAGACAAACAGGCAAATAAACTGTAAAAGCAACACCCAGCTATTATATTTTCCACCCTCTAACCTTATCCAAAATACACAGCAGCAGTTTATAGATGCCACTCAATGACATCACGCAACAGGACCGAGCTCCAGGGAGAGAGACAGCCTCAATATGCTGAATTACTCATGCATGTGTGAATGAAACCAAACACAACTCCTGGCTGAATGGGTTATAAAATTATAATCTCACAAATTGTAATAAAAAAGTACACTAATTATGGTGGTAATTTGACATTTGTTTAATCGTATGAGTTGCCAACAACGATAAACACTATGTATAGCACTAGTTCGTGCAGAAACTCAATGATGTTCTCTTCTAGATCATAGTACCTGTACCTGATTCTACTGTCTCAAAACAGAACCAGTCCAGGTTTTAAGTGGTCCAAAGTTATTCTTCACTTATGTATTTCAAGTATTCTAATTATTCACCGTTTACAAGCACTTATCACAACAGAGACCAGTGCAGGGTTTTGCTATGACGGTAAAAAACTAACAACAACTAATGGACAGTAATTAATGGACAATAAAATGCTTTCTAACTACCGGTAGATGCAGCAGCACACAACAAACTTATTGTTTTACCTCAAGAGCTGCTTATCCAATATATCTGTCCTGGGGAATGGCAAAGTTTGCTCTAAAATACAATGGAAAAACTGGTTCACCCATAGCGTTCGGCTCCAGTCAGATGAAGCTCATTGAGGCCAACAGTTACAGCGGCGAATTTTGAGCTGAGTTCCATATCTGGAATTCTGACCGCGAGTATCGTAGCAACCAAAGAGCCAATCTGGAGCGAGGCTGCTGAAGGTAATGCTGCTTCCTGCCTGAATCTTGAGTTACGGACACAATAGCAAAATAAAAATACCAATGTCTTCATACATTTTTAAAACAGTCACAAATTGTAATAATTGTGACTGTTTTAAAAATGATGATCGTTAATCAAGACTGAGATGATCGTTAATCAAAATTATCTGGCCACTAAATAACATCCTAACCCGTGTTTTTGCTTATAACCTCAAAAAGGTCAGTTTGGCGTAATAGGTCTTTATATATGCAGTAGACCGCAAATGACGTTTGTCCAAATGATTCCATTATAATGCAGTCATTACACAGTATGACCTCCCTGTACCACATCCCAACTGTATTGTTAAGTCATTTTAAAACAGCAAATATGCATAATAGCTTTGATGAATCCATATGAATTGACTCCAGACTGCTCATACTAATGTACTTTTTACACCGTGACAGAAATGTGAATGCCTCCTCCTCTTTCGCTCTCATTAGTGTTATATTGCAGGTGACCAGAGTAATTAGCCTCTCTAAAGAGCGTTTAGTGACACATTTCTGAACTTTGGGCCAGTGAAGCAGGACTGCCCCTGGATAAGTGGTTCAATATGCCACAGCTGGGAGTAGCCATAGAATGAACTGGCATACTAATAATATCGATCTATACTGTAGCGTTCTGGTGTAAGGAAACACGCAGAATTTCTTCTGGTTGTTTATTTTCTGAACACAAGGGCTATTGTGAGGCCATAGCCCTCAAAACAAGAGCAAAGCAACAGCAACTCACAAGAGCCAGTCTACAAAACAGACCAGTACCATTGCAACCACATACAAAAGCAGCTTACATGAATAACACATACACAAACAGTTACAAGAAAAGGTTACCATCAAACTCAATAAAAAAACAAAGAAAAAAACTAAACTGTTGCAACTTTTTGGTGTAAGAGTAAGACAAGACATTTTTGTCCCTCAGTGGGGTAATTTCAATATTGCAACAGCAAAGTACAAGATCTGCAGGGGGAAGGGGAGAATAAAAAATCTCACTGCAAATAAGCCTTATCAAACAACATCAACAATAAAAAATATATTAAATAAATAATAATACAAGTATTGTATCATTATTCATTGTTGAACCCTTCCTATTTTAAAACAAAAAACACAACTTGTAAGAAGATATTTTGGTGTCATAGGAGTCACAGTGTCAAGAGTATGTAGTTCAAAACACTAGCGAAAGTAAAAAGGTCAAGTAACAGTAAAGTACCTCATTTACCTTTGCAAGTATTTTCATGCCCCCTTTCTAACTTGCCTCTAACTGCAGCCTGGCACTAGAACACACATCGCATAAAATGGGTCCATTTGTTTTGCCAAAATATGAACGTGTTTATGAATTTGAGCACCGGGGTCGTTTTCGCTGATTTATGGAGTGCTCAGTGCTTCCAGCTGTGTTGTTTATGGACTCCTTCGGGGCTTGGTCATAGTTACACATTGTTTCATTTTGCATAATTCATCAACATGTTTTTTTTTTTTTTTTTTTGACGAGAGGAATCCTCAGACAAAATTATATCAAGTTCACTGAGTTTCATAACTTTAAAAAATCTGTTGGTACAAAATTTGGTAGTATCCAGCCATAGTAATTTTAAAATGTTTATGAAAATACTGCTGTTCAGTGAAGGTGCCTTCCTATTTATGGGTTTCAGACATAGACCGCATAAAGAAGTGGACTAAGGGAGTGTGACGTCATCCATAGCGTTCGGATTCAGTCAAATGAAGCTCATCGAGGCTAGTGGTTATGGGGGTGAGTTTGGAGCCGGCTTCCATATTAGGAATTCAGACCACGAGTATCATAGCAACCAAAGAGCCAATCTGGAGCACAGCTGTTGAAAGTAACGCCCCTTCCCACACCATTGGTTTGGCGAGGGAAAGAAGGCAGCTGATTTGTCTCTTATTAATTTTCATATCCTGATTTATGGACACAATTATAAAATAAATATACCAGAATCATATGGAGCGGGTCAATAAAAATATTTTAAGATCAAAATCACAATCCAGACAGTCAAAGTTACAGAGAGACGGGCAACAATTTTCTAATTAGTTGATGGAGCTGGAAGTGATCACATTTCGTATTTGGAATGTGACTATCAGGTTAGCTATGTCCATTTATATCTGTGTAAACCCTCAGTCGTCCAGGTCTGATCCATAGCAGAGCATGGCATTAACTTCATCTTTTGCTATGTCCATTTATATATACAGTCTATGGTTTCAGAGTGATGACAAATTAGCACCATTGCTATAGTGATGAAGTCAAAAGCAACATATTTTTGAATGGGGAAAATTGCTTAAAAAGGTGCCCATAAACAGAAAAGCTTTGAAGATGTAAATTACCTTTTGCATATGGAGATTCAACTGTGAGTTTCCTTTTCTCTTGGCAAGAGGAAAGAGCCAAGTCTATTGCTCCCTGTTGCGTATAAAATCACGCAATATACTGCACCAGCCAATAGGTTTGTCACAGGTAATAGTTTTTTTTTTCATTTCTGTTTTTAAAGTTTTACTCCTTATCATACCAAATCTTTCACATCTGCTCCTGTGGTTATGACAAACCATTTAAAACCAAAACTGTGGCCAACCCACTAACCGTCCACTCAGGCCTGTAGTCTAATGGCTGTCATTAAAGACAAATTAAGAGGCCCCGGTGACCCTGTGCACTTCTGGAGCTAATGCCCTCCTCCTGCAGCATGTGCCAGTACAGACTTCAAAGACAGCAGTTAGACGGGAGTGGTGCAGACTATCACCAGGGGCGGTGCAGGCTATTACCAGGAGCACAATGACCACACGCCACATTGCCTTTGGAACAGCTACTTTTTGCATCTCAGAAATTTCCTTTACAATTACACAGTTCATTTAACTGTTTTGCCATAATGCAATTGTTTCAAAATGCCACACCTACATTTTGAACTTACATCCTCATGAAATATTTCACTTTCAACTACAGTGCAACTTTTAGAGAGCTAAAATAGCCCATAGTACAACAGTAAAAGTTCTGGTTTAGTTCTAGTCCAGTGTAGTTTTGGGTTTAGTCTAAGTTTATTTCTAAATTTGACGTGTGCAAATGTGAACATATCTGCCGTGCACTTCCAGCTCTATCAACTCTGACTCCAATTCACTTTCTATTGAAAAACTGTCGCCCCTCTCTCCATAAGTGGTGCTGTCAGGATCGTTATTTTGGTCTTAAAATGATTCGCTCTTTGGTTGCGATGATACTTGCGGTCCGAATTCCAAATATGGAACTTGGCTGCCAGCCTCAATGAGCTTTATTTGACCGGAGGCGCTATGAGTGACATCACACTCCCTTATTACACTTCATACAGTCTATGGGTCTAAACAAGGACCTATCAAATCAAATTAAGTACTTAAACCTTATCTAAACACATATATAATAGATGACTCCTGCATACCGACTGTACCCCATCCAAGCCGCACCATTGAGAAACACAGTATAACATTAACCTTGACAAAACCACACTGTTTTGTCTCTGTCATTTGAGTATAATTAGCAGTTTGCACCTGCACCTCCACTGTGGTAACTACAGCCCTGTTATGACCTGATGCTGACATGCAGAGCTGATGGCTTTGTTAGGCCTTAATTAAAAAGCATGATGTGACATGAGCTCAGAGTGAGAGAGACCAGGCCTGTCAGACAATGTGTAACTCCATCTTTCAGATAAGACCACAGCTGCAGCCACACACAGTAATGTACAGTGAGATTACCCTACCTGTATTATTTTGACGTTTTAAATGTGCTGTTTGTTATTGGTGACACAGTTGCAGAGTGGTTTGCGTTACTGTATGGAGTCTGCATGGCTCTCTCTGCGTCTGAACACTCCCCCATCAACCGAAAACATGCACAATAGGTAAGATCTGGAGATGAGTTTGTCCCAGTGGCATTGAAGGATGGGTCAAATGCTGAGCAGTTTAACCTTAACGTCTTTTGATGAAGTGCGGGTGTATTTCCCTTTAGGCTCAAAAGCAATGGATTTGAAATGGATCAAATCGGTAAGAATGGCTTCATCCTGTCGTGTAAGAGAGCGGAACATTCTGGTTTGACAAATAGCAAACCCTCAATCATTTTGTTACAGTGTGATTTCAGCAGAGAATCACTTGGGATCTGCAGTGTCACATAACAGTAAAAGCAAAATTAAATTATCTACATGGTCAATATATGAATCTAGTGTATGTGAAACCATGGTATCCAGAAAAATCACAATGCTTGCAATCAAGACCAGCTTGTTAAAAGGGTCGTTTAATGGATCACTCAAGGTTTAGGGTGGAGTTAAATTAATAGTAGTGGGGATTAAGCATTAGGGGCCTCGCAGACACTGGAGCACTTGAACACATTTAGAATAGTGAAGATACTTGCCTGGAGCCCGAGGAGTCTGAATTTAAGTGTAGTATTTGGAGCTCAGAGGGAGTGCCAGCTCTTAGAAATAACACAGCTTGTTTGGTGATTTACAAAACAGCAGGTGGTTAACAGAGGTAGTGAGTGAGGGCCCATTAAGTCTGTCTGTGTCTGTCTGCAGTGGTGAGTCGGATAAGGGTGTCGGAGGCTTGGAAATTGGATCTTTCATGGGAGTTGGACTCGTTTATGCGCAAAATATATGCTTTTATATGAGCGTTTGTTACAGATGATATACACCAGAAGTCGTTTCATAGTTTGTAAAGTTATGCCGTAAGTCGTATGTTTGTTAATGACAAAGTGGAAAGTGGTGTGTAGTTTCGGGCAGTCATTGGAAGTGCTTTCACCATATACTTTTGACAGCTTGGGATAAATTGCATGAACTGTATATGGAATTGTGATCATTTTCCTTGCAAACTTGGTATATCTCCAACAAATGTGAATCCCTTTTTTTAAAACCAACCCTCTATACCCAAGTTTATCAACATCAGCTCTGTTCTTCTATGTTCCTACCTTTGTTAGTTATGAATTTCCTTTTAAAAATATCTTTTAAATGTGCGGAAAACAGGGCTGCGGTGCACTCCCACTTTGTCCTGTTGTGATTTCGGGCAGTATTTTTGGGAAGTATCAATACCCTTTCAAATTTACACTCCATTTGAAGAATCCATTTGAAAATACTGGTGTGCACATGGGATCCCTTGTTGCTGTTAACTCGAGTGACATTTGGGACAAAGCGCTTACACAGAGTCCACAGACACATCCCCCGCCCACGTGAAGAGGGAGGGGCGCACCAGAGTGACTCATTCATGTCCACACAGAGACAGGAACACACGCAGAGGAGCCACTGGGAGCCCAAAACATCCGCACAGAGGCTGGAAAATATTAAACATCAAAAATTAACCACTGGAATATAACAGGAGCCAGGTTTTGTCAGGGGAACTATTTACCAGGAGCAAAACAAAAATCTAAAAAGTTGCGCTGCTTTATAATAAGAAATTTGCAGCTACAAACTGACAAAACTTAAGCCAAAACCAATGAATTATATGGTTTGTGTTAGAAAGTGGTGCTCAAGCAATCTCATAGCAGTTACTTAAGTCTCCAATAATAAAAAAGAGGGCACCGACAGGACTGTCACGCATAACACATTCATACAGGCTAAATTAGCATCAAGGACACCAACAGCACATGGTAGCAGGAACTAATCTTCGAGAATGCTGTATCTGTATTTAACTTTTATTTTAACTTTCTATTCATGGGTTTTGGTTCCTGTTTAGATGTGATATTGCGAAGACTTTTGCCCATTCAGAACATATAGTAGCTTGTTTTGAATTGATAAACACCATGGCAACAGTACTAAATTTGTATCACTCTGAGAAATCCAAAATGATTATTATGTTCTTGAACTTACGCAAAAGATATAGTCATTTGTTTTGAATTGGTAAACGCCATGGCGACAGTACTAGATTTTTATCAGTCTGAGAATTCCGAAATCATGATTGTCTTGAACCTTCCCAAAATACTAAATCATTCATTGAAGTAATTCACGCACATTATCCTGGGAATCTTTTTTATTTTACAATTCAGACAAAAAACCCGACTCCATAAGACTTTTTTACAGCCCGTTTGCAAAGAGCCGTCCTTTGTAAGATGCCTCTTTACGTGTCTCCTTCCTGAAACTTTGGGTCAATATTTCAGCGTCTATTTAGTCTGGCTAAAGGATCCAGACAAATAAAGAGTTTACAGGCATTTTTGTGGCTTGGCACTGTCTTTCCAAAGATCTTCCACCAGCCCACTATTGTACTTGTGTCTTATGTGTCATCGCGTTTGTCATATGCACACACGCGGCATTGTTAGCCATAATTTAATCACATAATAGACACATGCGCTCCCTGGCAACATAATATTTGGACATAAATAGAAACTGGTGGACAAGCAGTACCCACCCTGGATTAATAGTTGTGAATTTATAGTGATTGATTAACCTGTAAAATCCATCTTTTCACTCATATGTCAGAAGTGTGTGTGCGAATGTCAACCTGAGGAAGTCTCTGCAAAGGAAATATAAACCAGCTGAGGAAAAGGTGTTGTTTGCTTTCACACATTAACTACAAATCCACTCTCACGTGGCTTGCTTTTGTTGGAGCTCCAATAAAGGCTTTTTTTGTTTTTGTGACTTGGCAATTCAAAGGTATAAAAAGCGGTTTGTTACAAGGAATAATTGAAAATAATTGAAAAAAAAGAACATTTTGTAAGATGTGCTAACCCTAGGGCTGTTACGTAGTTGCAAAACAAATGACTTGGTGGAATTAAAGGTGCATTTTTGGTGGAGGTTTTGCCATTTGCAGCTTAATAGAGAGAGGTGTTAATGCTTTGAATGTTCCTCAGTTCGAAATTGCACTTTTCTATCTCCATGGAGACAAGCAGGTGATGCTACCAGGGCAAGTTACAGGTCAAATCTGTGAAAATGCTCATTAATCAATATATTTTTGCGCAATAAAACACACATATAAATAATGCTTTATAGACAGTACTGTGAATATCCTAGTTAAAGTGATACCATCTCCTTGGATACAAGCTTATGATGTGTCCTCATAAATAAAGTTACACAGTGATTCTTTAAGTCAGACACAAATTCGCTTGTAAAATTCAGTCATTTTTTCCTTATGTGTCAAAAACCAATTAATCTTAATGTTTATAACTAAAACATTATAGGGACGTGCACTCTTTTATGAACATATCTATGAGCTATTGACATAAAGGCCTCAAGAACATATGTTGCATAAAGTATGTGAATATTACACCAGATAAGGAAACATAAGAAAATCTGTCTAAGTTAACACAGAAAGTGCTCCTGATTAATACACATACTTGCCACCTACGAGATTCTATAATACTGCACCTTAATACACGTTGTATATATAAATTCATTAATATTACTGTTTAAAATATATTGTAACTTTGTCATATATTTGACATTAGATGGAGAAATTAAATGTTTCGATATATTGCCGATACATCACAAAGCAGGAAATGTAAAATGACTCTGAATATCTTGGCAATAACATACCAATAGCCCGCTGACTTATACTAAAATACACTTGGCCATAAAAATATACTACAGACACACGCAATCTGATATTTTTAAAAGTTATGACGTTAATCCACAACTGTGCAAATGACCGAAATATAAACTCGGGTATAAAGGAGTGAACAACATTGTAGAGCGTCTGGCAGAAATTAAACAGTATTTGGTCCAAACTGTAAAAAACCCAATGGATGAAAGCCGCCACTGAGGGCCTGTGTTATGTTATAATAAAGTGAGATCAAATAAACAGCGGGGGCAGGAGAATTGCAGTGGGATTGCACGTGTGTTTGGGTAACGCTAAACAGATGTGGGCACACTATATGATTACTATGGAGTGTACCCAGTCAGACAGGAAAGACACGCAGACGACAACATGACAAATTGAGTTTTTTTTCTCCTCAGAATCACCTTTTAAAAATAAAGCACTTTTATTGACTTTTCCACAGGTGCGATATTTAATAGTGTTTTGATCATTGTAGTTGCTGAAGCTAACTAATAAGGTATTGGATTTTCAGACTATGAGGCGGAGGTGGAGCCTATTTAAACAGGTAACGTGTCTCGAACTAGCTTTCACAAAATGCTGGCTCTACGCTACAGTATTTGTTTTATGGGCTTTTTCAGATTGTAAAGTTAGCAGGGTGGATCGCCCTCGCGCAGCCAACTTGTACTTGTTTAAAAACGTAATGTCGCAATATATAAGCGCTTTCTTCCAGGTTCCTGATTGAAAATACTTTGTATTTGCATATTTATTTACAAAGTGCTGTGACGTTGTACGCTATGGGAGAAAGGGAATGCTGTATTTAAATCCTTATCCAAGAATTCTTTCAAAGTGTTTTTTTTTTATTTTTTTTTAACATTGATTCTTGTCTATGCTTGTCTAAGCATAAAGCTATAATAATATTTTTTGACTTCAAGTATTTATATTTTTACGCATATTTGTTGCAATAGTTGGTAGGATTCTAGTGTTTTTAATTAGTTTTTTAAATTATTTTCAATATTATCGTTTATCATGATATTCCTCTGTGCTTCAAAATGTATTATCATGACCTATTCTTGTCCTATTACAAAACTTTGCCACAGTTCTACAAACAAACTCACATAAAATGGGCTGTCTGATAACATCACAGCGTGTAGTAGATACAGCTTAATGTCACTTGTGTAGCAATGGTGTTACACTGCCTGAACTTTGGTCCCAAAAATAATTATTGAGTAGAATTGCAGTGGGATTGCGCGTGTGTTTGGGTAACTCTGAACAGATGTGGGCACACTGTATGATTATGGCCTGTGTACCCACTCAGACAGGAAAGGCCGGGCAGCTGGTTACCATCAACGTAAAGGCGCGGGCGGCCCCCAACTCATAGGCACACAAGGGCCCGCATATGTTCATAAACAGACTGACAAACCCCTTTCTTTTATCTCTCTAATCTCCTGTTTAAATCGGAGGCCTACTGTCTGCTCATGTATCCACCTACCACCTACACATTCAGCCATGTTAAAAGATCAGAGGGCACGCATAAACATCCCCAAATGGTAAAATATAGAGTGCAATTATATAAGTAAGAAGATAAATTGTATGTTATGGAAGCTTTACTTTTTATACCTAGAGGGAAAAAAGTATGATTATGATTCTAGACACCCACACTTGTAAGAACTACCTTCACACAAGGTATAGCGATAGTACATTTGTAAGTAGAAGAATATGTACTAGTTTATTCATTTGTAAGTTTTATATTGTGGAAAAGTACAGACATTGTTTTTGCTGTGTTCCTGAGAAAGACATTTCAGCCATAGCAACCATGTGTGCTTCACTGCGTAGGACATTCAGTGTAAATTTCTGCAACTCACTGTAAATAAAGAAAAATATATAAAAATGTATTACACAAGCGCATTCAGTAGTCCCAGTTTTGGTCCTGATGTCTTGCTTTGGTTCTGTTCTAGTTCCAGGTTTAAGTCCAGTTTTAGTCGCAGTTTAGTCCCAATTTTGATTTATGGTGTGTGTGCAAGTGTGAACGCATTAGTAGTAGTAGTAGTAGTAGTAGTAGTAGTAGTAGTTGGTCTAAATGCAAGTAGTATTTGTAGTAGTAGTATTATAGTAGTACATATTTCTGTTTTATGTTCACTTACTTTGGTCTAAATGCAACCTAAAAATTTGAAGTTACACCACTTAATTATAACCTTTTAACATAATTTCTGTAGTTAGTAGTTCAAGTACTTGTCTAAATAAAACTTCAGAAGTTACATTCCTGCACTCAAGTAATACAGTAGTAGTAGTAGTAGTAGTAGTAGTAGTAGTAGTAGTAGTAGTAGTAGTAGTAGTAGTAGAAGTAGGGCTTGGTCTAAATGCAACATAAAAATCAGAAGTTACACTTAATAATAACTTTTTAACATGATTTATGGTTTATTTTTACTTACTTTGTTTATTACCTACTTTTGTTATTTCATTCCTACACTCAAGTAGTAGTAGTAGTAGTAGTAGTAGTAGTAGTAGTAGTAATAGTAGACATAGGGTTTGGTCTAAATGCAACATAAAAATCAGAAGTTACACCCACTTAATTATATCTTTTTAACATCATTCACTGTTTTTGTTTAATACGTACTCTATTGTTCAATTCCTATACTCAAGTAATAGTAGCAGTAGTAATAGTAGTAATAGTACTAGCAGTATAGCCACAGAACTCCCGCTTCTCCCCGTGTTTTTTTATTCAGGGTAAACTTCTCTTGAGTATTTCCCGCTGCTCTGCCTCTCTCCACTCCTCTTCCTTTCTCTCCCCGCTCCTCTGGGTGTGGCTTTCAAACTGTGAATGATGTGGGCCTCTCATAGTTGTAGCGCTCAGTCTGGTCCACACCCTAAAACTTAAAGAGGACTGACTCAGGAGGTGGAGCGAAGACGCTAGCACAAACATTTCAACTTGGACTAGAGAGCTACTATATGCCCTTGTGTTTTCGGCTGTCCCGTTTGGGTCTGTAGGTTTACATATGGATTTCCTCTACATAAGAGAACTTTCAAAAGGTGAGTGGACTTACAGAGCGATTCTTGCATCCAGTCAACCTCATAATCATTGCATTGGACTTTGTAGTTGAATATGGGACAGTGTTTTGCGTTGCCAAATTGCCAAGTCACTGTTTGACGAATTGGAACAGAATTAAAATGTATTTAAGAAGTTACGTTTTTGCTTATCTTTTTTCTGTATTTAAATCTTCTTTGTGTGTTATTACCTCTTAGCGCATGTGGAAATGTATCAGAAGAGACATCAGCATCAATAGATATATAGGCATATGTTCAAGCTTTTTATTTTATGCAAGATACAGAAGAACATATGCTACACATTTGCACAGAAATCTTAATAAGAAGCTATTACAGAAAGCGCAAAGGTTCAAAAACAACTTGGTATATACTCAAATCCATATAACCAGCCATAGTATAAAACATGTACCATGTCAGCTCACATTATGGCATTATCCACCAGCTAGTCAATAGTCTTTGAACAAATTGAAACATATTGCAATAATAACATATGAAGAAATGCCATATGAGCCAACAGCAGCCCCAAGCCTTGATCTTTCCTACTTTGGAAATAACAGGAAACACATGGCTCTGTAAAGAATCGACTTCAATTTAGCGTTTGATAAATCGCACTTGCCAAGATGTAAATATTTGTACGCGGACAACCCGTATCTCCATCAAGATTATTTGAAAAAGTTGACTTAAGGATCGGATCTGACAATAAACTCACTCTGAATGTACTAATTGCAAAACGCTAACGAGTAGAAAAGATATGTCCGCCATTTTGATAGAGCCATTATATAATTTAGATGGCGTATCTTGCTTTATTATGTAAAATGAGGGTCAAAACCATACCGCCTTTTCTAATGAGTGGATATCTCTGTTAGCTTTGCCTATTAGCAAGCTTCCACTCCACATTACTGTAATTAATTTAAGCATTTTTTTCTTGGCGGGATTTTACAGTAATATGGCGGACACTGTATCTCTATGGTGTTCTGGCTGTTTAGACCTTTACTCATTGGTTGTTTTTATTTATTTCTTTTCTAGTCAAATGCATTGTGAGTCTAGTACTGCAATACACTTTGGGGGCACAAATGAAAACTATAAACTTAACTAGTCACAACAAAGGTATAGCAGTTTAGAAGCACAGTTTTACTCAGTTTTTCCTCAGTTATACTCACATCTCTCTCCCCTGTATATTCACTTATTACTCACACTGTAGTTAGAAATTTGTTTTAATTTTGCACCACATTGGGAAATTTAGAATAACAATATTTAACTAATATGTACTTGTGCTTAATATTCTTTTGGTAATTGTATTGAATTTGAACAGAAGGATAAGTTGCAATATAATATAATGCAGATAACAGCGGGAAATTCACTTTGGCCTACGATGATACGATGAACTCTCCCAGTCTATACGCACCACTGGCTTCCTTGGTTATCGTCCATTTCATTGCACAAAACTTTTACTGAATCTTCGGTACATGTGCTCTTCTCTCACAAAAAATGTTCACACTAAACTATTAAAGTGATTACAATATAGAAAATGAAATGCTGATTACACACAGTTTATATTACTTTCCCAAAATAACCAACCATATGGCATTAGCGTGTTTTTGACAGTCATATTATTATAGCACAGTACTAGATTACGGTAGCTGATATTTTCAAAAATGATCTGATTGTATTGTTCCAGCCCTCCGCCATGTGCTTGGATTCCAGTGTGGTCCTTGCTGAAAAATAATGGTCCATACACCCCTAACACTAGTCCTAGTCTTTACCATGTGCCGTACACATATCCTTACTTGTTGTAGACATGTTAAACTTTGACCCAGACATTTCCACATGACATCATTTTACACTCTCACAAAAGGCTACTGATGAGCGGCCCTGTCGCACGGAGGGCAGTGGAGCAGAGTTAGCCTGGCTTTACTCAGCAGAGGGGCAGTTAGCCTGACTTTAGGGCTGAAAGATTTGGGGAAAACTCGAATTATGATTTGTCTGGCGAGCACTGAGATTAATCTTGCAATTTATGTTTTAATAATAGGATTGTGTTCAAAGTGACAAACTAATAGAAGAATATGTGCACAATAAGACAGGATAGTTTATTGTTTGTGGAAGAAATTTCTTTTAAAAAAAAAATGCTGTCTTTCAATTTTCATTTTCAATGCATTTGTGAATAATCTTACAGCTTCTGACTGTAGGGGGAGAGAGTCTAACTTAAACTAGAGTTAGTTTAACTTAACTCTAAAAAGGGGCAGAGTATGCTAACTCCGCAGAGAGGCAGCGTTAACCTGACTTAACTCCGCAGAGAGGCAGAGTTAACCTGACTTAACTCCGCAGAGAGGCAGACTTTACCTGACTTAACTCCGCAGAGAGGCAGAGTTAGTCTAACTTAACTCCACAGAGAGGCAGACTTTACCTGACTTAACTCAACAGAGGGGCAGAGTTAACCTGACTTAACTCCGCAGAGAGGCAGAGTTAGTCTAACTTAACTCAACAGAGGGGCAGAGTTTAACCTGACTTAACTCCAACAGAGGGGCAGAGTTAACCTGACTTAACTCAACAGAGGGGCAGAGTAACCTGACTTAACTCCCACAGAGAGGCAGAGTTAGTCTAACTTAACTCCGCAGAGGGGCAGTTTGCCTGATCCTGTCCAGAGAGCGGCTGCATGCTTTAGCACACACGTGGCACTCCGACATTGAGAAAACACACCTGCTCCAAACAGCTGAACTCACAGAGGGGCAGAGTTAACCTGACTTAACTCAACAGAGGGGCAGAGTTAACCTGACTTAACTCAACAGAGGGGCAGAGTTAACCTGACTTAACGCTCCAGAGAGGCAGAGTTAACCTGACTTAACTCCACAGAAAGCCAGAGTTAACTTGACTTAACTCCGCAGAGAGGCAGACTTTACCTGACTTAACTCTGCAGAGAGGCAGAGTTAGTCTAACTTAACTCCACAGAGAGGCAGACTTTACCTGACTTAACTCAACAACAGAGGGGCAGAGTTTAACTGACTTAACTCCGCAGAGAGGCAGAGTTAGTCTAACTTAACTCAACAGAGGGGCAGAGTTAACCTGACTTAACTCAACAGAGGGGCAGAGTTAACCTGACTTAACTCAACAGAGGGGCAGAGTTAACCTGACTTAACTCCACAGAGAGGCAGAGTTAGTCTAACTTAACTCCGCAGAGGGGCAGTTTGCCTGATCCTGTCCAGAGAGCGGCTGCATGCTTAGCACACACGTGGCACTCCGACATTGAGAAAACACACCTGCTCCAAACAGCTGAACTGAGAAAGAGCAGGGGTCACTTAAACTCGTCTGACAAAAAGCTGCTAACTCAATAACACGTCAACATGACAAATTAGCTGCAGACAACCAGACAGAGTACCCTATTTTTTTTTCCATTTTACTCTTAAAATAGAATAGAAGGATAATGGTTGAGTTTTTTTGAATAGTATCACATGCATGTTATGTTACACTGGAATAGCTTGGAGAAAATAATTCAGTTTCACACAAACTGAATATCAATCTATGTTAAATACACATTTTTACTTTTGCTAATTCACTGGTTAATTTCCAACTACTTACAAATCAACATCAGGGCACATTTTACACATATCAGTTCAGTATTAATTACACTTTACTAAGATATTGTTAGTTTGTTTTTTAGTACTACAATATAGAACTATAATGAGCTATTCTAAACCAAATGATTTCTTCCATCTTGATCTATGCCTTGTTGGTGTTTAACACAATTGCATTCAGCGTGTGGCTAAAGACACACACGGGAGGAGGTGCACACAGACACAGTGCAGGCCTCCTTCATTGCGTTTTATGGAGCTTGTTATGTAGTGTGCACAGTGGAAACCAGGCTTTAAATGTTATTTTTCACAAGCACTTTGACTCACTGGGCTGTTTACATGCCCCGTCGCCAATTGTAGTAAAAAACAAAAATTGGTGAGGACACAAAATGGCGGCCTACGAGTTATAGGGAAATAGTTAACATGGAAGTTGCTACAGTCAAACATCAGTGTAGTGTATTTCAAAATATTCTGATTCATAATAAGCCATTTTGGAGGACACACCAATTAAATGAAAGAAGACTAACCAAGCAGAGAATCAAAAATAGATTTAAAATTTACTACAAAACGTCATGAAAGAGACTCAAAGAAATCAAAATGTTACTCAGCAGTATACACATAAGAGTTCTAAGTAAACGTTCTTTACTGTACCGCAGATGGTAAAAAATTCAGAAAGGCATTTTAAGGACCTCTCAAATCAATAGAAGTAGAGTATCAAAAGCCAGAGTGAAAGTGATTCCAAAACGCCATAAAAGACGTAAGAGAAAGAGTTGAAAGAGCGAGTGAGGAGCAGAGCGTTGGAGTGAGAGAGCATTTGTTCTCTACAGTCTTGTTTACAGGAAGCTCCTTTAAACTCGCACACATGGCTGCATTCACAGAAAGAGTTTTTATTGCATTTTTCCGCGCCGCTATAAACCCCGTATACCTACATTTATGTGTGGGAAACTACGATTGGTGCTGCTGCTTTCACTTCAGTTCTACTCTTGTTGTTTTTGCTCAGTTGTGTACTGCATAGACTCTGTTGTTGGACTTTTGAACAATTTTGTTTATTTCTCTAAATTATATATTTTCATAGTAAGGTTACATTTCATCAAGAATTTGCGAGTTATATATATGCCGTGTACATTTTTATTTGTTTTATATATAAAATAGAGAATCCACTCTTTTGCAGTGATCATTTAATTCAACATGTAGTAGAAGTAGTCTTAGAAGTCCTAGTGGTAGTTATTGTAGTAGTAGTAGTAGTAGTAGCATTAGAAGTCCTAGTAGTAGTTATTGTAGTAGTAGTAGTAGTAGAAGTCCTAGTAGTAGTTATTGTAGTAGGATTAGTAGTAGAAGTCATAGTACTTGCAGCACTAGAAGCAGCAATAGATGTAATTTTAGTAGTAGTAATAGTAGTAGTAGTACCAGTAGTAGTAGTAGTAGTAGTAGTAGTAGTAGTAGTAGTAGTAGTAGTAGTTAGTACTGGTAGTAGTAAAAGCTGTAGTAATGGTAGTGGTCGTGATAGTAATAGCGGTGGTTGCAGTAATAGTAGTAGTACTAAGAAAAAAATGGATTTAAATACCCTTAAACATACCATACAGCAGTAGTATTACTTTTGACTGCAGACACTAAGGCATGGGAACCATTTTATAAGCAAACCCTAAAACAAATAAAACAGAGCAATGACTAAATTGGAGCTGCATGTAATATTTCATAACAGAGTATTTTTAAACATGGGGAGTATACATACATTTTTCCAGCCCTGCCCTGTTCCACCACTCAAGCCAAAGCCTTAAATAGCCCTCTCTGGGTCTCATATTGTGAGGTAAATACGCCTTAGATTCAATGGGTCTGGTACAAATTTAGTTGAAGGCAAGAATAAGCTATTGCACTGCAGTGGCCAAAACCTCAACCGTATTATCCGGCCTGATTTATTTCACAGGAGAATGCAAAACCCTCCATTTGACTTGTAATTTGGAGCTTTTTTTTTTTACTTCAGCAGCTACACACTCACACATGTTGACAACAGGGTAGAATTTATATTAGCTATGTTTGGCTGTTTATATGCAAAAATCTGCTCTGTTCCAAGTACCGGTATAGAACAATCATTTAAAAAGTTGAACAATATATGCAAAAGGTTAAGTTAATTTCGATAGGCTTGTAATTAACAGAACAGCTCTGTTTGTACTCTCATTTTAACAAGGTCTGCAAATGAATATGGGGCAGGCTATAGTGCATTATCTATATATTTTATTAACTTGTTTTTAACTATAATTGCACAAACAAGTGTACTTTTTCTGCCAGAACTCAGCCTGGATAAAAATCGTAGGGTTAGGAAGGGCATCTAGCGTAACATAATTAAATAAATGACCCCAAATTTTAGACTAGCAGATAGATAATTTGCTATAATGACCCAAAAGTGTAAAGTTGCACCAAAAGTAGAAGCTAGTAGTTTTTGTGTCAGTACAAATTTCAATATGTCTTGGGTAGCCGGGAGTGATTTGAATGGCAAATACCTTACTTAATATTTTGGTGCTATTTTCCTTGTACTTTGTTGCTCGTTGTCGCTCGGCTGTGGTTCTTTGGCTCAGGGCGATTTCTGAAGTAACATTTTTCTGTCTGTAAAGCTCCTCTGTGTTAACTCAGCTCACTTCTGGCTCACGCACGTCATGTCTGCTCTGTTTGTCTGCTGCCTATCACTTCCCCTTCCTGTCTGCCACTGCCAATCTGTTCCCCTTTGAAAAAAAACTCCAGCTAGAGTTCAGTAAAAGCGGCCACATGGAGCAAAATATAAACCAAGGAAAAAAAAACAAAAAAACTCTGACCTGTAGCGTTTTGGGCAAAGGGCATTTGAAAGTTGGCAGTTTCTGTCGCAACTTGTTTCCAAAATGTCACCGAGGGAGAGCATTTTATGGCTTGCTCCTATAGTTTAATTTGTTAAAGTTATCAATCTGTTTCAAACGACTTGCCACTCGACTTTCCCCCATAGAGCCATCTGACGCTAGCCAAGCTGTCAGTATGTCCAAAGTGGTACCACAGAAATACATAGACAGAATGTTTGCTATTATGGTGCTCATTACTTCGTTTTAAACTCACTACTTTAATAGCAAGCAGAGTACGCAAATTACTGTTTTGGTGTAAATGGTTACCTATCAGAACTTATTACATTACGCTTTTAATATGTGATTAATGAAAATGATTGAAACTGGTTAATTATAAGTACATGAGCATCAGATTGGCTTGTTTCTGTCACAACATCTGGCAACACAGTGGTGAGGTTATCGGACCTTGCATCCAGCTGCGTGCGTTCAAACACTGAAGGTTAAATGAGGATAACCTGGAAATGTGCAGCCAGTTCAGGCAGACTTTATGTGTGAGTGTACAGATCAGATGAAAGATGAACTCCAAAGCACAGGGTCATCTCACGACCTACTTTACGCATACGACATATTTTTATGGGTTTATGCTATTTTAAAATTTTGCTGTTACAGTCAAAATGAGTGTATTGCCTGTGTAATCCCTCAGTCATCCAGATCTCATCCATCATAAAAGCCATTTTTAGTGTATTGAAGTTGTGCTCACCACCAGTAGGGGGCAGATGTGATACCTGTTCCCATCTCCCCTCACCTTCTTCTTCTTCTTCTTCTTCTCTTCCCTCACTATCAGACAGCAGTGACATAGGTAACATCTAGCGGTGACATGTTTAACTTTATTTATATAGCACATTTACCGGTACGTCACATAAAAAGTCAACAAAAAACTCAAATATACAGATAATACAAAACATAGGGATTGAACAATGAAACGCCCAGATATCCTGTCTAGCTAGTACTAAATGCATCAGGGCTGGGTTGGGCAAATATAATTACAGAAAGATAGCTTTAAATGTGCACTGTGTTCCTCCCTTGAGATGGGTGATGGGTTGAAGTGTAAGCTCCTTTCATTTTTTCTAATCTGAGGCGGTAGCTGCTATTGTTTCGCTATGTGACATTATATAAGTGCTCAAAAGCTGAATGCTGCAAGTATTTCTGTTTCAAATGTGCCGATAGATGTAATGAAAGGAGAACAACCACACACCCTATAACTGTTATTCTACAGGCATGCCCGCACTCGTGAATATAGGCATTCTGACATTATTTGTGTTGAAATTGCGTAGCTTAAAAGCCTCAGGCGCTGGCTCAAAATGATGTATTTTTCAAAAACAGGTGAAAATTATACAACCAGATTCAACTCCTTATAACTTCAAATCTTTCCGATTGCCTTGCTGTGAATGTTACGTTGGATTGGACGTTGGCTATTTCAAACGTTATGAAAAATATTTTATCCGTGAGTCACCGGCAAACATGTTTTATAAATATGGGAATCACATGCCAGGTTTTTAATGCTTAATTTGCGGCTATCCTCAGGCAACAAGTGAAGCCTAAGTGTCCCCTCTGTGTGTGTTCTGTCTGACTCGCTCCGTCGAAATCTCTTGGTTGAATTAGCGCCTCGAAATTGTCCCAAATTAATGAAAATGATGAAGATAAATTGTTGTTTGCTTGGGCATGCTTTTGCGTAAGCCTTGTGACTAAAATGCAAAGTTGAAGGCCATAATCATAACCCATTTTTGAAATAGTCCAACCACCCACTAAGTCTGTTGGGAAGAACGCAAAAACACGAGACGAATTTGTCCAGCTGGCAGGATCACCGTGTAAACTAATATAAAGCCATTGAAAAGATAAGATTAAAGCGGATGAAAACGAATCTTAGGCTCATTTAAGATAGCTTACATAACATGTAGACAAATAAAGCTAATTGTTATTGCCTTATTTGCACTGCACGCCAAACTTCAGTGTTAAATTGTGTTTGTTTTTGGGCTTTTATTTGCTCGTGTTAATGTTGTCAATCCAGTAGTCGGGGTAATATAGTGGCCCAGATGGTCACGGCAAAAAATGAAATTAAAAACTATATTAATTTGGATAATTTCACACATTTCAAATCAGCACTGCTATAAATTAATGTTAAATGTCATTTAGGTCAGAATGAATGACCACACAACAATTTGGTCCAATTTGTTTTTAGTGCAACACTCAACTGAGCTCAGAGTCCAAAATCGACCTTTAATCGCATTGTAATGGCGTTCTCTCATCAGCAGCTTACTCAAAGTTGTATTTGTCGTGGATTTGAAAAAATATCAGTTTTCACCTACCTCCTATTCCCGCCCACATCCTTGAACTTGGTACGCAGATGAAAATATACTGCTTGCTACGATGTAATACCACAATGAAGAGCAGGGCCTTACAGTTTTAAACAGGAAGTAAATGTCCCCATATCTATCTGCAAACTGTGTTAATGCACTTTACAATTGACAAAATGTAAAATAGTGATCTATTTATGTTCAAATTTAAACAGGAAAAAAACCCCAGTATGTCTTCTTCAAGTATCTATTTTGAAGACGGTATGAATTTTAATTTGACCTTCTAAAATAACATTGGCTAACTGATTTTGGCCAAACCAGAGAGCACTTTCTTACACTCCAAGCTCCCAGCAGCTGACACAGTGCAGTCCGCCCCAGTCTGACTCATGACCCACTTCCTGCTGTTAGCCAATGGAGCCGAGCCAGGACAATTGTGTCTCATTTGGCTGTCAAACCAGAGGCACCCATGGGCGGCCAGCGTACCCCTCCTTCTGCACCCAAATGTATGGCCCATTGTAGAGGTGTCACCAGAGTATGTTTGCAAAGACCGGTGATCAAGTGCTTGTGGTTAAAATCCTAAAATTAGAGGTAGCATGTTGTTTTATGGGTTTAAATGGTTTGGTTTTTCTGATCTATGGTCACTGGGAAAAGGAATATACAAGAAGGCTTTAATCCAGAGAATGAATCAGATTTGATTTCAGCGGATTTGTCTAATTTGGTGTTTATTAGCTTGATAAATATGTTCTGACAAAAATGTGTATGTTTCCTTGCCTTTTTCTTTGCTTCAAGCTCAAGTCATTGCCTGTATAATGAGATTTGTTATAGAGCAATTTTGATAAACCAATAAAGAATGCCAGATAATGCGCATTTTTAGTCCATGCATTTTAAAAGCAGCAAATTGTGAAAAGATAACTCCATAACTGTACGAAAGGGCACTCATAAGGATGCTAGGGACATGCAGTTTTATCCATTTCCAGATACTTTGGATGATTGGATGAGAACTGCCATATAATTATTTCTCCGTCATGGTTCAACATTAGAGTGAGAGAAGCGACTCAAACTGGAACTTATTCATGGTTCAACATTAGGACACAGCATTTATGTAAAAAAAAATTATACCTCAGAGTTGTAAATCGACTCCCAGCTCCGACAACAGCTCCGTTTGAATGTCTCTCTTCACTCTTCTCCCCCATTCCACGTTTTTATCTCTCCTGTCAATCAAACAAAATGCAACAAAAAAACCTTAATAAAAGTCAAATATTGTAATCTGGGTTATAATAGAATTGGTTAATGAACACATATTGCGCCTGTGTCTTCTCTATAGCTAATTTGTGACACTTTATGTGGATTATTATGATATAATTTGCACATTTAAATCTCTGTGTTCATCTAAAACAACTTAATGCACAAAAGCAGTGTTAGAAACTGTGGTGCCTAATGGGAGCACGTGAACATCATCACAACAAAGAGCCGTGAAGTTGTTGCGCCTCCTATGGATAGCTACAGATCACACAAACGATGATTATATTTTCATTTGTAGCAAAACACTGTTGAATCCTATGCATTAAATAAAGTTGGAGAGCAAAGTAAGTACATAGCAGTGGGCGTATGCCTGTAGCGGTGCAAACTGGGATTGTTGGTGATATGGTCTCGTGAAAAAAAAAAAAAACGATTAAAGATTGCTCAGACATGCACAAATCACTCACACCATCACGTCACTTTTTAGCCAACAAGAAAACTAAAATAAAAGCATGTTGTTGTAGTATTTTTTTTTTTGAAATTGCACTGGAAACATGTGTTCTTACAGTGAGCAGGCTTGCATCTCCACAAACCTGACACTTACTTGGCTCGTCTCAAACATAGTGGCTATCAGAGTGTATAAATCCTCCCTCAGGTCAGAGGATAATACACAGAGACATGTGCTCAGACAGCAGACTGCACAAGCCTATTGCATTACACTGATGGACTGTCACTGAGCTCCATAGACGCACTAAGGCCTGGGGCTGTTATTATGAACCAGCTGTGGAGCTCTGCAAAGACCGAGGCTGGGAAAGTTTGAGACGAGTGAGAAGAAGAAGAAAAGATAATTAGCTAATACCTCCTCCCCAAAGGCTGATTAAGTTATGAGGATTATCTCTCCCAATCTCTAATACTTTCATGCCTCATTAAAACATCAATAGTGTAAAATAATGCCAAAGTAAACATGAGATATTGAAAACTGAAGTAAAAGTACTGCCACACCATAACGTATATCACTCAGGAGAAAAAGGATGTGGTCTGGAAACTATTAAAAAAAATTACCATTTCTATTCAGGTTATTATTACAACTGTCAACTGTTGATAAGTTGAAATTAATGCAACGTCTGAACATAATAATTATAATTTTACACAAGACAAGACAAGCTTCTCTCATTTACCAGGACAATTTTCTTTTGTAATATGAAAAATGTTGTTTTGTTTATTAACTTCAGATACTTTTTGGATAACTCATGGTGTTTTGACAGAAATCTGAATCTGAACGCTTGTCAAACACGGTCGAAAGTTACACAGTATCTTATTTTGAGGCAGATTTCAATAGCTGAAGGCGTAGAACTACATCACGCAGAATTACATTGCACAAAAAGTTCCTTGATGGGATTTTATTTTACCATAGCGCTATATTCCCCGCTTCCTTATTTCCCCCAGCGCTGAATTCATTTTTTTTTGATTGACTAGAAAGGAGTGGATGTCTTTTTCAAATGTCTCCTTAATGCCACAGTTGAAAGAGCTTCAGCGACGGCACATCTGCTGCCACGTGAATGAGAGACAGGACTTCCATTACTCTGTATGGCATTCGAAATATGAACTACTTCCTCTCTGCAATCTGTCCTTGTACTTTTCAAACATATTGGAAGCTGCCCACTGAATTGCGGGTCTAATGAGCCTTATGCAAGAGTCAACTAGGGATGAACAATTTTGGCCATAACAAACTTTCTGGGTATTGCAATGAGAATTATTAAGTCATTTTATTAAATCAATTTGAGTTTCACAGTTCACAGTGCATGTTTTATTGGTAGATTGAAACTGCAAGGTTAGAAGGTTTGAAACATTCTTTTAAAAATACAGAAATCTACAGTCCGTAATATGTGGTTTGGAGTTCAAACTTTGGAAGAAATTTGACTACTTTTTGGGTTAAATGATATTGAATTTGTTTATGCTCATTAAGTTCATTCTGAAATATATTTTTATTTGACAAAAGTAAAACCCAACCCTATGACATAGAGACAGAACATTTCCAGACACTGACATTACAGTTTTTGGCAATGAAAGATATTTATACCAGAGAAAGCTGAAAAAAGAGAAAGTCCGCTTTACGGTAACCTCTGCTGCACGCTGTGAGGATTTTCTAACTAAGAAGTTAGACCGCGCATGTGCTGGCGTTGGCAAATATTTATCACAAAGCGGTTTTTGATAGAGCTGGAAGTATGACTCACTAATCCCTGTAAACACACATCTTCCTGTCACTGATATTTACACCAAAACTTTTTTTTTTTTTGCTGCTGCTGCTGACCTGGGGTCGCTGTTAAAGATCTAATCTGTAACTTTTCTGGTGAGGGGTCTGCCATCTGTCTCTGTTTGACTTTTTATAAGTGTTTCCAGGCAAGGCAATTAAATTTCCATGGAACCGAGGATGTGGGAGTGTGTACATTTACAGTTAAGAGTAGCCTGACGTCATTCTACATGATATGATGCAATTTAGTGTCATTTTTGAGGAAGTTCATCTAAAAAATAATAATAAATCTGGTACCACTTTATAAAAAACACTTATTAAAGCTTGATAAACACAAACAATGAATGAACATCAAGAAAAATCAAGGGTTAATACTTAATAAAGGGGTTAAGGTTAGGACTTTTAGGGTATTCTGTGGCTACAATAATTGGACCACAGTGAGTGCAATTTGCCTATAGTTCTACTTCACTCTCCCAATGCTAGCAAATGCATGAGATGAAACTTGTTAAATACACCACTAGTCCTGAATGATCATAATCAGCGTAATGTCTATTATTTGGACAAAAAGGCGTCTGACTAGTTTTGGAGGAGCAAGCTCAAACTATTCATTATTTTTGCCAGTTTCTGTTCACTGCCAGGAAAGTTTTGGAAAGTTTCGAGTCAGTTACAGCAGAAAATAGATATCTCATTTGCAATCCAGTTCAACTATCCAATTATTGAATCTCGACAATCTTTGAATCACGTTCGCAAAGGAAGAAAAGCATTTTTGAATTTGGTGTAAAATGTATTTTTCTTTGACAAAAAAGATACATTTGCACGATTTGAATGGGAATTTTCCACAAAAGATGGTTCCATTGAGAGTACAAAAGCTTTAAAACACACGTGAATATTCGTCCCCACCTCATAATTATCCACAAAATCCCAACTAAAACCTGTTATTACTAGAACATTTAACAGTCCTCCCATGGTCGTATCTTTTTACATAAATAGCCATCAATGAATAGTCCCTGGTCAAAATTACCCCTTTTTCTACAGATACAATACCGTCTTTTAGCAAGTTCTGTCTGGCTGTCCAGGTTGCACGCATCGACTTGATTGATCATAGCTACTGAGCTTTACAACACGCCCTCAAACTAGATCCTTTGGGGTGGGTAAAACTCTAGTGTTTATCCAGGTGTGCAGGTGAGAGCGAAACAGACCCATAACTGCACCGGAGAGCGTTTACTCACTGATTGAACGGTGATGAGGGGGGGAACTGTGCCGTTATGTGTTTTGGAATTGGCACCTGTCTGACCTCCTGTCGTCATTATATCCATACATCTTTGCACACTTCCTGAATCTAACTTGACATGTCTGCCCCTCCCATTGTTAGAAATGGAAAAGGGAAAGCTTTCTACGATTAGTGTTCATTTGCGATGCTGTTCAAATTTATAGTGATTTGCAGCTTGTCAGTAGTGGATTAAAAGATTTTTGTGGAGTTTTTTTTAAATATATATAACTTCAAATGAGTAAGTTTACTAATGCCTCTTTGGGAATGATTTTTTTTCTGTGTGTACTTGTTTAAAAATTGTAATCATAGGGTGTAGAGACAATACTTAAAAGTGAGAATAATAAGTGCAGATCATAGTAGTAGAAGTACAAATTTGTTAAATATCACCTTTTTCCTGCTGGTCTGTTGTTAAATTTGTAAATGGCAGCTGTATAATCAACTTTTAATGGAACAATATGAAACTAAGGAGAATAAAAGGGGAGATATTTGGAAATTTGTGACACTGTGGAAATTTGTGACATTGTGGGATTTTCAGAGCTGTTCACTAATGGTACTTTTACTTGTGTACATTTGATACTTCACTATTGTATTGCCGGGTTGTGAGTGCTGCAGGTGCAAAATAACAGTGTTTATTTGCTGGTCTGTTGTTAAGATATTGTTAAGTTACCTGTGAGCTATTGTGTACATGCAATTTCCCTTGTGGATCAATAAAGTTTGTTTAAAAAATTAGCTATTAGCTCAACTAGTGGAAGATACAGTATGAAAATATCAACATAAAATTAAGTTATTGTTACTTACCAGGCTGGACAACCACTGTGACAGTACTTTAAGCATTTTTTTAACTGCCTTTGGTGTTTTTACTTGTGTTCAGAGTTCGATACCTGACTCTTGCATTGCAGGGCTGTGAATGCTGCCTTCACGGAGGTGCTATGGCTGGAGGGATTCCTGGCAGAGTGATTTGGTTTATGATGTAATAGAAATCACATTGCCAGGGATTTCCAACGAGCCGCAGCTCAAATCTACCCGACATCTGCCAAACTGTGAGCCGCCTCAAGCATTTACGCTCAAAAAGAAAAATGGATTCTGAAACGCACAAGTTTGCGTCAGAAAGTTATAGAAAGTTAAAAAGGTTGAAGTTTTATGTAATACTTAAAACTACTTTCGTCTGGCTCTGGAGTAATATTTAATGATCTTACAAAGGTAATTGTTGATGTGTTTAAAGATGTGTTTAAACTGGACTGAATGTTATACAAACTTATGGAGAATATGCTGTTATTGAAATTATTTATCAAGCTTTGTGCAAAGTTTGTAGCCACTAGCTTCGTAGTTTTTGCCATGAAATTAAACCCATTTGTCTTCTCTACCATTATGCAAACACAGGGGACGTAAGGTATTCCACAATACAAAGGCCTTATTATTATTGTACAAGTTAGCACAGTTAATTTACATTATTACATCATAAGCATGTTTGGGTAGAGTCTATCATTGAAAAGAACCCCATTGTTTTAGAAATTATACAAATTATTAAAAAAAATTGTATGTTAAATGTAATGCTACCCTAGACTGTATAAAGATGTGGACTATGTGAGTGTGACGATTGCGAGTATCATAGCAACCAAAGAGCCAATCCGGAGCGAGGCTGCTGAAGGTAACGCCCCTTCCCCCCCGCACCGCTGGTTTAGCACGAATCGGGCGAGTTGCAACGCTGTCAATTAAAACCTGTTTGACCTCGAGGAAAGAAGGCACCTAATTTGTCTGTTATTAATGTTCATATCTTGATTTACGGACAAAATTGTGAAATAACCAAAACGACGAGGCTCACTGCAGCAGGTACAGAGAGACGGGTGACTGTTGTTCAGTGTAAAATGAATTGGAGCCAGAATTGATGGAGCTGGAAGAACACCCATGATCACTTCCTATTTGGAACGTAGCAGCAAGCACGTTAGCTATGTCACTTTAAATATACAGTCTGTGGATGCTACGAATGAGACGCAGTGGCTAATAACTCCAATTCTGTGTTTGTTTGAGGAGCAGGACTTGGCTTGCTTTGTGAACAGTGCAATCCAATATGTTCACAGTGGCTAAGTTCCGCTTCTTGCAAACAACTCCAAGTCAATGCAAAATCTATATGTTCTGTATACTTTCTGTTCAACTATTGTCAGTAAGAACAATGCACACTAAACATTACCAGGAAATCTTACAGTGAAGGCAAATACATAACTGTAAAAGTGACAAAGTAGAGCCAAAGAAGAGGAAGAAATCTGCACAAATGATCACGTCAACCTGTCCAGAAATGATGCTTTCAAAAGGATTAAAATTATAACACAGATGCATTATAGTATTAAAAATAACAATAAAAACGATCAAATCCAAACTATTCTAAAAAAAAAAAAAAAAAAAAAAAAAAACCACTGCTGGTAAAATAGGTCTATCAATTTGAAAACATTTCTCATTCTGTTCTATGCAATATCCTTCTGCAGTTGTATTTTCCCCATTGACCAATAAAGTTCTAACTTTCTGCCTTGGATTACATTTTGGATTTCTTGTTTTTGTTTTTGCAGGATGGAGAAGAGGAGGAAGCCATGCCAATGACGCCTTGGCCGGTCCAGACGGGAGCATATGGGTGAAGGGGAGAGGGCGTTTTGGGTGAGGAGGGTGGAGGGGGAGGATATGGCATAGGGGCATAGGGGGCACTTGTTACTCATACAGGAAGGAAGTACAGGAAATGTCCCATCGGGAAAACAAGTAGCAGCAGTCTGATTGTGAATGTCTGGGTGGTCCTTGGAGAAAACAGAGTAAACATGTAGTTAGTCTGACTTCTGCTGCAGGGGAGGAATAATCTGTAAACTACTGGGATTAAACAGAAGCAGTTGTAGGTGCAGTTAAGTGTGTGGGAGACATTTCAGGGCGTTCTCAAAAATTATATTTTTAAGATTTGTAGAGAAGGGTCTGCCAACTGCGTGCCTCCATTGATATACATTTTTGCTTGGCCTGGAACCACATGGACTAAGGGAGTGAGATGTCACCCATAGCGTTCTGCTCCAGCTAAAGGAAGATCATCGAGGCTAGCAGTTATAGGGGCGAATTTGGAGCTGAGTTCATAGCAACCTTAGAGACAATCCAGAGCGGGTTAGTACAAAGATTTTAAGACCAAAATGACGAGCCTCACTGCAGCAGTTACAGAGAGAGGGCTGACAGTTTTTCAATGTAAAGTGAACTAGCGTCAGAGTCAATCTAGCCAGAAGCGCATCCATGATCACTTCTTATTTTGAACGCGGTGGCTACCAGGTTACCTATATCCTTTCAAATATACAGTCTATGCATTAAAGTTATTAAATTGGGTGTTTTTGGGTTTTTTTTATTACTCAAAAAATGCATGCATTTCTACTGTGAGTGGTGTTGTCTCTCCACAGAGCTGACCTGTGACTTGGTGAAATGGCGCCACCTGTTTGTCTCTGCGGAGATAGGTCGTACTAAGGCCGTAAAGTGCAATACTCCAGGAAAAGCAAAAACACCTCCATGGAGACAAGCAAACAGCAGACCCTCCATCAGAAAAGTTGCACAGTGCACTTTAAAATTCGGCCTTAACAGACACTATTACTGACCAGTGTAGTCTACCCTAGCAGCCTCGTTAACTTAATATTCCAGACTCATAAGACTTGCAGATTTATCCTCAAGTTATTAAAGTTCCTCCACTATTTCTTATGACGGGGAAAGACATTTGTGCTCCACTCTGAAAGGTTGCCAGATTCAACTTAAGAACTGCATGGACTGGTTATGTCCTTCAATCGACTACTTGAAGGAGGCAATATCACGGTATATTCTGTCTTTTGTGCCAGTCAAGGATAAATAACTCTTTTTTTCTTTTTTACTTCAGATCAAAACCTTTTTCCTCTACCTCAAGAATATAAAAATAAATATGTTTGAATGACTTTCCTTCAACAAAAAGCCTTAATAAAGCATACAAACCTTAACCCTACACTATTTAATTAAGGAGTCAGTTATTATAGTTACTAAATGTTAATTATAACTATCACATGCTCCTTTTACTGTGCTGTACATTGTATTTTTAAGTTGTTCTTTGCTCCCCCTACTGGCTCTATATGTCAGTGCAGAAAGCTGTGCAAAACTCCTATCAGTTTTCATGTCTCTACATCACTGTATGTATCCCTGATCTAGTTCACTTCAGGTATTGTTTGCTCCCCCTCCTGTTGGGTCTGTGGTACTGCACGTGGCTGGGCTCACCCTCCTGTGCCTACTGAGCTGATAACAGTTGGACTTGTAACAGGCACTGGCTCAGTTCAGCAGGAACCGGAGTTGGGCCCTCTAGAAACAAGAGCAGAACTTCAGCTTTGAGTGGCATTAAAATCCTCCATTATGTTTAGGTCTTCAAAGCAAAGCCGCACTGTAAAAGAAATGGCTTAATTAGACTTTCTTATGTTGTTTTTGGGAGTTTCCTGGAGTCCGGAAAATGGAGGAAATCTGTCTCTGCTGGTTTGGCGTTAATAAAAGATCACAGGGGCAGAGTTTTTCCAGTTCAACTCTCGTCAGAATCACTCAAGTTTTCACAAAGGCTTGACATGAAAGTAAAAAAATGCCCTTTATTTTTCATATGAATAATAACTTGTATCTCACATGCTTGCTTTGTTAAATAAAATTATAATGTATTATTAACAACCTATCCTGCTATCACTGTTAAGATAGATTTTTTCTCACTGTAAAAAGATTTGAGTTGTTGAATGGATACTAAAAATAAAATATGTATGTCCAGTACGTGAATGTGTCATTACTGATAACAAGTGTTTGCTTATTCATGTCAAGGATACACATTTCACAGCTGCTTACAACATTCAAGGTGACATTATACAATATTTATTTGTCTTAATCCATCGTGTATGCTGCACTACAGACACACATTTCAATGGGAAGAGCGTACATTAAATGAATGCCGTCTATCTGACCTTGTATGTCTTATGCTTTTCAGTCTTCTTATCTGACTCAGAATGGCTGTTTACTTTGGCTTTTCAATAAGCTTTTACACTGATTTCTTTAGCCGTTGAGCAGTGATTGACAGGCAGACGCTCTTAAAAATATGCTAATGTGAAAAAAATTAGAGCAACTGTTCTATAGATCTGTTATGTTGTCTGTTAAAGAAGACATACTGTGCTTGTGTCTGCTAAAAATGTTAAAATCTATAAAACCCGTGGATCATTATGTTGATAAAAGAAACAAGCCAGTTGACTTCACTGTTAGAAAACTGCAGTGTCCAATGGGAGCAGACGCCGCCGTAAACTTCATCACAACAAACACTGGGCGTATGACGGTGGCGGTGAAAACGATAGTATGCTCGGCAATATTGTGTACTGAAAATAAAAGATTAAAGGCTGCTTAAACATGCACAAATCATTCTAAATACAACTTCAAGAGGGTAAATGAGGAGGAGAAACAACTATAACATGGTTAAAAGCATGGTGCAGGGTCCATCATTTGCTTGTCTCCATGGATATGTTATTGATTTGCCTAGAATGTTCCACAGTATGGCATTAAACTTAACATAAACTTACCTATCTCAAATGATTAGGCCAAGTTACAGAACAGATCTGTGGACAGGTGAGCCCACTTACAATAAGAATGCTTATTTTCTTTTTCTTTTAGCAATAAAAACTCTTGTAATTGAATCCGTGCATGATAGATAAGTCTGATGTCAAATTTTGGAACATTCAAGTCAGTACAATAACATCGCCATGGAGACAAGCAGTGTGCAGACCACCAGAATAAAGTTACATAGTACACCTTTAAAGAACTGTATAATATTTTAGCATGTTTGACCTTATCACACGCTTGAATCTAATCACAATTCAGAGACTTTTTTTACACATGTCGTTATTTTGAGGTTTATTCTATTTATTTTAGTAATAACTTATTGCAACACACTATTGCTCTTTAATTCATATTAGCAAAACATGGTCTGTAAAAGTTATTTTACAGCTTGATACACACCACTGGTCGATGGCAAATATCAGAAATGACTGAGTTCTCTTATCTGCGTTGTGCAGCAGGTACAATATTGGTTTGTGCTAATGTCTCACTATGAGGAGAATAACAATGAATCATGCAAATGAAAAGTGAAAAATGCTGAAAAGTGTAAAAAAGTAGATTTCAAACTTATGGACCTGGTTAGTGCCTGGTTAACACAGGCACTGCATTTGACTAGACTTAATCGGCAAACAAGTGGATTTATTCAGGTCCAATGAGGTTTTCTTTTAATTTATTTTAATAGATTATCTTTTCGGGCAAGGTTTAGTTTGTTTCCATACATGACAATTTGGACTCCTAGTCTTCCTCAGAGTGGGCACGTGATGTTGCTGTGACCTATACAGGACAGTATTCCAGATTTGTGCCAACACAACTTTAAACCTTTTGATTTTAATATTAAAATACTGTAACCAGTTGAGAAGGAACATTCATTAATTTGAATAAATTGTAAAACCTAGTAAAATCTACCTGTTTATGTCATTATCTTCAGAAAGTTAGATTTCATAAAACTAATCACATACTTGACGAATGCTGACATATGAGACAATCGTAATAAAAGAAAATGAATTGAATTTCCGTGTTGTTTGGTCGTAGTGTCCAAAAACATGGAAAAACTGTTAAACCGTTAAAATGTCTCTGATTCTTTGTGACATCCCAAAAGAGTTTGGCAAAATGACACTGAATGATGAAACTGACTGTGCAAGATTATGAGAGTTGCAATACAGTATTATAAAAATGAATTTACCTTACTGAAGAGTCCTTTAATAAAATATAGACTCACTCTCAGTTGCTTGAATTTAGGCATTGAACCCTCAGTCTTCAAACTGCTGAACGGCACAAACACCAGGCACTGTCCTTGTATGCACTACATATAAACAGCAATAAAAACAGTGCTAAAAGTTGACCTTAGAAAGATTAAGAATTTAACCATTTGCCCTATAATAAACACAATAGTGGCAGTAATTCCATGCGTGGATCCAATTCCCTTTGGCACTAAAATGTGTGTAGTTGTAAAATGCAGATTGCGTGACACCAGATTATTCACAGAGCAGCCACATCAGCAGCTGCCAGTCTGTCATCCATCCAAAAATACACCACGTAAAAAGTGTTTCCACCTCACAGTTTTTTTCTCCTAAATGATAAAACTTTTTTTTTTCATTCAAGTTCATTAACTTCTGTGGTGGGAGGTCTGCTACCATGGAGATGTTATTGGTTTGCCTGGAAAGTTTCACAGTATGGCACATCTTGCATTTGTTCTATTGCGCAGAAACACCTTAAAAGCACACATTCTCGCTGTGAGTCAGGTCTGATTCGTAATTTGGCTTGGTGGCATCCATGGAGATAGATGAATTCAATGCCATTCAGGGGAACTTTTAACAAAGCCAAGTTTAATGATGGATATATATGTTTTATTTCCACCAAGGTAAAATTTTGGTGGTGTCTTGGGACCCACCACACCTAAAAAGCTCCTAGTAAAAAGCACTCATTAAGGGCCTTAAAGATTACGCAAAATATGACTCAGGCACAGTTCACACTAGCTCATTAGACCAGGGGTGTCCAAACCTTTTCTCATACAAAAACACAGACAAAGCTGAGGGTCGATTGAGGGCCGATTGAGGGCCATAGACTGGTCACCAATACAGTGAATACTTCAAAAATCTGTGTTATTATTACAAGTTAGACTGAACCACTAGATCTTTGTTCATGCTTATATCCTGAATGAGACACATTAAATATTTGATATGGCCAGAAATATACAGTAAAAAGTACTGTTAAAGGTAATATGGGCCAGTTCACATGGAAGCTTGAGGGCCAGGAAAAACTGGTCAGAGGGTCACATTTGGCCACAGTTTGGGCATGCCTGGATTAGACCAAGCCAACGAACAAAAACTGTATACAAATAGGTGTGTTAGTTTCAGTGTAGTTAGTTCCTCTTTTCAGATAGATATAAGGCAGTGTCCACCAGCAATCTGACCAGAACTGAAAAAGCGGCTTGGATGAGCAGCGAAACTCTGTGTTCACTCTAAAAACTTTTTTGCCCAGGTCACAGAATTAAATTTTTCTTTTACCAGAAGCAAGAATATTTTATTTTTGTCCAGTAATACCTTGGCGTTTTGCACAGTGCTTCATTTGAATACCAGCATCCCTATTAAGCATAACTTTAAAGCTGTGGTAGGCAAGTTGCTACACATGCCCGACATTACCTTATGAATTATGAATGGAAGAATAGCTCCAGTAGTCTGCGCCACACAATAGGTCAATGGACCGTGGGGGTATAATATTTATTTATTTATTTATTTACCCATGATCCTTTGGTTAGGTTGGGAGTTGAGATAAACAAGGCACAGTTGGAGGCAATTTTACGCTAATTGGTTCCAGTGTGTTGCTCGTTTTTAGGGGGGATTACGGTACTCCGTGACCTGAGTGGGATCTTATGAGGGTTTTGCATCTTGGCACTCGTGAAACAGAGGGCTTTAGCGTTGACCTTCGTGTGTTTTCAGTGTTTTAGTTTTGCTCCCGTCTCGATGTTAAAGCTTTGTACTGTTTGTATTTGATCTGCCGGTGAGGCCTGAAGAGGAGAAAATATTATTGGAGAATTATGCAGGTTCAGAGCAGGTCACAGACGAGCACATCGATGCAAAGTAAGAGAAGGAAATGGGGTAGATATGGTGATGTTATTGAACAAACGAAAGAGCATTTTAGAGTAAATACACATAACCCTGATTATGATTTAGTAAAGAACTCGACTGCATGATAGCCTCTGAAGGAGCATTAGTTTTTTTGTCATTGTACCATTTCTCATTTCTAAACAGACCTGAACATTATGTAATAGTGACTAGATTTGTGATTTATGTTTTAATAATAGATCATTTTAAACACCTCCATGAGAATTTACAAGAAGACAGAAATATGAAAAAATGACAAACTATGAATAGGTTATTTTAGTTGTTTGTGGAGGAAATAAGGTATTGCATTTCCTAATTGGCATTTGCTAATTGCGTCCGTCTTGCAGCCCTATTTCAACATTGATTTTGTCCTCACAAACCATTCAAGGAAATCACGTCATAGAATTTTAAATTAGCCTAATGTTAAATCAATGGGGACTTTAAGGTGCTAAATGCTACTCTATGCTTCTAGGGGCCAATGGGGAATTCATGGCAACAAACACAAAGGCAACATCTTGTAAATCCAGTAATCCGAGTGGCCCAGCAGTACAATAACAGAACATAATTGTTGAGTGTTGTACTCATCATCCAGTACATTTTGTCCTCTCTGTGTAGTTATGGGGGCAACTGAACTTTTTTTTTTTTTTTTATCAAAATCTGTAGTGAACAGTGACAACAATATTCGAGTACACAGCGTTTGACCCCAGGTAAAAGGTCAAATCAATAAAAGTGTTTGGTTGTAAGTGGGTCATCGTGCATCGTAACTATGCCAATTAAGAATTATAACATAACTGGGGAAGTGTTATCTAAAAGAAAATAATTATTCCCTTCAAATGCCATGAGTTTTGCTTGTGTAATTTTACGTATAATGGAAGCTTTTGTAAACTACTAATTGGTGAACACACAGGCCTTTTGTGACCTTCACAAATTCATCAGTCTTTGAGCTTGTGCGAAAATATTATGACAAATTTAACAAAAAAAAGACATTTTCTTACACATGTCAAAGCGACCTCTGTGCTTTCAGAGCAGGTTGTTAGAGCCACTTACAGAGAGAGTGGATCAACTTTTCTGCCAGCTAAAATCACTGGAACAAAAACATCAGTCATAGAGTGTGTACACCGAGAAAAAAAATATATATTTGGCTTAACATAGGACGTGATAGCAGATCTGATTATGAAGGCACACAAAGAACACATTATTAAACTGGCAAAACTCAAAATGTAACAACTTAATGATTTCTGCTATTTTTTCATCAACAGAACAGGAAAATATATAATACAAAAGTGACAACAAATTGTTCCACTGTTTTGGATTTTGTTTTGTTCTTGACCCGTTGCCAAAGCTGAATTTCTGTAATTGGAAACGCTACTATAACCTGCCTGTGGCCATCACAGTTTTAGGGATTCAACAAACTATTTCACTCTTTAGGTTTTGAATTGTCAAATCTTGAACTGGATTGGTAGAAAGTTGTCGTATTTTTTGTACATTTTGCTTGTCTTATGTACAAAAAAGAATGCAAAAGATGAGATCCTAATTTTTCTGTAGATTATACAAAAAGTATTTTTCCGTGATATTTCTGCACATTACCCCCCATGACAACTCAATTTGGTCCTAGAGATTCATGAAATTGAGCCTTCCACGTTCCCAATTTTACCACCACTTTAATTTATTTTATATATCTACAAATACAAGTCAAACACGAGCAAGACAGAAGAAAGATGGAATCTGTAGCCAATCCCAACAAAGAAATATAGATAAGGAAATAAATTAGAAAGCACACAACCCAATAATGTCCACTTGAATGTGCCGTGTTTTTTTAGTTTTTTTTTTAATATGAAATGACGTTGTATTAGCGAGACTTTGATATTATAACTCATCTCTACAAAGTTAATGGCAACTGTTATCTTTTATAAAGCCTGAGTGAAGTCATTTAGTCTAATCTCATCTGCATATATATAAAGTCACAAGAGGAGACGGGAGATATTTTACAGACTTGTCTTTGCGAATGTTGAGGTGAGTCACCGTCCTTCTAGCTCTGACCAAGTGGAACGAACACATCAGCACACATGGATATCCAAAGCCCGTCCCATCTCTTAGCCTTATACTTACACTAATGTGAGGAGCGTGAGAGGGGCCATTCAGAATACTAATGCAGCTCAGTACCTGACACGGCCTGTTGGATAAGCAGCTTCAGTCAAACACGCACAGTGTGAGAAAAGAGATGCAAGATCTCATAATCCAATTGAAATCACACTTTGAATCGAAATCAAAATGATCACATAGGCTGTAATTCTTTAGATAATAGAGCATCCTCTGCAAAGACAAAATCTTGTTGGACCTGCAGCTTTGATTTTTACAAAGGTTCTGAAATATTCTGACATTCATTCTTCAATTATAGTTTATCTGTTCATATCCAGTCTTCTCTCTAATGTTAATGCTCCAGGAGTTGTTTAAAGTGCACGTGAACAGAATCCTACTTTTTAAACATATATCACAAATGGACAGTGATGGAAGAAGTACTCAATTTAGTTGTTTTTAGTAGTAGTAGCATAGTTTTTTCTAGCTGTTTCTTGTTTGCGCCAAAATAAACCACTCAGCAGGTCTCAGACAAAAAAAAAAAAAAAAACTTTTACTTTTCAGTCCAGTTAGGAGTAGAAGGTACACATACCTTCTCAAATGTAGAGAAGTAAAAGTAAAAAGTAAAATGTACTTAAGTAAAGTACAGACACCTAAAATATGTACTTAAGTACAGTACTTTACTACTTTTACTTTGTTATGTTCCACCCCTGCTAATGTAAAATAGATTTCTTTCCTAAAAGGTTAATTCTTTAGCGCCGTAATCCTGAACAAGATCAGCAGAACCGGCCCTGTCTGGACACTTCACCATGTGAAGGGTCAAATACAGAGGACAAATTCCCTATGGAGCTCAACAGTCCCATCTGTTTGAAGTCCACTCTGGTACATTTTCCATTCATTTTTCCCATAGACTTTCGAAAAAAAACAAGTTCAAAGACATCACAGAGGCTAACCAGCTATGCGGTAATTAATATTTATCTAGTTAATATATTATAGGTTGTGTGATCATGCTATAAAAAAAAAAAATAAATAAATAAAAAAATCAGATGATGCAGATTATTTTGTGTATAAAAAATGCCCCATTCCATTAATGTAATAACAATATCATTCCTCTCGCTTGATCAAATTCATCCACTTTACTTTCATTGGAAATACCTTTAAAAGATGTAACAAAAAGGGAAAAATAACCATTTGGAGGTGTATGTTTTATTCAATTAACTCTTGTATTTGATTGCATTTATCATTTATTATTGTTTGAATAATGTGCTGAATTATTCATTTCTGGTGTTGTAGACATGCAGGTTGAGTCTATAGAAACTTACTAGTTTAACATCAAATTCTAATAGATACATTTCCAGATTTCCAGAAGTCCCAATTTGAATATAATTTTATAATTTTATAAGGTAAATATAATTGAGAGAATTCACTCTTATGCAGCTGCTCTTTTTTTTTTTTTTTTTTTTTTTTTTTTTTTGCAGAGGCTGATCTGGTGTTCCGGGAATTCAACCCACACCCCTCTTAGCTGAGCACATACACAGCCAACTTTTGTATTTTAATCATGATGTTCTTCCATAAACACTTTGACTGTAATAAGACTTAGTTGGTACTTTATAAAATGGCATGTTGCTTCAAAGTAAAACAACCTTTTGATGTTGTTTTTGTACCTGAAATTATGGTCTTTAGTACCCCAATTAAGACTGACTTCCCTACTCATCCTTAAGGAAGAATTTAAATGATAATGGCACTATCAAAGAGCAACCTCCCAGCACTAGAGCCGTGATTTAAAACGGTTTTTCGGTTCAATCTCAGGAGCAAAGACTTAGTCTGATGATGAAGACAATTAAAGAGCGCCCTCTAGTGATTATCGTCTGAAGCGTAATCTGTCATCATTGGCCTCAGAGCAGAGTAGCAGCTGTTGGACTCTCAAAATGGTTATTTGCACAATGTGGAAAAATAAGTCTGTAGAGGACTCATTATACAGACCAAAACAAACTCACTTTAGACAAAGCAGAGTTGTGTAAGTGCTGAGGGTAAAGTGGTAACAGTCTTAGGCCTAGTATAATAATTGTTTGGACAGTACATGGAACTTTTCTTGTGGATGGTATGCCACCTGCTGGTGTCTGAGGGGTTATTGGTTTGCCAGTGAAGTTTCGTACTATGGCATTACCCGTATCTAACGTCATGGAGACCAGCACTTGGCCCCATTAACTACAGGTCAGATCTGTGGAGAGGGGATCCTGCGCACAATAGAAATGCATCTATAGGCCCATGTTATCTGTAATTTAGGCTAATCTAAACAGCCTAAACTACAGATAACAAACATGGCATACTTCACACTGCAACACATTAAAAGTGTGACAACGTTAAAAATTAAGAAAGAAAACACACAAAAGTAACGTTTAGTTGAACACCATCAGTCTATGGTGTCTTATATCTTGATCTTTTTATTTATTTATTCATTCATTTATTTATTTAGTCAATCAATTTTGGTCCCTAAAGCGTAATTACGGCTTTTACTTTGAAAAAATATAAACCGGAAGTTCCTTTTTACTTTCGTTTTTAGTAAAGCAGCGGTGACATCCAGCTGTTCTTGTAAAACTGCTCAGAATGGCGCAGACCGTGCAAAAACTGGTCGCCAAAGTTCCCGGACTTGTCAGTGGTAAGATATTTTTGCCAATAATTGTGTATAAAGGCATAACAAAACACCAGTGGTATCTAGAAAGCCTCTGTATAACCTCTATGACCTCTACTCAGCTGCAACAGGTCGATTCTCATTGCCATTTACTTAAATACAGAAGCTATCACTTTTTAAACTATACATTCTATCTGATATTTGGGTGGCATAGGCAAAGATTTCTGAATAATTGCAAATGGGACCAGTGAAAAATTTCTGTTATTTATGTTTTATTATACATTACATTCATTTCTGGGTGTTGTTTTGTAGACATATCTGAGAAAGTTATGTCTAAAGATTGCACAGGATTTGAATGTAAATTTGATGTAGTAGTACCGGTAGTAACTAAATATCCAGTTACATATATAAGTTTAAGACATTTTTGGGTGTTATCTTTACCAGATTTAGTCACTCACATTGGAAGTAGAAATTACATAGACCTGGATTGTCAGCACTGGTCAAAATGTCTCCAGGTTGTACACCAGTAATCTGCCTTAAATCACTAGTCATATTGCTGTCATATACAGACTCGTTATACCCCTGGTTGTTTCATCTCATTGATTGTACCTTACACTACAGGTACAGTGGCATATGCTAGACCTCGGCTGGCGACTTTCTGGCACTATGCCCGAGTGGAGCTGGTGCCTCCGTCTCCGTCTGAGATTCCCAAAGCCATAGAGGCAGCAAAGGGCCTCATCAAGAGCTACCAGACAGGACGTTTGGGGCAAACTACAGTCAAAGTGAGTTTAATCAGTAGCTTTAGCCTGGAAGAGTGGAGGAAAGATACCTTCTTTACAGTTTATTTGTGTCTATGCAATGCTACTATACGATATCCATGTGAAAGACATTTATTTAATCATTTCTCTCTCAAAAAATAGAGCAGGGGTTATTTAACTCTTCATTCCATGCGTCACCTCAAATAAACAAGTAAATCTGAACTAAACAGCATCTAAAATAAGAATAAACTAAATTAAATCAAGAATAAGGAAGTAAAAACAGACATTCATAGTCCACTTTTAAAATACAATTAAAAGTAACCAAGTAAAAATAAAATACAGCATTTTTATCAGCTACCCCCTGTGAAAATAAGATAATAACTATAATGCACATAATTTTCCTTTTTAATTATGTTTTCTAGGATGCTTTGAGAAATGGACTTGTCACAACTGAAGTGCTGATGTGGTTCTACATTGGAGAGTGCATCGGCAAAGGAGGGCTGGTCGGATATGACGTCTGAATCACATGACTGATCATTTGTACACATACAGTATATGTACAGCAAACTGTGCAAATAAATTTTATAGAAAATGTTATCACAAATTGATATATTTTTTTATGTCAAAATCAGATATTTAATTAAACATTGGTTACGAAATTACAAATATTTCTTTACATAATTATAGACATCTCCTCTCGCTCCCTACTCTCTGACATAGCTTTCAAAACATTTCCTACATATCTATTGAAGGCTTTCCTTACATCTTCTGGCTCTTCCTCCAAATTGGATTTTATCAGTGGAAGTCTGTTCAGAGGCGAGGCTGCATTAGAGAGAGGTCGAGGATCAGTTAAATTAAGCATATTTCATTCAATTACTGAAAACAACCTGTGATTTTACCTAAGGAAATGTGTCTGTCCTCCCCTGCACTACCTGGTTTGTGGTGAGCTATGAGCAGGCACTGGTTTTCCTGTAAACTATGGGTGGAGATGAACATCGAATGCCATGTTTCAATTTCCTTGAGGTGGCTTGGGACATCACTGTTGAACACAATCACCACACCATTGCAGTCTTGCATGAATGTGGGCCAACATGACTCAAATCTGTAGAAAAATAGAAACAGTTGAGGGTTGCACGATATATTAAAATGTGCCATCGGAAAGCCTGCAATTATATAGATAATAGAATGTCCTTTGCAAACAACTAAATATTTTGTATTTATAGAAAAATCTATTGTACCCGGATTCTTTTAATTTATCAGTTCATATTTCAGTGGTGGAGCTCCTGGAGTTTTTTACAATGTGCTCCCTGAACAGTCTTACTGTTCAAACATAAATCACAAATCTAATTGCAATTAGATTTTTTTCCCAAAATCATGCAGCCCTCAAACAATTGCAAATGTGGGAGAAAATGCAACAAGTGCAGATATGTAAACAGATGTATCTATTGTATACTTATGGACTTTTGTCATGAACATATCTTTCAGAGTATGCTCTTAAATGTAATCTTTTAGTAAAGAATAATAAAGTGGTATTAGCAATAGTAGTAGCTGTAGCTGTGTTATTAAGCAGTAATACAATTCCATAACACAAGACTATTCGTGAGCATCACAAGAGGTGGTGGTAGGCATAGTAGTTGTAGTATGGAAGTGGTTGAAGTTCTTTCCATGTGTTAACTATACAACCTACTTGAAATCTCCAGAACAATCCCAGAGCTCGACTTTGCAGCCTCTGTTATCACTAGCCTCTTCTAAGGGGCAGTCAAACTCCAGGATCCTGGGGAAAGCAAATGAGTCCATTGTAATGACATCCTAAAAACAAAATGTAAATCTTGTATTATGCAGTCTTACCTTACTCCTACTGTGGGGTTGTATTCTCCTCCCACATTTTCTGATATGTCAGATAGGAAGTTGGCAAGAACTGTTTTGCCACTCTGAAAGACAAAACATATTCACACATCCCTGGGTTAGTTAAACTGGCACGCAAGAGCATAGAGCTACAATGTTCAGTTTATATAATCTGAGAAAGAACAATGCTAGTTCTTTGGTACTCTTTGTCAACAAATCTAACTATATACCCACAGAAGAAGATCAACACACTGTTTACTTACCTCCATCGGGCCAATTAAGACTATTTTGACTTTCATTTCTAGCCAGTGATGTTTGCTAATCGGTTAGCCCGCATTTAACGCGATGATGATCCCTGTACCCCAATGAAATAAAGAATAGCTCCTTGTTTACTATTAAATCACGAGTCGTGTAATCTTATACACAACGAAAAGGCTTCCTAAAATAGACGGGGAAAACACAGTTTAGGGCAGTTCGCCAGTTTTCGTCCGAGCCTAGCGTAGCATCGCAGTAAACTTCCTGGTCGTTTCCATGGTTTCACTCGGGGGGAGAGGGGGCTCTTCACGCTCGCTTTCTCATTGGTGACTGCGTGCGTCAATCAAGTTGGAGCCAATCAGCTCTAAGTAAATACACACACGCTTCCGGTCTAGCCAATCGGGTTCATCCATTTAAAAAAAGAGAGCTACCAATCCAAGTGGAGGGCTCTTGAGTTTTGTATCTGCAACAATCGACCCTTGCGGAGTCGTTAACGTAAGTAGTAATGTAGTTTTTTTAATGGTATTGTCCATTGAGTAAAACCAACCTGTTAAAAACACGAGAATACACGTTGCATGATATTGTGGACAGATTGCGTCGCGTTGAACGTGACAAGAAGCTAAAACTTATTTCTCCTATGCTGTTGCCAAGGACAGGCTTGTAACGCTACTGGACATCCTAGACTTGTGTTACTGTACATGCACTTCAGATATGTAATATAAGTCGTCCAGATTGTGTTTTGGCCATTACCCTTGCTTATTCTTAGTTTACAGTAACTACCGCCATTATGTCTCCGGAGGATCGCCTGAGTCCTACCCTTGGTGTGAGCAGCTCTCGTGGGGAAGACGCCCCTCTGAACTGTGGTGATCTGGACGCTTCCCCGGAGGAAAGGAACTGGGCTAAAACTCGCTCAAGTCTTCATCCCAGGTGCATTTGGGAAAACTGTGAAAAATAATAACAGTATTTAGAAATGGGTTTAACAAAGCAATACAATTATAATTATGAGGCAATTATGTGTTTCTTTGTTCTCTGATTATAAATTCCATTTAAAACAATATTCCCATTATGCCAAAGAGATTTATCAAAGAAGTTAAGTACGATGGAAGAACTAAATATAATTATAATTTCTCTTTTAGACGTGGAGAGAGCCACTTTCTCCAAATGCTGATGGATGCTGAATCAGCTGCCAACGCTGCTGCTGCACAACTCGTCTCTTTCAAAGATGCTGTGGACAATGAATCAGCTGTGAGAGACTCAAGGGCAGACAGATCACCTAAAGCATTACAGCTTAGATTAAAGATAATGGTGTAAAATGTGTCTCTTTCAGGCTTCCAGACAGACGTCACATAAAAGCAGAATCACACGACAGAGAGGGCTTCTTTTGGAGAAACTGGAGGACTTCCGACAGATAAATAAATCTGTTCGCCAGACATTGAAACAACTCCAACAAGCAGAGGTTTGCTAGTTGCTGTCTTTCATTTTGTAATGTTTATTGGCTTTACTTCTAGTTTATACATATAATGCAGGTTCCAACAGTTCCAACTGTTATTAATTATGCATGTATTATTAAATAAGTACAATCTAATGGTATTTCACAAAATATTTATTTAGGCTGAACAAGTGCATGCAGATAAGCAAGTTCACAATCTACTGACAAGGATTTCGATGGCTGAAAATGAAAATGAGGTATACTTTTAAGATTTCCTTTTTAAAAACTGACTTTGACAAGCATATGTAGATTGCACATTCTGACTATCACATTTATATTGTTGCTTCAAGGTTTTAAAAAAGGACTTATGTGAAATGGGCAAAAGAGTTGAAGAACTGAAGGATCAAAAAAAAGAAGAGCAGGTAGATCTATTTCAGGATCGACTCCTGTCTTTGAGTCTATCACTACCTTGTTAAAGTGTTGACTTTTATTCCCTTCAGGACTATACCAAAAGTGCAGTCCATTTGACCAAATCAGTTGAGGCAACGCGTGCTCACCTCCAGGGTCAGCTGCGGAATAAAGAGGCAGAAAACAACCGTCTGACTGTGCAGCTGCGGGTACAAATAATACAACACACTGCAAAAATGGGAAATCAAGAGATGTGTTAAAATTACATATTTACTCAATTTTCTTCCTTTTTCATCATGGGGTAAGGCAATGAAAACTGAATTGCAATCTGGCACCTGTGACTATGCCATTTTGGTGATATCATATATGTCATATTAGGTATTTGATATCAGAGTTGCATTAAACAAAGATGGGCCCTATCACACATCTCCCACTTCTCCTATTGATTAGCCTGTTTCAATGTCAATCACTCAATAACAGTGAAGTGTGCCCTCTCAGAAGAAACATTTGACCTTAGTACAGTCTCTTTATGTTGTCTTTAAAAGGTCACTAAGTGTACATGAATTGTGACAAATTGGAAGTAGTGAGCTAAACTATAATTAATTATTATATTATTTTTTTAACAATTTCTTTCCATATTGTCCTCCCCTAGAATGATGTAAGATAATTAAACTTACTCTTCTGGATAATTTATTATCTTACTCAAGTATGAACTTCGCAAATTAATATTCTGAATTGAAGGAGTTTCCACCAAGGCTAGATTTTTGCAGAGCACATTTAACCTTGGGATAAATAGTTTTGTGATGCTACTAAGACCTCTCCTATGGTGTTTGGACTGCAGACTTTGGAGCGGACGGTGACACAACAGAGGTTGGAAATGGAGGATTTGAAAGCATCATTCACTGCACTCAGAGAAAAAGCAGTACAGGATAAAGAGGGTCTGAAGAAGGCCACCCGGGCACAAAAACAGAGGGCTGAACGCTTCGAGGCTGCAATGGAAAAGTGTTATGCTCAGTTGAAAGAAAAGGTAATATATGATGGTGGCTCTTTTAAAATCCAACTCATATTAATTTATTTCATTTGAATAAAAAGTGGAAGTGTATTAAAACTCGATTATTTTGTATTAGTGTTTTCAATGGATTCTTGGATTTTTTTGTGAAGAGTATAATGAAGACAATACACACATTTTATGAGCTTCTCTAATTTAAGTGATCAGAAATTCAGATCCATTCATCAAAATGTGAAACTAACACAGTACAGCTCATATGTGTTTTACAACTTATGTATTCAACACTGCAATAATGACATCATAACTGGTGATGTTTTATTGATTTGCTTTTGTTTAATTGTAGGATGCAGAGCTTACCAATGCCCTTCTACAGAAAGACTCCAAGAAGCGCCAAAAAGAACTAATAACGGATGAGAAAGACAAACTTATTTCTCAGATAACCTTTTTAAAGAGGTGGGTGATAGTAATTTATTTCAGTAGTTCAGTAACTTAAAAAAGTTTTAATTAAATTGCCTGTTACTTTTTTCCATGAGGTTTCTATAATTTTAATTTGGGTGTTACTTTTTTACAGCCAAATCGTAGAGCTAAATGCAAGACTACTGAAGGAAAGAGATGACCTCACTACTGCCAATGAAAGTATGATGCAACAGGTCCAAAGGCTCACAGCTGAAAACGGAGACCTCAGCTTCAATAATTCAACACTCAAGGTACAACATGTCTGACAACCACATGTGAGAGAGCCACTGTAATGTATGCTGTACCCTCATTTAAAATTAACAAGTTTCATTTTAATCTAGTTTGAGCCCAGGTTTTCAAAATGTACCTTTAATACTATGATCTATGCACTTCATGTCACGTGTTCTTTCCTTTCTTTTGTGTTATTGACATTTAAAAAAAAAAAAAAGTAATCATTGCTATCTAACTGAAAAAATGGGAAATTTCTAGCTCCAAAGTCTAAAGTTTGGTTACTGACTAATGATAAAATATCCAAGCTGATCACTGATGATTAAAAATGACTGAATCTCAATCTTTAATTAAATACTATTGAAAATTAAAACATAAAATATTTAAAATCTCAATTAAAATTTGACAAATTGTACAGGCGTGTTTTGGGTCTGTTTCACAAAGCAGATTTATGAGGGACTTCTTGACCTTTAGACTTTATTTTCTGTGTTCTGTTTTTTTTTATTGTCAGTCTTAATAATATGTTATGATGATGTTTGTGTAAATAACACAAATTAATTCCTTATACTTTTCAGGGATCTGTTGCTCAGTTGGAGTCACAGCTGGCTGACTGTGAGGCTGCTCTGGTGGAAGAGAAAATTGTGTCTCAAGAGAAAAACCACGAAGCCAAACAATTACATCGTCAGGTAGTTAGCACTGCCGCATGACTGGAGACATGACAACAGAAAAATATGAGATGCTAACTAACATGAAGAAACAAAACCTATTTTAGTGAGACAGAGTATTTTGTCTATTGTGGTTAAACACATATTTTGTAATAAGAATCTTTGCATCCTGTGAAAGAGCAGTTTTTCTTCAGCTGTAAAAACATTATTGCAGTGTGGGACTATCTCCAAAAGCTTTGGTTGCAGCACACATGCTAGGCCCTATTCATGGCTTTCAGTTTCCTGTTATCTGCGACATTTTGAGGACATTTTCATATTCAAAAGATATGTTTTGTTTTAAATTGTTAATTCATGTAGTAACGGTCCTAATGTTTCATCAGTCAGAAAGCCATGGATAGCAGCTTAGCATTGCGAGATTCTGGCACATATTGGCTGACTGTCTTTCCCCAGACCCCACTCTTCATTCCCATTTCACACAGCTCACCCTCCTATTCTATGGACAAATACAAAAGTAAAAGTCACTTCCCAATTTAACTATTTGTATTACATCAGTTTGTCTTGGTTGTGCCAAAATAATCCCCCTCTAATCTGTTTTTGTGGTTCACAGGTAGAAGATCTTAAAGCGGAAATTGCTAAAACAAGAATGATTCATGCTGGTGTTTTAAAGCAGAAAGAAAACATTCAAGATGGAAGAGGGGCTGAAGTGCAAAAGGTAAGATTTTGTTTATGTCTTAATTTTGAAGTATCCACACTATCTACACCCTAGTAATCACTCAATATTTTTTTTATCCGTTTGTGTGAAGACCAAAACTAAAATTAGTATTAGTGTGAATTAGCATGATTTTATAATTTATATTTTATGTTATAGATAAAACTAGAAATCCTTATTAGACTATTTCAGCTGCTGGTTAAAAATTATGATGAGAAGTGCGACATGATTTGTCTATATTCGAAAAGTTTTGGATTTTGTAGTCTAAAGGAATATCTAAGACAAGTCTTTTATTTGTTCGCATCCAGATGATACAATTGGTTCTTTATTGTTTTAATAACTCAGTATCTTGTTCACTCCCACACACTTGTCTATCGGGTGCCTTGCTCATGGGCACAGGTGAGGCAGGAGCTGCAAGTTCGTATTGACGGTCTGAAGTCGTGCCCACAGTCTCTGAGTTCAGCCAAGCGCAGCCTCCGTCATTGTGAGGAGAGGCTGCAACACTGCGAAATGAAATGTGCTGAAAAATCGGAGTCTATTAAACAGCTACAGGCCAAGGTTTAAAAATGAGTGCTATCCATCTGTCCACTAGGCTGTAGTAATCTCCCCTGTGTGCATTTAGCTTTGAGAGATTGCTGTGGAGTGGATTTCAGTGGAAACATTATCATTTATTTGTGTGCAGTGTGCTTCAATTCTCCTTTATATTCTCTGGGAAACTGTAAACATATCTGTCTTGGCATTTATTCAATTCTTTAAAATGTTGAGAAAGAATACGCCATTACACAGATCTGATCTGTGACTTTTTCAGACTTTTTTTTTTAAAGTAATGATAATTTTATCTTTTTGCTTATCTCCAAAATAATATTTGTGATTTTTTTTAATTAAAATGAAATAACCAGTAGTTCCAGGGAACTAGAAAAAAAAAATCATCATCGATCATACTTCACATAGAAATCCATTGAGGTTGTACAAGTATTTCATGTGATTTAAACAGCTTTTATCAGTTCATTTACTTCACTTTTCTGTATTCAGAAAAAATTCTACATTACACTATGCTTTTGGGAGAGAACAAAATAGGATGTGATTTTCCCCTATGGCCTTCAATCTTGCGTATTCTTAAAATGATTGTTTAAGCACCTTCACTTGTGAGCATGTATTTTAAATTGGAGCATTAGTGAGAGTTTGCACTGATGCTCGTACAGGTTTACACAGCTGAAAAATACATTAAATTCTTTTACATTTCTCACAGACATTCTTCAATTTTCTTGAACTTTCTTCATATTTTTCAGAATGTAAATGTAAAAGAAAAAAAAAAAATGTAATATTGTATCTGAATAACTATATCTCTATATCTCCATATCTATTGATCTATCAATCGAATGATGGATAGATACAGCTCACCATGCAACTGAAAGTAAAAGAAAGCTATGTGATCTCTTGGTGTAATCCTTTAGTTGTCCAGGTCTGATTCATAGTAAAACTTTGGCTTTTACTATATGATCTCTCCTCAAAGTATAATTTTTCATATGATTTGAAAATATTCTATCTGCTTTCTTTTAATTTCATGCTTTATACAAAAATTCTAGACTCTGCCTTTTGCACAGATGGAGAGTCAGAGGAAGCAGCTGAGTTCGTTCACAGAGATGAAAGAGTCCATCCAGGAGGCCAATTCACAACTGCAGGAAAAAGTTAATTCTCTGCAAATGTGAGACCGTCTTTTATCCTTTCCTGTCCTTTTATTTATTTTTTATTACCTAATAAATAAATTAATATTTTTATTTATTTATTTTCATGTTCTTTAAGCTTTATTTTACAAACCAGCCCAAAAATCTTGCACACCCAATACTTTCCTTTGCTCTCCTTTGTTACCTTGTAGAACACAGTGACATTTCTCAAACATTTTATTTGACTTTAGATTCTTGGAATAAAATCTCATTGACCTCAGAAAGATGAACATTGCCTCTGAATAAGGTCAAGAATAAATCACTGCAATAGCATATTGTTATTACAAATCAGTAATAATTGCAGGAAGAATACATATCTTTTCCTATCTTGTCATTGAATAAATACAAGATGGAGTTATGGAAATTGGTTCAATGTGGAACATTCCAGACAGAATTTCGCTCAAAGCGTGTCACTGTGCTGTCAGTGGAGGTTTTTGTTTTGTAACTGCAGTGAAATCTGTGCAGGGCGATGGACAGTCTGCAGCAGGAGAACTCAGAGCTGATCCGGAGGCTGGGTCGTCAGGAGGAGGCTGTGGGCTTCAGTAACCGACAACTGGACCAGCGCTCGTCCGAATGCCACACTCTCAGCCGCCAGCTCGATTCCGCCCTATCTGACGTCAAACAGCAGGTAACAGTAACACTGACACATAATAGCACTTTTATTATTCCACATAAAAGATGGCTATTGACAGACTGTATAGATTTTGTGTTTTCCATATATATATATATATATTATATTATATATATATATAATATAAATATATATCTATTGATATATATATATATATATAATATTTTTTTATTTTTTTTTTCAATTTGAACAATGCACGTACAATGACAAAATACAAAACCTACGCTTCACCTTAAGGTCCCACTCCAGTAATGCATGACTGGGTGCAGAAAGAATATGCAATCTGGCATAAACAGACTGTGTCAAATCATTGCTCTCCTGATCGGCTGTGGCAACTCTGAATCATTAAAGGGATTAGCCATAAGAATTGGAAACAGCAGAGACAGAGTCTGCAGTGACCATGTACTGTATCTGTGACAGAAATGTAAATCACAAGGCAATTGGTAATGATGTGCAATTTGCTTTTTATTTTTCAGGTCAACAAAGTTAAAAACCAAGCTGCTGCTCGGGAAGAGGTTCTTCAAACTAAGATTTTGGAGCTTGAGGCACAAATATGTAGAAGAGACAAAGAACTCAGTCTGCTGCGACAGAGCAAGATAACGGTAAGTATTGCCCTTAAAATCATGGCTGTATAAAATATTCTGAAATGACTGCATTACTTGTGTGTTTTATAGGCAGCGAAGCAGTTTGAAGTCCGTCTGAAAGATCTACAGTGTAGTTTGGACCAGTCTGAGAGTCACAAACAGAGCATTCAAAACTATGTGGACTTCCTAAAAAACTCTTACACAACAATGTTTGACGAGGGACTGCAAGCTACATGTTTTACATCGTCCTATTTTCTAAAATGACATACCGGTACCTTAATTTGTATCAATAACGTACTGTAATATTTATTATTACTTGTTCAATTGTGAATAAGGTTATGTGTCATTCTGTCTAAAGAGGATATGGATATATTTAAATTTTGTGGTTTGTCTCCTATATTAGATTTTGTGGTGCCTAAACTTTTTTTTCAGAGTTTAGACTGAACTGTGAATTATGATCTCTGGTGCTACAGATTTTTACATACACATAAAAAAAAATTTGTATAATGTGAGTTAGCCCTCCTGTATTTTGCATTTTTGCCTCTACAGTTGATAATATAATTCATAGTTGACACCTCTTTCATGCCACTAGAAAAACAAAAAACTCATTTATTAAGTGTTTAGCCATGGTCACATTATAAAACAATAAACTAAAATAGTAATTGGCTTTTAGTATGTACTATGTCATGTAAAGAAAAAGCAACATCCCATGACTCTGTTGTCATGAAGTCTGTCTTGTCAAGAATTAAACATTCCAAAAAAAAAAAAATCACAAATAAAATAAAATAATAAAATAACGGAAATAGCTTTTATAAGAAGCAAAACGCACAGCTCCATTGTCTTGAAGCATAAATTATAATCACTTGTAATTATTCTCTAATGCCTGAGTTTGTGAACCTCATTAAATACATTGTACAGAGAAGCTGTTTCCGAGCAGTAATGGTCACATGTACAAGACTGGATCAGCATTACCATTCGTGTTACAGTCTTTGCATTTTTACACTTGAAAAGCACAGGTTCAGTCTGAGTCCGCTGGGGTCTACAGCAGCGCCCATCCACACAGCTCCCACAAAATCTAACTGCCAACCTCCTCACACTACGGCAGCCATCAAGGGACATTCTCACAGGTCTGGAGGGAGTTTGCATCTGCTGACATTTCTGGCCACTCTATTAAAGAAAAAAGGAAAAGAAACATCTAAAATTGCATATATTCCAGAAGAGCTATTTGTGGTCTAGCATTTAAGCAATTCAAATCTAAATATTATCTACTGAATGGGGAAAAGCCCACACAAAATCCTTCAATGGGAAGAAATTTGGAAACCCATGAATATCACCTGCATATATGTATGTATTGTCCTTTATAAATAAATCCAAGGTTCTTTTAAACTATTGACACCCCTTCACAATAACATGGAATAGTATATAATTTACTGAATCTGTATAATATATAACATTTGAACTGAATATAATTAACATTTCCAGGGTGTAATTTATGTTTATGTACATAGATAATCATAGGTCATTATACCTTCGACTGTTGCATCTTTATCTGTTCACATGGACGAACTTCACATATCCGAGTCTCAGTCACCATTTTGCATTGAGTTTCTCTGTTAATTGTCAGCCTGGTGGAGACTCCAGTGCCACAAGATCTGGAACAAGAGGACCAGTCTGTGGTCTGAGCTACACAGTCAAGTTTTGCAGTGCTCTCCAAAGCATACGTCCTGAAGCCTGAAAGAAAAATCAACAAAGTGTATTACTTACGTTCATTTACAGCCTACATCACAATAAACAATGTGGAAATTAACTAGTGGAAATTAATACTATTACACCAATTATTTCATCATGGATTACAACTTCTGTCAGTAGAGGGTAGTCTAGAGAGTTAGGATTACTGAAACTTGAATGAATGAAATAAAACAGGCGTGCAGCTAGTTATGTTGTTGAAGAAGATACAGTGGTGTACATGGTCAAAAGCTTCTAAAAGTAAATTTGCATAATGTAGGATCTTTAGGAATTTCAATGGGGTGACGAGATTGGATAATTGGATAAGTCATCTCAGTCAAAATTCAGACTGGATGTTAGTTTGTGTTAAGTGTAGTGGTCTAACAAGATCATTGGTCAACTGGAAACAGGTGACGCATGTGAGAAGTGTTAAATTATTTGGGTAGCTTCTCTTGTATGAGTTATTAAAATGTGTTTCATCATGGGTGTAGCTGTAGTATAATACGCAATATATAATAAACTCACCCAATAAGTTCTCTGTCCACATTAAAGCCAGATTCTTTTCACTGTTAACAAAATCTTCAGATAGCCTTTCCTTTTCCTCCTGTATTTCTTCATTGTCTTTATCTCTTCAGGACAAACCAGTTGTTCACAGCATTGTCCCAGAACCTTGACCAGTCGGGGATGGGGGCACCGGTCTTTGGGCAGGGGCAGCTCTCGTGGACACAGAGACACACAGCCCACAGCTCCATCCAAACAGGTGCATTGCTGCTTACAGCTGGGCTTGAAGATCTCTCCATTTTGATAAATCTTCTTGTTGTATTCACAGGTCTGGCCATCAGATCTGGCTGTAGAGAATACAAAATAAATAATACTTACCAATTACAAGACACATTGTTAAAGGTGTACTATGTAACTATGCCTGCAATGTTACACAGAAAGTCATTAATTTGTTTATCTCCATGAGGACAAGCAAGTGGAAGCCAAGTTATAGGTCAGATCTATGAAGAGACAACTCTGCAGTAAGAAGGTATTTTTGAGCAAATTAAACACAATTTAATAAACATACGATACATGGCAAACATACAAGTACTTTACAACTTTTCAGGTGGCCTATAGCAATAATATCTCCATGGAGACAAACTGGGGACTGGACCATCCACTAAAAAAAATATCAAAGTGTTCCTTCAAATGAATCATGAATTAAATCAAACCAACTATGCAACCTAAGACCAGGATGATTAGGATCCTGGTGGAAAATGTATATCTGTAATTACGTATATATCACAGGAAGTAATTAGTATTATTACTCTGCAACTTACATGCAAGACATACCTCTACAAATGCCCTTATCTGCTCCATATTTTCCACCAAAGTTGCACTCCAGTCCCTTGATGTAATCACATGGCTCTGTCTCACTGCAGTCTTCATTGAGCTGTTTAGCACACACTTTACAACATCCACAACCATCCGGGACAATACTGACCCCTGCTGCACACACAGGTCCCTCGGGTGGGCAAAGGCACTTCTGGCATGAGGATGATGATACCTAAAAAAGAAAAAAGAAAAATAAAGGCAAACTTTGTGATGTTTTTTCTTTGTGGATGGTCTGCCACCTGCTTGTCTCAATGCAGATGTAGTTGCTTTTCCTGAAATGTTTCATAGTAGGGGTGGGAAAATTCAGTTTTGTCATGATTTGATTTTTATTTCAATACATAACTCATCATTTGATTTTATTTCAGTTTTTGTTGTTTTTTTGCCTGTGACAAAATGACATATCTATGTGAGAATAGAACACAACATGAAGTCGAATCAAAACACCAGAATCAAATGATTAAATGTTTTTTTGAGAATCGTCCCATCGCTATTTCACAGTATGGAATGAAACCTCATCTGTCTCCACTGGGATGAATAGGTGATGCCACCGATTGCAGGTCAGTTTGTAGAGAGGTGACCCCACTCACAGTAAGGACTGTATGCATGTTTTTCTTTTCTTTTTTTTTTTTTTTTAATAATTCAGTGTAATAATACCTGTAATTAAATAAGTGCCAGATAGACAACTTTAAAGCCATACTATGGAGCATTCTAGGCAAAGCAATAACATCAACAGTAAAGCGATAGGTGCACAATGTAACTTTTCTAACAAGCAAAAGCAACTCACTGAAACTTATGTCTACTGGGACTAAGAGTGTCAAAGTCCTGGTAACACAATTGTTATGTACATAGCTACAACTAAATCAGTACAGACATGCCAGTGAACTTACCAGTGCAAAATCAAAGATGGCAAAGACCAAAATTGTCCACATCTTCAGTAGAGATGAAGGGTGTTTTTTATGGTTTTTGTTGTAGAGTAGACTGACAAAGCACACTCTTTTGGGATGTTCCTCCGCCTTTTATAGTGCACTGTAGCAGTTCTTACGTCTGAAGAGGTGTCCTAAAACTATGACAGGAATGCCTTGGCAAGTCCTTCCCTTGAGCCCAAAAGCCAGGCCCCTCAAAGTTCTTGCAAAGGCCTGCCAAGAACCAGCCTGCATGACTTAAATTCAACCACAGTATATAGTAGATATATCATTCCACTTTGCACACATGTAACATACTATTTTACAGGTGGAGAGGGACTTGGATAAAGTGTTCTGCATGTTTCTTAAGTAATTATGTAAATTTAATTTATTTTTGTAAAATCTGGATGTATTTAGTAGAATAAAATTGAGCATAACAGAAACTTCCTTGGATTAATTACAGCTGAAGATTTGTTTGTCTTGGAAAATGTTTTGTTAATGCTGAAACTTATTACTTCCAACCTACATCAGTTTCTGTAATTGTCTGTCTCAGATTTCAATTACAGCATCTTGTAAACTTAACATTTTCTTTTTTTAAATTTCTCATAAAATATCTTTTATGAAAACATGCCTTCTTAGTATGAGCTGGCTCGCCTCTCCACAGATCTGACCTGTAATTTGCTTGCCTCAATGAAGCTCGACAAACTAGACAAGTTTAATGCCATAGTGTGAAACATTCTATAGGCCAAACAATAACATCTCCATGGAGACAAGCATGCCGTAGACCCTCCTCTAGAAAAGTTACATAGTGCACCTTTAGGCAAGACTCATTCACCATCACAAAAGTACTCAAATATCTAAGGGACACCTGTGCCCTATAACTGATGGGTTTCATTATCAGCCCTGTTCCTGTGTGGGATGCCCCATAGGATTTGACATACGGACACCAGCCGTTCTCCTGTAAATATTGAAGCTTTACTTTTCTCTGACCGCGGCCCTCGTATCTCACATGAAGCCGTGTTTAGACTGAGATCACTCCTGGAATAAGACCCAGGACAGTGCTAAAGTCACAGATGAGACTCCTGTCCATCAATGGAGAGGAGGGCGTGCACAGCTACAGTTTGTTTGACATAAATACCGTATTTCGGAGAAAAGATGATCACATTTCCAGATATTGAATAAGTACTACACCTTATACACCTCTCCCTGAACCGCCACCTTAACGTGGTGGAGGGGTTTGAGCACCCGAATGATCCTGGAAGCTATGTTGTCGGGGGTTTCATGCCCCTGGTAGTGTCACCCATGGCAAACAGGTCCAGGGGGACGGGTAAGACTAAGAGCGGTTCAGAAGCCCTTTATGATGAGGAGACAACAAAGGCTAGTTACGTCACCTGGACCGGCGTCACCAGAGGCCTGGAGCCAGGCCTGGGGTGGGTGCTCGAGAGCGAGCGCCTGGTAGCCGGGCCCCTGGGGCCCGGCCAGGCTCAGCCCGAAGGAGCGACGTGGGGCCGTCCTCACATGGACCCACCACCCGCGAGAGGATCCGTAAGGGGCTGGTGCAGAGAGATCTGGGCGGCAGTCGACGGCGGAGGCCTCGACGACCGGATCTCCGGACATGGAGACTAGCTCTGGGGACATGGAATGTCACCTCGCTGGGGGGGAAGGAGCCTGAGCTTGTGCGGGAGGTTGAGCGTTACCGACTAGATAGAGTCGGCCTCACCTCCACGCACAATTTGGGCTCTGGAACCCAACTCCATGAGAGGGGCTGGACTCTCCATTTCTCTGGCGTTGCCCGCGGGGAGCGGCGGCGAGCTGGTGTGGGCTTGTTCATTGCCCCACAGCTCAGCCACCACGTGTTGGAGTTCACCCCGGAGAACGAGAGGGTCGCGTCCCTGCACCTTCGGGTCGGGGACAGGTCTCTCAGTGTTGTGGCAGCCTATGGGCCAAACCCTGGGGGATGTACTAGACAGTGCACCCACCGGGGACTCCGTTGTTCTCCTGGGGGACTTCAACGCCCATGTGGGTAACGACAGTGACACCTGGAGGGGCGTGATTGGGAAGAACGGCCTCCCTGATCTGAACCCGAGTGGTGTTTTGTTGTTGGACTTCTGTGCTAGCCACAGTTTGTCCATAACGAACACCATGTTCAAACACAAGGATGTCCATCAGTGCACGTGGCACCAGGACACCTTAGGTCGGAGGTCGATGATCGACTTTGTAGTCGTGTCATCTGACCTCCGGCCGCGTGTTTTGGACACTCAGGTGAAGAGAGGGGCAGAGCTGTCAACTGATCACGACCTGGTTGTGAGTTGGATCCGCTGGCGGAGGAGGAAGCCGGATAGACCTGGCAGGCTCAAGCGTATCGTGAGGGTCTGTTGGGAATGTCTGGCGGAGCCTTCTGTCAGGGGGGTCTTCAATTCGCACCTCCGGGAGAGCTTCTCTCTGATCCCGGGGGAGGCTGGGGACATGGACTTCGAGTGGGCCACGTTCTCCACTTCTATTGCGGCTGCTCGTAGCTGTGGTCATAAGGTCTGCGGTGCTTGTCGTGGCGGCAGCCCCTGAACCCGGTGGTGGACACCGGAAGTAAGGGATGCCATCAGGCTGAAGAAGGAGTCCTACCGAGCCTTGTTGGCTTGTGGGACTCCTGAGGCAGCTGACAAGTATCGGCGAGCCAAGCGTGCCGCGACTCGTGCGGGTGGAGAGCTGCTGACCTCGACTGGGGATGTTGTCGGACGGTGGAAGGAATACTTTAAGGATTTCCTCAATCCCACTGTCACGTCTTCCGAGGAGGAAGCAGAGACTGGGGACCCGGAGGCGGACTCGTCCATCACCCTGGCCGAAGTCACTGAGGTGGTTGGCAAGCTCCTCGGTGGCAAGGGTCCAGGCGTTGATGAGAGTACCTCAAGTCTCTGGATGTTGCGGGGCTGTCTTGGCTGACACGGGGGACAGTACCGCTGGACTGGAGACCGGGGTGGTGGTCCCTCTGTATAAAAAAGGGGACTGGAGGGTGTGTTCCAATTATAGGGGAATCACGCTCCTCGGCCTTCCCGGTAAGGTCTATTCCAGGGTACTGGAGAGGAGAGTCCGACCGATAGTCGAACCTCGGATTCAGGAGGAGCAGTGTGATCAAAGACTATGACTTCAGTCTTGTCTGAGTTTAGCTGAAGGAAGTTGTTTTGCATCCACACACTGATTTGTTGGATGCAGTGGCAGAGTGAATTCTCTAGCCCACACTGACCTGCTGCCAGCAAGACATAGATCTGAGTGTGATCAGCATATTTGTGGTAGGACACATTATTGCCACGTATTAACTGGCTTAATGGCAGCATGTAGAGTTTCAACAAAAGGGGTCCCAGGATTAACCCCTGGGGTACCATACAGATCAGCGCTAAATGATCTGAGACATAGTTTCCAATTTCAACAAGGATGCCTTGTCTTCTAGATATGACTTGAACCAGTTTAGTGCCATAGCACAGCTACCCACCCAGTCCTCTAGCATCTGTAAGAGGATCCCATAATTGACAGTGTCAAAAGCAGCGCTCAAATTTAACAAGATCAGGACTGAGACTTTGCCTACATCAGTGTTCAGTGTTATTTGTCATCTTGATAAGAGCAATCTCAGTGCTGTGGTGGTCTAAACCTTGAGAGAATAGCCCGTAAGCTGTTAGTAAACAACTTTTTCAAGGACTTATAAACAGCAGATTTGAGATGGGTCGGTAATCATTCAGTACTGTGGCATCCAGACTGCTCTTCTTTAGGAGAGGCTTGATAACCACAGTTTTCAAAGCTCTTGGGAATATTCCAGATTGAAGTGGCATATTAACTATGCAAGCGAGTGGTGATAGCAAACTGTTGAGCACAGACTTAAGAAATCTAGCGGGTAACACATTAAGGCAGCATGTAGTAAGTGCCTAGGTGGCTGCAGGGTTGCTATTTGCGTTGTGGAATTGAAGGGATTTTTAATACCCTGAACCTTGTAATTAAAGAATACTGCAAACTCATTGCACTTAAATGTGGAAATTAGTTCCAATGTCAATGGAGCTGGAGGGTTTGTTAATCTGTTTACTGTTGCAAGCATTACACAAGAGTTGTTACTGCAACTTCCAATAATGTCTGAAAAACACCTCTCCTTTGTTCTACATAAACTGTGGTTGTACCTGTACATCTTTTCTCTGTAAATCTCATAATGAACCTGGAGCTCTGACTTGCGCCATTCCCTCTCGGTCCTCTGGCACTCCTTTTTCTGTGCCCTGACAGAGGCATCATTCCTCCATGGCACTTTCTGTTTATTTTGAACCATTTTAACCTTCATCGGGGCAACGGTGTCCAGAACATTCAAAACTCTAACTTACACAGTTCAACAAATCACCATTTACCACTGGAAGTCACCGGTAGTGTCCTTTTCAGATGAATAAAACAAATCCATACTTGTAGCTCATTAATTTCTTGTTGATAGTTCCGGCAGCGTTCACAAAAATAATTTCTTTGTTTTGGTTCTGATATGTTGCTGGCTTGTCAGAAAGCCTGTTAAAAACTGTAAAAATGTATCTATAATCCTACTTAAAATACAATCGTAACTAGACAAGTCTGTGTAATTCCTCAGTTGTCCATGTATGATCCATAGTAAAAGGAGAATTCTATTATGTCAACTGGATAAAAAGTTTTTTTGAGTGAAGATGTTTCACCGCTCATCCAAGTCTAGTCAAGTCAAGTTTTACTACAAATTTTACAGCAGGTAAAATGATTAAAAAGCAACATAAAGAAGGAAGCAGCAGGAGCAAGCAAGGATAGGATCTGCACTCTTCAGAAGCAGGAAGACTACAGTACACTATGCATAGAAGCTTAGAAAGTTTCTTCCAAAAACAATTTTAAAAAAAACTAGGTAATGGTTATTCTCCATCTCTCTTCATACTGGTAAGAAATTACAGAATATGAAATAAAATGAAACAAAATTCAACTTGAGCAATGCCTGGGGCCACATTCCTATGAGGATCAGTATTGCACGTTACTTTGAAACAGTTGCCAGGATAAAATGCATCTCCAGCTCTGCACATCAAAGAACAATAGGCGTTATCGGGGCATCTCCTTTCATTATAACTTGTGAGAACACGAACAAGAGGGCTGGCACACAGCTTTGCATTACCTAACTCTGGTTATGAGGGTGAGTTTGACATTGTGCCAGCCTTGATAGCTGATGATGGGTGAACAAGGATGAGCTCAGAGCATTGGCAGATGTCTGGAAAATGCTGACTATTGTGGTCTGGAGTGGAAACTTTAGCCCATAATAAGAAGAATTTGCAGAACATTGTTAGGTAGGAGGTATAATGGGGGAGATAGAAGAAGCAGCTGGGAATGCTGTACAGAGCATGGGCGAGTGTTGGTAAAATGACCGGTTTGTAATTGTTCCACTAAAACAGATGGCTCTGAGATATCCTCACATGGAAATCACATCATTGGCCTAATGCATTCAGGATTAATAGATATTGAAATATTTATCCTCTTTTAAGAAAGCCAATTTGCAAAGGTACAAATATTTCACACAGCTATATTGCAATATTAAAAAAAAAACTGTAGTTTGCACTGAGAACACAGCCATGCAGTCCATATAGTTGATCCATTAGACTTTGCCTGGAATGTGCAATGGAGAAGAAGAGACCCTCCATTATTAAAGTGCTCTATGTGCACCTTTAAGACGACTTGTAAATTTTCCATTAACATTTTAAGATGATTTAGCGATATCTATATTTTAATGTTAATTTTATGATGAGTATTTATGTTTTGATTTGTTTGTCTTGTGATTTTTCTGTAAACCACTTTGAATGTGTATGAATTGTGTTATACAAATAAGCTTGCCTTGCCTTGAGGACCACCCAGATAAAAGAAAAACTATTAACAATTACAGACAGAAGTTTGGCACATTCTGGACTCTTTGACATAACGACTATCAAAATCCATGCGTTGTGCCCATGACCTCCACAATACATTAAAGTACATGGGACGTGCTTCACATCTAATAGGCCTGTTCTTGCCCCAACCTGCTTCAGACAAACTTGAATATTACAGCTTACCTTTTACCAGTGCCCAGTGCAGTATAGAACACACCTTTTTGCTGCACATGCCAGACTGAGTGATGAGAGTGATGTTGCATAACCAGAAGATGTCAGTCAGGCTTGTTCTGATGCTCAGTACGCCTAACTTTAACGAAACACAAAGTCAGCCTGACCTGATGTTTTTGAATTTGACATCTAAAGGCTGAAGCACTTTCAAACTCCACACAATAGGATACATTCCACCAAGATTGATGCCAGAACAGTGCAAATCTGAGCACAGTAAATGTTAGGGATGCTACCGGTATCGGGTATCGGACCAGTACCAGGTGCCAGTACTCATACTTGTCAATATGCTGCTAATACCAATGTAAGTTTGCAGCATCTTGATTTGACGCTCAGTCCTCCCCTCTAGGCTGAGCAGTGTGCACTGAGCAGAGAGGAGGTGACCATAAAGAGTGCTCACTTAACATGTTAATTTAGAGCAATGGAGCATACCCCCCACCCCCTTTGGTTTGCTGTTTTAAACAAGTTAAATGTAGTTAGCCCCTGTCGTGATTTATAAAAGCTAATATGGAATTATTTTTTATTGGAGTCTCATTTTGAACATTTTTAGTCCAGCAGATTTAAAATAGGTTGTTATAACGACTGGTGGATCAAAAAATGCAAGCAAGTCAAACTCAAAAAACAACAGGCTTTAGTGGAAAATAATCAGTGGCTGGGTGCTAGGTCAGAGGCTGAGGTAGTCTACTGGTGTGGGTCTGGTAGGTTGTAGCTTGATCAGCAGTGGACTGCCAGTGAGTAGTGGGTGGATAGCGCCAGACTCTCCGCCCAGCTCCAGGCACACAGAGACACAGGAGGGAGGGGATAGACAGCAAAAGAGAACACAAGGACAACAGGAATTGTTCAAAGCGTGGCCATGGTAAAAGTAAGACAACATTCAGTGTTCAGCTAAAAGTGGCTCTTTAGCAATTGGCAAAGACGATGTAATAAATATCAAAGGTACTTCTTAAAATTATATTGAACTTACAGGCTCCCTAAATGCTGTGTTTTTAGTAGACATTTAATCAGCCCCTCAAATAAGTAGGCCTATTCCAGTTTAAAGGTAGGCAATAGATCTACTATACTAAACCTGCATAATGAAATAATGAACTGGATAATAATGATATTGGGAAATAAATATTGCAATATTGGAGGGTTTTCCTGGGGAAGACCCAGGACACACTGGAGGGACTATATCTCTTGGCTGGCCTGGGAACGCCTTGGGGTCCCACTAGAGAAGCTGGAGGACGTGTCTGGGGTGAGGGAAGTCTGGGAGTCCCTGCTTAAACTGCTGCCCCCGTGACCTGGCCCTGGGTAAGCAGAAGAAAATGGATGGATGGATGAGCTGTAATAGAACCCCAGTAAAAATAATGTAACGGTAATGGCATTGGTATCAAAATTAAGTACTCGTCCTGGTTTTAGATAAAGTGGTAGTCGGTGCATCCCTGCTGTTTGTCATTTTGCAATGATTGTAGAATATGTTTGTGGGCCTGAATAATGTTAATGCATTTGTATAGTCTAGGACATCCTTCCTTCTCTAATCATTGTATATATTAAATATAATTATAATATACTATATGATAGACTAAATAATTCTGAAACAGCCGGGCTTCAAGTAAGAAAACAACTGTAACCTGTTTATAAAGAGAAATAGACTTATTCATGGCCCAACACCGACATCTAGTGGACGGAATGAGGAAATTCCTGTCTTTGATTTACTACTCTCGGTACATAATAGTTGTTATAACTCGATAACTGGCTCTCTTGAACTCAAAAATCATTCAGTTTCGATCCGCAATGTGCGCTTGTCTTAGCATTAGCCTCGTTAGCATTACCTGTGACGTGATAATGTCATCACTTCACTTTGTCGACGTAAAGCACGTAAAGCTCCACTTGAATCAGGAAGTCCGGGGATTTTATTTTTACGGCTCTTGAAACGTAAACGAACCGTGACTCTGCTCTTTTAACTTTTTATCATGATCCATAAATTCTGCCAGCCCTCACTCGACTCCTGGGGCATTTAAGTAAGGTACAGCATTGGTAATAAATAGTTTAGAAAGTTTTAGAGTCGCCATTTCGTCTTCTGAACACCTGGAAACTGCTCTTTGGGGACACATGATGGAAGGTCCTCACCTGACAGAAGAGGAGATGACTGAGATTAAAAAAGAAGTGAGTGTTTAGATACTTAAATTGTATTTCATTCGTAAAACTAGACAAAAACGAACAAAAACATCCAGTTAAAATGTTGTAATGATATGTTAATCATTATTTGTGGTTATGCAGCCGATTGGTCCTTTTTGGGCCTTTGTAAAAGAGGAAATCCCCTCCACACCCTCACTATGACCACATAACCACAGTTCTCACTTTACCCTACTCAAAATAATACAGCAAAATCATCAAATTACTCTTTACAAAATATTATTATTGATCTTAAAGTCATAAAGCTTAAATATTCACTGGGACAGATACATGGAGCCTATACAGCAGGTGTTAATAATAGCTATTAATAGTGTTTTTATTGAGTTGGAAATTAACTGTTCATAATATATATACTAGACTAGAACAGGAAATAAACAATTGTACACTGGGACTACACCTAAACCAAGACAAAACTTGGACATAACCTGAAAGTTTGATTTCACATAGAAATTATGACCCATTAGACAATGTGAATTAAAGAAAATGTAATATCATAAACTGCAACGTTTCTTCTCATAAGAATACTAAAATCAATTACTGTGACATCCCTTTATTTTCATATCTCTAAGTGTGTAATAACGTTGTCTTTGTAACATGTTTGTTATCCCAGGTCTTGCTCCGAATGCGGCATTATCTGTGTGAGACTATCCGTGCAGAGCGTCACTTGGACTTCCTGAGGTCTCGGAGGATTCTGTCCCGGGATGATGCAGAGGAGATCGGCTGTCGTACGACTCAGAGGAAAAGGACCGCTCTGTTACTAGACTTTCTGACAGACAACCCCCGTGGACTGGATGCACTCCTGGACTCCATCAGGGAAATGCGCTCACAAAACTTCATCATCACCAAAGTCACAGATGAACTGCAAAAAGTTAAAAATGAGAAGTCTGAGTCTCTTAGAGGTGAGAAGACTCATCAAGTTTCTATATTATATTATCTGCACATACTTAGGTTGTGATCAAAATAGGAACTTCACATTACATTTTACTACACTAAATGTTTCATGTAAAGGCTTTATTCCTACAGTAGTTAACCTAAAGATTTTGTCACTTCTGTGTAAACTTACCTACTTCCCATTAGACAGTTATTTGTTGTTTTGAACATAACAGTGGTTGACTGCAGTTCAATACAGTTAAATACTGAATATTAACTGTAGAATTGGGTGATATGATAATAAAAATAGATCACAAAATATCCTTATATTAATTGATTACATTTTTAAATTTGATTTTAGTTGGTCTTAAAATCAAATAAAAATCTCAATCTTTCAATATTAACTTTTAATCCATTGAATAATAGACAAATGTACTGACTGAGATTTGGCTCTAGACCTCTCACTTAAAAAGACCCTAGCTGTCTCATTAATGATTAGAAAATAATTTGATTAATAACACACTGCTAATTAAATGCTGTATTTCTTTCTGCTCATGCCTTTTGGCTTCAGCCTCCAGTTCAACTGACACAGCTTCTGGCACTACATCCACCTCCGACTTCTCATTTTCTAATACCTCCACTATGCTGTTCCACCCGGATGGAGAGAAGAGCCCCTCCACTTCAGATTTATCAACATCTCTCAACCTCATGTCTGTCCAGAAGGGGACAGAGTTGAGTTCTGTGACCTGCTCTAACCTGCCCTCTACCTGCTCCAGTCTCCCCAAACCTGGAGACCCTGGGGCTCCGCCCCTGCCTGATGAAATCCTGGTGGAGTCCCCCTCAAATATAGACGCTGCCTCTGCTGGTTGTCCTAGTACTGGAGGAGACCCAAGCTTCCAGCCACTCCGGTCACGCTCACTCACTCCCAATTCAGCCAGGAACCTCTTTTAATAATCTCCAGGGATTTTTATGGGTTTCAGCTTCCTGCAATATTTTGGGGACTATTTTCCCAATCAGAAGGCATAATATTTTGTTTCAGATTGTTAATTGCTACAGTGACAGCCCTATTTTTAATCATTCTGAACAGACATTGAAATATTCAAGTGTTTCAGCACTATTTATCATTTTTTTTAATGAATTGGTACTATGGCAACAGTGCTGTTTTGTTTTTATTACTCTAAATCCACAGCTAAGAGACATTTACCCCTGTCCCTTTTCAGGTTGAACTTGAACTGCAAAATATTGTTAAAGAAAGACCTGCATTATCAATAGACTTTGAAGTGATGTTACCTTGATGACAGTAATCAAATGGGTGGTCTTAGAAGTTCTCAGAAGATATTTTTTTTTCACTTTTTCATTCTTCAGTTACATTAAAAGTGATTGCTTCACTTTTTGTATTTTGTCAAAGCTGCCCAATTATGGTACTCTGTAATTGACTACACATTTCTCACCTCATATGCATTATACAGCATATCATGTCCTCATTTCCAGGGTCTTTTACTATGTGTTCAGACAATATATGGTTGAAAAGGTGCCTCTATATATGTCTATCTCAGTTCTGGTGCCAATAAGTGAATGTTTTTGAAGTTACATATGTCAAAGCTGCATTAACACTGGTTTATATCGCTCTACCACAAGTCAATTTGTTTTCCACTACTACTGATTACATATTGTACATACAGTATGCTGTAATAATGACCTACTGTGATCAATATTGTCATGTCTGTATTTATGTCAAACCTAGTGCCTTAATAATGCAAGTTAATTTGTATGAAATATGAAACAGATTATTGTGTCGTCTAGTGGCGTGGATTGTAACTTTCAATATACTCTTTGTTTTCTAAATCTCTCTTTGTTTCTGATTACTTTTATCTTGTATCTTGTCTTGTTTAGTTTATAATTTCTTTCAAAGTACTCAGGTTGGCTGGTTCCATAGACTGTGTAAAGAGATATATAGTCTGTAGATATACTATATAATTTTGGTAAGATTGTCTTTATCTCTGCAAAAGCATTATATGAACCAAAGTGCAAAAATATGAAATAATTAGCAGGTGTCATGAATAGTAAGAGATTGGTCCATACCATATTAACCATAATCCTCAGTAGAACAGATGCCCAAATAATTAAACCAGTACTTTTTCAGTATTGGTACGCCAATATTGAACCTATATTTTAACACATATAGTGCACAAAATCAGCATGTTTACTGGGGAGTGCTTGTGTTTGAAAAAAAAAAAACAAACTGTGATTGACTGCAGTTTGACAGCTCAGGCTTTAAACCACAGTTGCTGAGGTTCACAGTTATTGTCACGCAGTTCTTGGAGACACTGCACATGTTAACAGGTAAATACCATTACATATTGTATGCCGTTTATTGGAAATTTCATCAGTTAAACTTAATGTGTGTATCACCTTATAACAGTAACAACCGAATGTGCTTTCCGAAATAATCTATATTTTTCACAATGTTTTGCTCTTCCTTAATATAGCATGAAATAGGGAACAGAAAAACATTTTAAGTGTAATTATTCCAACCGCTTATTTGCAGAGACAGGGCTATTGAAAAAATGCTGCTTTTGTTTTTTTTTCCTTTTGTGGCATGTACAATTTTTTTATTTTGTATTGTAAGATCACAAGCCTCAATCAACAATCAGTCATATGTTTCAAAATAACGACTTTCTAAATGTAAATTGCACTGTTTTTATTTGCATTGACAATAACTGGTCTATACTTTCATCATATATATAACCTATACACATATTTACTGTCGAAATGAGTGACAGTCTGCTTGTGTCAGAAAACCAGTTTGATAAACATCAGAATGACTGGAATGTATGCTCCCTTATAGTTCGCTGACAACAGAAGTTACAGCTACATTTTGTCTTTTCTCGGGAGGAGGATGGAGGAGTCCGAGCCCTTGGTCCCGCGCAGGCCTGGATTTGGCAGGGCTCAGTACGGATGGAGCGGACACATTCAAAGCCTGGAGTCCCATATAGTCGAGGACTTCAGGAGAAAACTCAAATATTTTTTCATGAATCCCTGTGAAAAATACAAAGCAAGAGGTCGGAAGCCCTGGAAACTTATGATACAGATTCTCAAGATTGCAATTATCACTGCTCAAGTACGTAATGGTAATATATATATGTTTAATAAGTTATGTTTTAAAAGTGATATGTTTTGGGTCTCAGCTGAGCAACTTTCCTGGTGTAGGGAAGATCACCTGATGATTATTGACTTTTTTTTAATTAAATATTTGTACATTTTATCTTTTTTAGTTGGTGTCTTTTGGACTGAGCAATGAAATGATGGTCACATTCAAAGATGAAAGCTTTCTGACATTCAAAAATCTATTTCTCAAAGATTTCAAGGACCATCGAATGGAAAATTACGCTATTTACACCAAAGCAGATTTATATAATCACATCTACTTTGTGATTGACAGGGTGAATATAATATAAAGTCATTTTAAAATACTTACTTCTGGGGATTTAATGCTATATTTGTGTTGTATTTTGCAGTTCCTCCACCTTCAGAACTTGACGATGGGTAATTTTGCACATACAATGGTGGATGGGAGAACAGCTCCTTTGTCTCTGTGTAAAGTTTTCTATAGAAACAGCAGCATTGATCCAGGCAACGGGACATTCAACATCGATCCACATATTGAACAAGGTACAATTCATCTTTTCTCAATACTCTATGAAAACTTCCTTCAACGCACTCTATAATAGTTACCATATTTGGCTATATTTCCTTGCAAAAGTAGCCTACATAAGAAGTCAAAAGTAAAGACCGCTCTATTATCTTGAGTATGTGTAATTTACATTTTAAGATCTTGGTAGCTGTGAATAAGTTGTTTATACTACTTTACTACGCAAGTTTATTCATATGTTATTGATTTTAGTTAAGATACCAGTAGTCTAACATATCTGCAGGTGGACTACTTATCATTAACCAAGGGAGAGCTTGCGATTTTTACCAAAACTAAGCTTCCTCTACAACTTGTATTTCTGTTATAGAGTGTATCTATGTTCATCCTATGGGGTCAGTGGACAAATGCTTAGATACACCCACCAACTTCTCTTTGGATTTCAGAAAGTGAGTACGTTTACTCAATTTACTTTTACATTAAAGAGACACTGACGGGGTCCGAAAGCTTCTATTCTCCATGGAGATGTTGTCGTTTTGTCTGAAATGTTCCACAAAATGGCATAAAACTTACCAATCTCCATGGAGACAAGTAGTGACGCCACCAAAGCAATTATTTTTTTGGCAATTAAAATCCATGTAATTGAATAAAGGAAAGAAGTTCGCTACAAAAACTTGCATAGTGCAGCTTTATTTAAATGTTGAGTATTAATATATGTTATGATTTTCCTTCGTGTCTGTTCAGACTTATATCAGTCAACATCTACCTCACCCTGAAGTCCATAAACTTACAGACAGTTCGAAACCACGAGCTGCCGGACTGTTACGACTTTAACATCCAGGTGAAAAATCACACGGCAACATAACTCTTTTATTGTAGTGACCAGTGCGACACACATTTATTACATGACTACACTGTTTTTCTTTCAGATCATTTTTGACAACAGCGCCCATAGTGGAAGGGTTAAAGTTAATGTTGAAAATAATGTGAGCATATATGAATGTAAAGACTGGAGAGTTGAAGGCACTTGTAAGTTTAACACAGTACACGTCCAGTAATAGATTTGTGCCAGTAGAGGGGAGTTCTGTTGTGTTTGTACAGCTGTCTATGATCTCAACAAAGGTGGAAAGTCACTATTTGTGTCAGTTTGCTTAAATATAATTATGAGTTAAGGGACTTTCTGAGATTTTCCTATTATAATTTATAGTTACCTGAATACATAAACATAAAATCAGAACAGAAAATGGGGCAATGGGGGAAGGACGTAGTGTGATCTGCAGTTTATAAACCATATGGTAGCAGCGTAGTCATAGTGCACACAGTAATGTTAACAGTCATAATGCTGTAGTAGAGAGAAAGTACTGCAATAATAAAGATGATGTCAGTTACTTTCAACTTACATTCAAACTTTACTTTTGTGTTTACTGAAAAAAATGTTTTAAAAAAAAATGTTCCTAAGTTGTGAGTAGTTTAGCAAAGTAATCAGTTGTACATCTTATTTGAAAATGAAGTAATGCTATATTGTATGTGTCAAATACCCATGCATTCTTTCCCTGTTCTTTTTGTTTTTCTGATTGTTTTTCATTTGTAGCTGGTAAAAACAACTATGGACTGCTGGTGCTTGATTCAGTTGTCATTTTGGCCTGTTTCGCCTCTTTAATCCTGTGTAGTCGCTCTGTCATCAATGGCATACAACTTCAATTTGTATGTATTCAAATTTGAACACTTTTTAAAAAAATTTCCATTACAGATTCTAATTGTATTATTGTTCTCTCTTTCAGGAGTTCAACGTATTCTTCCATGCGTATTTTAATAAAATTGTGAGCTGGTCAGACCGTATGGAGTTTATCAATGGCTGGTACATCCTGATAATCATCAGTGACATTTTGACCATTACCGGGTCAGTAATGAAGATAGGGATCCAGACAAAGGTATCTGCTCCAACAAGTTTATTTCAGTGGTTCCCTCACTGTGTGGGTGAGGCACTTATATAAAATACCTGTTTAAAAATGTGCTTAAAGAATAAAAAGTAAAAGTATTTTGTGCAAGTTTTGAGCTTCAATAAAGCTTCAAGTGTAGTGATTTTGATGAAGATTTGTGCTGAATTTTGTTCAACAGAAACAAATGAATTGTCGTTTTTTGGCTGTTTACTTGTATGTTTTTGTTTGATCAAATGTGCTGAAAACCCCTCAGTCTTTTTAGCAGGTCTTCAACAACAATAAAAAAAGAAATACTTTTACTTTTCAGTCCTGTTCAAAAATGTTGTGAAGTAGAAAGTACAGATACCTGCTCTCACATGTAGTGAAGTAAGAGTAAAAAGTATCCACTCTAAAATGTACTTAAGTACTTTTACATTGTTATGTTCCACCACTGCAAATATTTAACCTCTTGTAGATTCTTAACCAATGTGTAACTAAACAGGTTTTAAAAGTATTGGCGCTCGCTGTTGGATAGATGCCTAACATATAACATTGCTTAAAATGACACTTTTTTTGTTGCAGTTTGTGACCAACTATGATGTCTGCAGTATTTTATTAGGAACTGCCACAATGCTGGTCTGGGTTGGGGTCATTCGTTATTTTGGATTTTTCAAGAAATATAATGTAAGGGCTGTTTTAAATGTTTTCAACTTTCAACTAAATTTATATGGCAAGTAGGCAGCATTCACCCATTCAAGTGCACTTGGGTCACATAAACTAATTCAACTCTGCTTGCTTTGTTGTTAATTAAAGTACCACTTTCATTGATCCCACCTTTGTTTTTTGTTTAGATTTTGATATTGACTCTGAGAGCAGCTTTTCCAAATGTGATTCGATTTTGCTGTTGTGCTGCGATGATCTACTTTGGTTATTGTTTTTGTGGATGGATCGTGCTCGGACCACATCATGACAAAGTAACTTCACATCCATTGATTTTTATTACAGTTACTATTATATTCCTAAAGGTAGATATGGATGGTTTATTAAGTGGATCTCAAATTTTTCACATCAAGTTAATATTTAGCTTTGTGAGTGCCACCAGATCTACACCAAGGCTTAACCAGGGCTAAACTTGTTCTAAAATCAGACTAAAGCATAGATAAAGTGGTTCTAAATAATCATTAACGCAAAAAGAAAGCAAAAACATTCAATCTTGTCTTTAAATCGTTGCGGCATCCCCCACCCTTACTACACCCCACCTCCGTGTCTGTTTTTTCTGCTGGCTTATTTTCATTTTTTGTTTTTACAGTTCAGGACACTGGACAAAGTGACCGAATGCCTGTTTTCTCTGATTAATGGGGACGACATGTACGCCACCTTTTTGAACTTGAAGGACAGGAGCTACATGGTGTGGCTGTTCAGCAGGCTCTATCTGTACTCCTTCATCTCTCTCTTTATTTACATGGTGCTCAGCCTGTTTATAGCCCTGATCACTGACACATACGAGACCATTAAGGTTAGTGAAATTTTGTCATGATTCAAACAACTGCGTTCAAAATGTGTAAATTCAGGAGAGTCTAAATCTCAAATTGAGGGCACAGGTCATGCAAAATCCCTCTGATTGGGTGCCTGGTCAGATCCCCATAAAAGGATGGGTCAAATGCAGTGAACAGTTTGTCTTAATGGAATAATACATATACCGGTACCTTAACAACTTATACAAAAAACAACTTTAGCAAGCCTGAATGTTACTGTTATCTCTATAGCTATTCTACAGTTATTTTTGTATAGTTCACCTGACCTCACTCTCTATTCAAATCAATGGGCTCTTATAATGTTTTGACATCACATATTATTGGGTTTCAGATGGCATTACAACATTCTATAGGACAATATGATTTAATACAGGGGGGCAGCTGAAATTATTGTCGTTTAAATGCTGATTCTGTAATACAGTATAATGATTTATTTTATCTAGTAGTAGCCAGTAACAGAAATGATCAGGTTCAACATCTGTCAGGTTACCTTTTGGATATTCCATGGCAAAAGTATAGTGTAATCAACAGGAAAAACTGGCTCTTGCCCCCATCTCAGAGTATGACATCATCACATTCTGCAATCTGAAAAACAACAACAATAGCAATACATTGGTTTAGCCCTTTTGCCGTTATGTTTTTTTCCAGCACCATCAGCAGGAGAAGGTGCCAGTGTCTGAGCTGCAGGCCTTCATAGCCGAGTGCAGAGATCAGCCTGAGTCCGGAAGATACCAGATCAATAAGGCCTCCATCTGCTGCTGCTGCTCTGGATGAAGAATGTGATTAATGTACATAGTTGTCTAGGGGCTATATAGACAAGAGAATTAACAGGGTACACAATTACTGTCACTGTTTTTGGTCGACAAATAGTGTAAAGTATAGTAGTACGCTGAATATGCTGCACAGTATATGAAGCTGCTATATCTGAACCTGTAGGAAAACTAAACTCTTTGAATATGCCCGTGTGTGCGTGTGTGTATGCCTGTGTGTGTGCATGTGTGTGTGTGTGTGTGTGTGTGTGTGTGTGTGTGCGTGTGTGCGTGTGTGTGTGTGTGTGTGTGCGTGTGTGCGTGTGTGTGTGTGTGTGTGTGTGTGTGTGTGTGTGAGAGTGTTTAAATATATTTTTATATCATAGTCAAATATAAATAAAATAATGCATCTCAGTATACTGGCTTCATAATCTTCTTTTCAATTTATGTAATACGAATTATGAAATGAAAGTCTGCATTCTTCAATTTTATTTTTTTATTTCATTTTTTTCTTTAACCTAAAGGAACGCAACATAACTTTTACTACAGAGTTTGTATTTCCATAATCCACCTGTGCGTGCCTACGTCCAATGCGCGCGCGCCTACGTCCCATGCACGTGACCGTTACTGGCGCTGCATCCAATCACAGCGGCGTTTACTGCGAGGTCAATGAAGCCAAGACTTAAAAAAAACACTCAACTGCTCACTCCACTCCAGCTGTAGAGGCAACAGCATGCATTTCATCCCGTGGCAATACTAAATTAACCAGATTTGTAACCTCAGTTTTTTAAAGAACTACTTATTGTATGCCTCGCCCCATTTGTTGGGATTTTATTGTTCGTTTATGCGTGAGAAAAAGTTGACCTTTTTGACGTCGTTGGACTTAATTGCCCCAGGGTAAGGTATGTTAACACCTAGCTTTGCTTTCTACAGGTTAGCAAACATTATAAATCGTGTTATATGTAGCTTTTGATCACATTGTTGTTGTTGTTGTATTCACGGTGTATACATTCAAATTTAATCCATGTTAAAAGGTAAACAAATTGTGACCAAGCTTCCAACCAAGCAGTTACTTAATAAAGTTTTTTTCCCCAACCTAATTAGATGGACAGTTTCCTTATTGGAATTGGGTAAATATTAACTAACCCATTACTTATTTTTTTTTTACTTGATACTCAATACTGTAATACTTGCAGAAAATGTTATCTCAGACATTCAACAGAAGGACACTTATGGGGTCTTCTGAATACTTGCAGAAATACTGAAACACACAACAACATTTTTGTGTATATAACCCTATATTTATTTGAGCTCTTTTGTTCAACCCTGCAATGTTCTCTCACCGACCCTAGTTTAACACAAGTTGGGACAGTGAAATACAGTGCTGCTCAGTGGGAGTGCCCAGTATTGAGCTGTCTGGTCTATCTTGTTTTGCCAGCACTTGAACTTCATATTATTGTCCCAAAGCAACAAAACTTTACAAAACAAATCCAATGCCTGTATTGACGTGTCAGCTAATCCTCTGGGATCAGCCTTCTTATTTCACTGCAATGCATTTTAGTGGATATTTGAACCAATGGGAATTCCTTCTTAAACTTCAATCTGACTATAATCCAGTTTTGTCAAAGGCTGGATTATCTACAGTAGTCTTAATTGTATTGGGGTTTTTTTCATTGCGCAGTTTCCACTGGAGCTTTTGGTCCTCTGCATGGCTGCCAATCTAACTTCATTCGTAGAAGACAACTCATGACCTGCCAGTGTAGCGTCCTGATATGTTGGTGATATGGGAGATTGGTGGACAAGTGTGCCAAAAGAAACCTCCATTGGTAATCTTTCATGTTTGAAATATTGTCCGCTATAAAAAGATGAACTGATTTAGCTGCTAGAGATGGCCCAGTTTCTTGTCTTATTTTAGAACTGCAACCTACTTTAGCTTTCTCCATTTGATGAACAATGTAAGCTTCAATACTGTGCAAACGGTGTACCCATTTGTGTTTTACAGGGAATTATGAGATTTCACATGTGAGGATGTCCCCTTCAAAGCAGAACAACATTATGTCCATGTACTCGTCTTTGGGGCTATCCAAAACTTCATACAATGCCATCAGTGCCTTTTGCACTGAAGACAATGTTCCTCAGTGCATTTCATATGTTAACCAGGTGAGTCTTTTCAGTGCTTTGAAAGAAATTAGTGTAAAATGTGACGTAAATGTCACAACGCAAGATTTAGACATGCATAAATATATATAAATATATTTTGGTCATTAATGTTCTGTTTATTCATACTGTGTTTTTATGCTATAGCATATTTTTGTCATGCATTATTTTCACTAAAACCATACCCAGTTTGATGGCAAAATATCAATTTGAGTATTGCTCTCTTCAGTTTCTTAGCTTTCTAATACAACTAAATTGGATGCAAATTGAAGGCAAATTGAAAAAGCAAAATATCACATTACATGGACATCTATATAATCTTTAAAAATGTTGTAGTTGATCTACATTTATAGTTGATCTATCTGACAAGTGTTGTATTAGATTAAGATTTTATTAAATCATAGATAAGTTCACAGTGCTGAAAATGTTAACTTCAGGATGAGTAAATTTTAAAAAGATGCCACGAAGATGGGCCATCTTATTCTTTGCAGCATTATTGCAGATTTGTGTTGTCTTTGCAAGGTCCAGTTGTGATGAATTGAATGAATGTTGCAGCTGTCATAATTCTTTTTTTGCTGGACAGGAGCTGGACTCTCTTGGCATGGTATCATGTATAGAGGTCAGTGCAGCAGGGAGCACAGGCCTGAGCTCTGTCCCAGCTCTGAACGCCTTTTACGAGCTGCTACAGATCCACAGACGGGACATGACCACAGTGGAGGAGCTCGAGAGGGACCAGCTCAAAAAGTCCAGCACATTAGAGCACGTGCAGATCAGCAACTCTAGGCTCAAGGTTAGCGTCACAATTTGTTTAAATTAACATTTTTCAGTTTATTCTTGGAAGCAAATGTAAAATTGTAGTTACGTATGTATTTATTAAGAATTTAAGAATTTATAACAATATTGAATCTTCTGTCTAAATCTGGCATAATCTTTATCTCAGACCCAAACTAGAATAAGTCTTTCCACCTCTCAACTAGTATAAACTATTATGCTAGTTTGTTGGTCTGTTGGCAGAGCTGGTCTTTTTGGTCTTTGAATCTCATCAATACTCCACCGTGCAACCCAAACCTGAAGCTCACCATAAACTTGTACATGCCTGACCACTTTGGAGCCATACAGTTTGCGTTTTTTTTCCCCAATCTGCTGTGTAAGCAGTCTCATTCCATTGGACTTTCTGGTGCCAGTGATTCTTTGTTCAACACGCCGCATAGATCAACTAGTTAATGAGACTGTTGCTTTCAGTGGGATCTCTGTATGGGCACATGTGACCCAAAGTGCATAACTGGCTGGCTCTAAAACAACATTCTCATCCTTTGAAAACCTGTTTGAGGTTTTGTGGTTACATTTTATACTTATTACTAAAAACTTTAGAAAGTGAGTGCTTACAAATGATTTGTATTCTTTTAAAGGCACTTTCTCCAAAAAGGCATCAGTAAAAACACAAAATTGAATTGATGAAGAAATCAATTCCCTATTCAATTTAAAATTGCTGCACTTCATGACAAATACCATAGAATTTGTATTTGTGGAGTTGTTTTGTCAACACAAAGGCTTGCATGACATGTACTTGCCTCATAGAATAATACTCAAATCATAAAATGTGCCTTTCGTCCTAGGACCAGTTGGAGCTGTCTATGAGGGAAAAGTCTGGTATGCACGAAACTGAGCGTCAGCTGCAACTCAAAATTAAGACTTTACAGAGCTGCCTAAAAACTGAAAAGGAAGAGGTTTGTTTATACAACTTTATACTTCTTTTAATACAAGCCACTTAATTCATCACAAATAACCCAAAGGCATTTTTTTTTTTTTTTTTTAGGTACAAAAGCTACAGAATATTATTGCCAGTCGTGCCACACAGTACAACCATGACACTAAACGTAAAGAAAGGGAAGCCGCTAAACTTAAAGAACGCCTGAGCCAACTCTTGGTCGATAGAAAGGACAAAAAACTTTGTATGTAACTATTGATGTGCAGAATAGTTTCAATAATTTTATGGGAAAATGCTCAGTCTGTTTTACCTTTTTCATAGCTATCGATGTCTTAAACTCTTTGGGGCGTGCTGATGGAAAAAGGAGCCATTGGAAGACTGCAAAAGCGACTGCCAGGTAGTAAAAAAAGTAGTTTGGTTTATTTAGACCTTTATTAGCATCGGCAGCATACTAGATCAACTACTCTACTCTAGGAAATGGTAAATTATAACTAATACTTTATTTATGTTGTTATGTTATTCTTTATCCAGCCATGAGGAGGACATGTACAAGTCTCTGCTGAGTGACTATGAGGCGAGCCAGAGGTCGTTGATGCTGGAGAATGCAGAGCTGAAAAAAGTGCTGCAGCAGATGAAGAAAGAAATGATCCACATTTTAACTCCAAGGCAAATGTCAAAGGGAGCCGGCACTGACAACGGCCAGGAGCAGGTATTTGTAACATTTTATTATAAGCTTTGACTTGGCTACTTCATGGAATTTAAAATATTTATTTAAAGGTTTGGGAAATTATTTCAAGGAGCAGAGGATAACAAACATCCTCTTGATACCAAATATATTTTCTCAAGTAGCATGGTCAGATTTTTTTTCTGGTTCTAAAATACTGAATACTGAAATACTCCATACTAGGATTACTTTTTGTTTGTTTTTAAATAAATAAAATGGGAATCCAGTTATTTCAAAGTCAAGTCAATTGGAAATGTTAGATTTGGGTAAAAGCCATTAAATCCAATAAATTTAATTGCTAATGTTGTTCTGTCAAAGAATATGAGAAGCTCCACACTGTTGAACTTGTGTTGTTTTATCCTGTAATTGTAATTAAAACTAAAACTGTCTTTCCTAAACTTGTCATTCAGGGTGACTCGGACACAGAGGAGAGGGCAGGAGATTCTGGCAGAGAATCACTGGATAAGTCATGTGAACTGGCCCGAGAACAGCTCACCAACAGCATTCGACAGCAGTGGAGGAAAGTGCGCAGCCACATGGAGAGATTAGACAGCCAAGGTACAAACTGTTAACTTTCTGAGGTCATCACAACTGTCTGTAGACCTGTGATGTTCAAGACCACATTGGAGATATACATGTTCTGGTTCAGTATGTGCCGTTTTGTATAGTTCTTATGAATCTACAACATTATTTCATCATTCATACAGAAATATCGACTTCTGCCCCAAAAGCAACCAGTATTATGTTTATTATACTGTAGTGAACCTGTTTTTAATTTGTTAAACTATTGTGTCCAAAGCTTCTCAGAACCAAGAGGATGTAATCCCAAGACAGACGCACAATGATGAGATGGAGAAAATGAGGCAAGAGGTGCTGCAATGTAAAGAGTTCATCCAGACACAACAGCAGCTGCTTCAGGTCAGTATGTATAGAACATCATATCGAGCAGGGCAATGCCACAAAAAAAGTCACTTTTTTTTTGTTCTCCTATTGATCTATCCCAGTTTACAATTTTATTTTGTTTTTGTTCTTACTTAAAATTAAATAAAAATGTCATTCAATGGTAATTTCTTGAAAATAAACAATGCCAAACCACTGCTCCAGACCACATGCCTTTAATGACAGAGCACTGACTTTGATAACGCCTCTGAATGCCACTTTCATAAAATAACATTTTTTTTCCCCCTAAATCTACAGCAACAACTGCACACCTCCTTTGACGACGACACGGCTGCGCTGCTGAACGACTGCTACACTCTGGAGGAGAAAGAGCGTCTCAAAGAGGAGTGGAAACTTTTCGAGGAACAGAAAAGAAACTTTGAACGAGAGCGAAAGAACTTCACTGAAGCTGCTATTCGCCTGGAGAGAGATGTAAGAGGGAGGGGCTTTCATTTCTAGCCTTTTTTTTTGTGATGACATGTTAAGTGTGTGTTTTATTTTTGCAGAAACAGGCGTTTGAGGAGGACCGTGCATCTTGGCTCAAAAATCAGTTTTTGAACATGACTCCTTTTGTTGACCATCGGAGAGGATCCTCATCAGATGGTGGTCAAAGTTCACTATCAATAAGTATGGTTATGACAATTACAAAATGCTTCTTGCTTACATTTGTCAGTTTGACCCATTCTGATTGAACCAACCAGCCAAAAACGAATGCATTAGTATTAGTATGTATTAGATGGAGAAATATGCCATTTTTATTACATTTGACACAGCACTAGATATGTCTCTGAAAGTAATATTTTAATAAAAGTTTTTAAAAAACTTTCAAAACATTGTATCAAATCTAAAATGGGTAATTAAACAAAAAGTTGATGCAGTACAGCTTAAAAATGATAACATAGACACATATAGGCTACATTTAACTATAATTAATTTATTTGCAGGAAGTGAACCAGAACTACGAATGTCTTCCACTTCAATTCACCTGCCCAAATCCTCAACATACTCTACCAACTTCTCCACTCCAAAACCTGCGCCTCGTTCTGCTGTGCCAACCACAACAGAGCTCTATCGAACACTTCGACTCATACCAGACACAAGGTACTAATGTCAAATGTATCAATCATTTTAAAAAATTGCAGCTTTAGCATTTTTAGCAAAAGGCACTTTTTATTTAACCTGTTGAATATAAGCATATACAACTTATTATCTTGTATTTCAATTAACTGCATTTTTGTTTCAGCCAGTAATATTTGCCTTTTGTTTTATATCTCAAAGGATCTTGTAAATGTGTACTAGGAACTACTTTTTTTACTCTGATGATCAACAAGTTCATTAGATAAATGTATAGTATAATATGATATTATAAGGAAAGTGGTTGATTTTGATAGGCCCAGTTCAGTGCTGCTGAATGTGAACCTTATTGAGAACCTTGACAATATTTGATAGCTTGATACACCCTTTTATTTCTTTTAGCTCAAGACGATCGAATAGGGGACGCTGGCAAGAATCAAGTACAAGTGAGGATGGCAATAATCGGACCAAGACCAAAATCCGCTCCCGGTATGAAGAAATAAGCATATTCAGTTTGGGAGAAGAGAACAGCCCAACGTGACAAACTTTTGGTGCCTTTTTGTACAACAAAACAAATCAAATCATATATTTTTTTTTATCAATTGGAAAACCAAGACCACTTTAGATTATAAATGCACATTATTTAAACTCTAATTACAAAATCAAGCACTTTATTACTATTATCATTATCTTTTTACAGTTTAAGAACAAGAATGTAAGATTAAATTGTACATAGAATCTTCCAAGCACTTAAATATAGGTACAATGTAATTGATCAAATTTTATTTAAATGATAAGGCTTTAGTTTACATTTCTTTGTTTACCTATTGGAGAAGTATTTGGTACGTTTGTAATATAATGTGTCTAATGAAATAAAGATTTATTTAAATTCAATGGTTTTGATCTTGAATTCACTTGCTATTTATTAACAGACTTTACAACCATTTACTCTTACTCTAGAATTATTTAATCTGTTTGTATCAAACACAATATATCAGTGTTCAGTCTGTAACACATGTACCGCTGGTGGAATTTGTTTTATTTAAAGATCTATCCATGGTACTCAGAACTACTTAATAGATTGTAGACTACTGTATTCTATTCACACTCTGTACTGAGACTGTGCAGCTGATGTCATCAACATTCCCTGTGGGTGTGATGATAACTGTAGGCACTGTTCTGTCTGAAGCCCTATTAGACTATAATCTGAGTTTTTTTGTAACACAGTCTGAAGAAGTAGTTGATGTAGCTGGAACTACAACAGGCAATATGATTTGTGCTGTTAAACAAGTCTCACTCATAGTCACAAGCTAACTAGCACTGGCCAACAGCTCTTTTGTTGGATATCAAACACCTAAACAGGACCATTAACACTCGGATTGATCACAGGCTTCTGAAAATGTATTGTTTAAACCATTTTGTATTTTTTTTTTTTTTTTTAAGTTTTCTAACTCTCCTAAAACGTTTTGACAGTATTTGCTAATATGTGCATTGTGTTGCCATAGTAACTGTTGACCATTCAATCCTAGGTACTTCAGCATGATGCCACTGCAAAGTATTAAGTTGATTACGAAGCAAAAAAAAAAACCCAAACAAAAGATGCATCAGATATAGCGATTTTGCTCCGAGCACAAAATAAATAAATAAATAAATAAATAAATTGCAGCGTGTGAGTGCCCTCTTCTGGATGTGCAAAAACCCTGAATGTGAAAAACCGGAATCCGGATGTGATCATTTCTGCTTTTTGTCGGAGCATCCACCCACCTCTTCCAGCCGCAGCTCACAACTGAGAGTTTAGACCGAAAAAACTAAACAAACATGTCCACTTCTAATCTTATTGCCATGAAGAAAGTCGTACAGCAGTTACGTTTTGAGGCCAGCATAAACAGAGTAAAGGTAATTTCCATATTTTAACTTTTTTTGTTTTTGTTATAACGGGGAAGCAACAAATCCGCTATGGCTAACAAGGGGGCTACCGACACTGGGCGTAACTTCGTGCGGAAAGTAGTAACATTTTAAGCATGTTTTAATACATTAGCCGGTACTTGTGTGTTTATATGACTGAAATGTTAAAATATACTTTTCCTCCTAATATTATCTGCAAATAATAAAATAATTGTGTTTTATTCTCGAGTTTTTTGGATTAGCTTTAGCTTTAGCACCTCAAATCTGGGGTCTTCTAGCAACAAACCCTATGTTTTATACCTTATTTCCTTAACAAGTTGATTAGTTCGACACAGCTGTCCTAATGACTGATTATTTTTATGGTGTTTTAATTTCCAGATTTTATTGGTGGTATAAATCATAATTTAATTAACTCGCATCCGCTTGGATTGTTATGCTAATTATTGTTACACAAATGATCAATTCAATTCAATTCAATTTCTTTTTATTGTCAAATGTGCATATACATACAAGATGAATAGCGCAGATGAAATTGCTGTCCTCTCCCACCTCAGTGCAAACATATTAAATGTGCCAAAAAAATTAAATAAAAAGAATACATTAAAAATTTGCAAACAAGAAAAAGAAGAAATGTGCAAACCACTGAGGGCTGAGGGGGGGCAGAGGGGAAAAGTGAGGGTAGGGCAGGGAGAGAGTTGAGTCTCCTGACAGCCTGGTGGAAGAAACTGTCCCTGAGTCTGCTGGTTCTGGCCTGAAGGCTCCGCAGTCTCCTCCCTGATGGCAGCAGGCTGAAGAGGCTGTGAGATGGATGGGTGGGGTTGCCTGCAATCCTGGTGGCTTTGCGGGTGAGGCGGGATTGATAAATGTCCAGTAGAGGGGGGAGAGCTAACATCAAGCTAACATTTCAAAACTTCCCTTACTTGTGCAATTACAAAGCTTCCCACTACTCCAAAAACATAAAAAAGAACCAACAAAAAACAACTATGGTGTAATCCTATGTACATTTTGCCTTATTTGGTCCATGTGTTTTACAGGTCTCTCAGGCAGCCGCAGACCTGCAACAGTTCTGTGTTCAGAATGCCTTACACGACCCTCTGCTCACAGGCGTCTCATCCAGCACCAACCCCTTCAGGCCACCGAAGGTCTGCTCCTTCTTATGAAACCCCCGAGGTTTGTGTCCACACTTTTAAAACCATTCATCTGGTCTTTGAACAGCTGACGAGTGTTAAAAGATAGTGGTTAGAGAGATTGGGAGGCTATGTCATAAAATAGTTGCAGCGAAGTCCACCTTGTCAAACCAAGGAATGCAGGCCCATAAAATTTAAATTTCAGGAGTATAAAAAAAGTAAAGTCTTAACTGGTGTTGGGCTGACACAAGTTCACAGATTACTGTAATCACAATGAATACATTTTTCTGTACTCTAAAAAGACTCTAAAACATGGCATGTGAGGAGACGTTTTATGTCTCTGACAGAACAGTTATTACCTCCAAGCAAGAAATTGGTAAAATTATAATTTTTTTAAGCAAAAGTCTTATTTTGTTGTAAATATACTCCAAGAAAATGCCCTCAAGCATTGTAAAAATCTCATTTTGACTGGCGTTTTGTGATCTAAACAACTAATCAATTAATCACAAGAATAATTGTATATTATATTCTTTGGGCATGTTTGGAACTCAACAGTGACCGCCCACACCCCTGTTCCAGGAGTTAATTTTTCATAAATTTTTCCCAAAATTTTCCAGGAAAAAAATTCATATTAAAAGTTTGAAAGTTTGCTCAGGGCTAATTAGCTATATGGTAACTAATGACCACAAGACCTATCATTTGATTTAAAATCAGTTTCTTAAACTTCTTTACTTTACTTTATAAGCCTCTAATTTATTAAAGCATTTTGCATAATCTTCTGTTTTTTGGATTTAAAATAACCACTTTATGGATATATAATGAATCTGTGCATTCTTATGTGAATGTTATACATCATATTATGTTTCTATGTTGTAGGCCTATTCTTTGATGTGACAGGGAACAACGACCATGACACTGCTCCTCATGCCAAGCCATCACACTGCCACGGGCCTGACTGCACAGGACACTGGAAATGGACCATCAGCATTCTGCAGCAGCCACAAATAAAGAAGACCATTTTATTTTCCATGGCACAGTGTGTTTTTTCAAATAAATTGTTGTGCCTTTTCTATTGTTCTATTTTAGTCATCATTGTTGTAACTTTTTGTATTTAATAATGAATAAAACATTCTTTACTACTCAAATGTTTGCTTTACTGTGTATTACAATATTAATAAACATTAAAATCATGTTTTAATTAGATTTAGTACATTATAATTTGATGATACTAAAGGTGTGCTATGTAACTTTTATAGTGAAGGGTCTGCTGACTGCTTGCTTCAATGAAGAAGCAAAGAACTGCTTTGCCTGGAAATTCTAATCTACAGTATGGTATTTAACTTGTCTTATGTCTGCGGAAATGAGCAAGGAGCATCACTATGCCAAGTAACAGGCCATATCTGTAGAGAGTCAGATCTGCTCACTGTAAAATGCATGTTTTTCAAGGTATTTGAGCAATAAAAACACATTGAATAAATGAAAGATGTATGTGCTGAATGCCATACTGTGAAATACTTCAGGCAATGCATTAACACCTACATGAAAAGAAGCAAATAGACCCCCACCATAAAAGTTAAATGGTGCACATTTAATATGCCAAATGAAAATATTTGCCACATTGGTTGACTGATAATAAGTTAAGCATAAACAAAGCTTTTTTTTTTTTTTTTTTTTTTTTTTTTTAAAGATGGACCACGAGTCCGAAATAAATAAAGATGATGATGATGATGATGATGATGATGATGATGAAAGCCCCTCCAGAACTGCATTATGCATTTTGTTGGTGACATGATTTGGACATGATGCAATACACCAGACCTAATTGAGACATCGCCCTCTGCTGTTCTTATTGAAATCCGCCTTGTGCGTAGTCACTTTTAACTCTCGCGAGATAAATGTTGGAAGACATCCTCGACATCAACGTGCTGCTAAACCAGCCAAAGCGGGACGACCCTTTACAAATAGGAAATGATAACGGGAAGAGTGTGAGAGCTGTGCACAGGCCCGCTTTCCTTTGATTGTCATTATACTGTTGTTATTCCTGGTTTTCCTCAGTGTTTGGCGGGCTAAACCTGAGCGGCTCATGAGGACGTTCGTCTGAAGAATGAAACATGGGACCGCGTTGCTGTGGAAACGGTAACTTGTTCCGCTAACCTCTTTACCGCAGGCCTGGGGCAAGTGCGCTAACCTGAACCGAAATTGCGCTTTAAACGCGGATATGAGGGACTTGTCTTCGATGTTGGAGGGATGAATGTCCTAAATATGTTAGCTCCTTCACTTTGGAGACAAAGCTGCGCTAGCCAAGCTACATGTATGGACTATTGCATCAGCAACATGGTGCTGACGTTAAGCGGCTCTTAGTACTAAGCTATTTTGGGTGTTGTTACAAAACTACTTTATCCAACCCCAAATACCTAACCGGCCTTTGTAGGAACAGTATTGTTGTGCACTGGTTTATTCTAGACCAGACCGGTTGTACAGAGGCGGGATGATGCTCCAGGATGGGCCAGTGCAGCTCCTGTGCCTCACTGCTAACAGTGGGGTGCCCCTGTTCACCCGGGGCAGCTCTAAACCGCTGCCTTTCTCGATCATTGGCTCCTTGAATGGAGTGCACATGTTTGGAGGGGGTCAGGGGGTGTCGCTGCTCAGCTGTGGCACTGGAGGAGGGGGGAAGGTGGTGTGGAGAGTGTTTAAGGACAGTGTGATGCTCATTGCTGTTAGTGGAGGTCAGAGGAGTGAGAGCAGCCTCACAGAGGAGGAGCTGTACCTGCAACGCCTGCTGGACAATGTGTGGGGCTGTATGGTACTGGTGCTGGGACAGGACGAGCTGGTGACTGTGAGGAATGTGGAGCGTCTCAAGAGGGATCTACGAGCCTGCTTCAGCCTCATAGACCTGCTGCTGGAGGAGAGACAGCAGAGCATCATGGGAAACCTGACACACTGTGCTGACTCACTGCTGCCCCCTAACCCCGCTCTGCTTCAGGAGGCTATGGCCGGCTTTGCTCAGGCCGCTGACAGTGAGTGTGGCTGCCTTGTCATTCATGGACGAATAGCCGCAGCAACTGAAAAGTGGTGTCATCTAATGCCTCAAGAGGTGGTGCTGCTCTTAGCCTTAATTCAGACACTGTCCAAGTCTGGGTCCTCTTCTTGTGACTATCCGGTGTTCCTACCTCAGACCAGCCCCACTGTAGCCCTTCGCCTCCTGCGCTTCCAGCTACTGCCCGGGGCGGATGTGTGTGTGCTCTGTGGCCCCACGCCATCTCTGCACAGGGCGGAGAGCCAGCTGCTGTGCCAGATCTGGTCACCTCTGGTGGACTCTCTCAGAGACTGTTTGGCTATTGGAGAGCACTGCTTTCCTCCATCTGTCATTCTGAGGAAGGATGTACTGTCTTTGATGCTGATAAACAGAGAGACACACCGCTCTTTCTCCTGTGTCAGAGCCCTGTCACACCAGCCTGACCCTGTGCTCCCCTCTAGAGCCCGCTGCTGGGAACTTTTGAAGCTCTTTTACATCTTCAGCATCACTAGGTACTTCCACCAGGAGGATGGTCTGTCTGAAGAGCAGACTCGGAGCAGCTCAGAGGACTTTGTTCAGGGATTTCTCTTCCCATCGCTAGCCAACTGCAGTGCTATACCATGGTGCAAAGAGGAGGAGGCAAGGGTTACTGGGACTACAGACCAGTCAGCACCAGCTCTTCCTGCTCCTGCCTCTCTCAGTGCCTACATATGTACTGCGCTCTGTGGCCAACCAGACACTTTCACAGATAGTCACATCCACTGGGTTTTGATCAACAGGTTCTTTACATCACTGGTTCACTGTCTGATTCCTATAATGTTAAAGGCAGTGTTTGAACATTAAAGCACTGGCATACACTTACACACCTCAGGCAACATTTGAATTTACAAATGTATGGAAATGATCACTACCTTTCAAACACAGCTGCTATTTATTTTATTTTTATTATGTTAAATAAAGTTATACTTTCTTTTGATTATGTTGTTCCATCTTATTACTCTCTTCCATTTAATTTTGCATGTACAATTTTACTATCATGCATGTACATGACTCATAAGTGCTAGTACTAATACATTATCATAGTAATTATAGTCATTTTTATATTTAATTTGCATATTTTTATTTTTTCCATTTATACTCAGAATCATTGAATTTAATGTTAACATTCACTTGCCTTGAATGGCCCAAATCTTTGTCAGTTAGTTTTATTCATTAAGATTTGCAGAGAGCATTTTGCATTTTCATACGTACGTTTCATACGTTTAGATGACAGAGTTTAGACATAAGTGGGATCAGAATATAAGGGGACATTATTATTAATACATGGTGGATATATTGCCCCTCTCCAAAAAAAGGTGGCCCATGGCGGTGCCACTGTCTAAAAACCAAAAATTGGTGCTCAGAAAAGAAAATTAAAAAGAACGAAAGTGAAAAAAAAAACGTCTTACGGTAGTCAAAAGTGTATTTGTAATCTTCCCTTTAGTTTGACTTTTCCGGGCCGGGCTTAATGGGAGTTGTGCCGCTTTAAAACACGTAAAAACCGGAGAAAGGGGGCGGTCCAGGGACTGAACAGCGAATCGGTGCCGCAGCAGAGGCAATTCAAGGAGAAGGGGGGGATGGGATGAGATTGAATTAAGGGGCCACACAAAAGGAGGGAGGGGTGGCGGAGGACGCGGGGCAAACTGTGCCATGTGGGGCCCCCACCAAACCGGGAGTCCCTATTTCCACAGTTGAAAAGTTGTAGGTTGGTGGCCGGGGCGCTTGTAGGCGAAACGCGACGCGGGTTCTGTTTTTAGTCGCTTTTACAAGTCCAAAGTCCAGGAAGTGCGCAATTTTTAGACCGCGCGTTCCACCGATCTTACCAAACACGGTCCAAGGGGGGGGGACCCAGACCTTTTCCCGCTAAAATAGACACTTTTATATGGACTTTGACCACAATTTTGGGAAGGGACATGTCCGCTACGAGGGGAAATGGCGTTGTGCTCTCACCCCGGAAATTGGCGCCTTTGTACATCGGGGGCCACCACGGCGCGACTTGTGGGGGGGCTTTGCATAGCGGTACTCCAAGGGGCCCGGTGGGGTTTCAAGTTGGCTCCAACGGTTCATTGAAATCAATCTTCCACATCTCTGTTGTTCCTCCACTATGTGCAAGAGCTTGTCCCAGTCTGACCCTCATCTCGTCGCGGCCTCCCCAAAGGAGAAAAAAAACGTTCCGAGAAAAATGGGATAGACGGCCCCACAAGGTGCTAACCTGGGGACACCATGAAAACCCCCACGGGTGAAGATGGTGTGAGTAAACCGGTGAGGGGGGGGACCCATAGTTGCAAGCCGGCGCCGTGGAAGCTGGAGGAGGGAAAGCTGTCTGAGGTCTGTACTGCCATGAAAAAAAAAAATTCTTTATTATGTGCCACTGGTGTGATAAAACATCTTTGTATTTAATGAGTTTTGCCCATCTATATAACAAACAAAAAAACATGGGCCACAGGGGACAAGCCATTTGGACAAATATGAAACCAAATATAACATTATGTGAATTGTTATATTTGTTAAATAGTGGCTGAGTGGATTCCCACCCACCTACTGGTGCTTGTCACATACGGGGGGCATAGTTGTGGACTCGCATGTTGTGCCTGCCTGTAGTGGGTGCGCATGCATCGCTATGTCACCCATCTAAAACCTAGTGCCTTACTCAGGTTCATTAGCTTTGACCAAGACAGGGGGTGAGGCCTGCAGGGCAGCGCGCATCCACCACGGAGGGTTACCATGTTACAAGGTTCGAATTAGCGAGAGCCTACAATTGTGAATGCTATGCGGGTTTTTCCAGTGTACTTAATTTATGTAATTAATTGCAAACCAATAAACGGTTTAAAATATTTACGTGTTCACTGTGCGCGGACATGGCCAGGCATAAAGCAAAGGCAGGTGACCCACCCCACAAAAGGGGCGCGAAAGATGTTAGACTTTAGAGCACCTTGTAAAAAAAAACGTAACAACTGCATCAACACTGTTTTTGTAATGCTGGCTTTTGTTGTAAAGACTTTCATTCAACCAAAACTAAAGTCTCATTGTGTGATCTTGTGATTGGTATTGTGTACAATGAAAGGTGCTTTGTTTATCTGGCTAATTTAACTTACAGTAGTTTATTTGTTTTATGGAATAAGGTAGTATTTCACTAGAAATTAGAGTTGTTTATCACACTTTAATGCTTCCCAATGTAACATATTGTGAAAATAAACTTTGAAACATGACCTCTCAAATTTTATTGTTATAAATACAACCACACAAGGTTTATCTCCTCTTTAGGAATGTTAATTTTAGTGTTACTTGTTTCACCAAGAAATCATCCCATGAACAGAAAAACCGGTGACCTATTAACTTTAACAACTTGGAGTCAAAAAGTACAAAAACGTGGGTGGTTAGAAATTTGGGCTTGTCGTGTCTTGCGTCAAACAAACAAAATTTGCATTAGTCAGTCTTTAGTTTTGTTTCATTTCTTATGTTCACCTTCTCATCCAAACTTTTTCACACGGTTTGTTTCTTCAGGTGTAAAATGATAGAGTAGGGGGCCACTTTAACATACAGAACAATTCGGATGCCGTATGGGACCTATTTGTCCTGAGTGTAGTGTTGTCACAATTATATAACATTTTCAAAAAAAACCTTGATTACAATTTACTAAGGAAAATGGGGCTTATTTTTACTTGAAAATTGGAATACCAATGATGGGACCACAAAAAAACAACACCATTTTGTTTTAGGTAAAATACAAAATTGTACTTTTCATACAAAAGTAGGCTTATTTAATAACCATAAATATAGTTATGGGATACCAGGGTTCTTTAGGTCTTTAGGTCTTGAACAACAAAGGAAGGGGTTCCACCATATATAATTATTGATGTGGTGCTCTTTTCAGTATCTATTTTACTTCTTTCAATGAATATCTAGTTTCTTGATACTATAGCAACAAGTATCAGGTTTTCGATTCTGGGCATCGAAATTTCTTAGGGGGACCAAAAAAAACTGGTAAACAAACCCTTTTGACCAACTTAACACTGTGCTGGTGGTCATGTTCAAAAAACAAACAAAAAATAGTCTTTCAGCGCGGATGGAATTACTGTTAATACTGATATAATAATCGTTAATCAAAATTTCTTAACAAATCCTAGGAAAAGTGGGTACAAGATTTGAGGTACCGAAACTTTTGAACTTTCATCAAACTTTCAATTTTCTATTCCATTTAGGGCTTCTCTGTACCCTCTAAGTACTCATACCAAATCCATTTTTTGTTTTAGGTTCTAACTCAAAGGTAGTACAGTAACTTTGTTTGTCGTGTGGCTTAATGGATGATGGCCCAGTTAGCTGAAGTGTGCAGATGTGCAATGTGCTGTGAAAACTGTTGTCCATGCTTTGAGGACATTGAGGAAAAAAACAAAAGAGATGGCAGCGGAAAAAAAAACAGGTTGAAGGGCAATAGTGACTCACCGGGGGGGAGGTGCAATTTAAATAGATGGCCACACAGGTTTTAAAAACCATCTATTTAGTCAGTTGCTTATCATATAATTGACTCATTTCTGTGAGCGGATAGTGGACTAATTTGCTTAAATTATTTTCCTTTGGGACAAGTTTGTTTTTGAAACCTTTAAGGGAATAGGGCAAATGGTGGGGCAAAATAAATGAAAAAAAAACAACATTACTTTTAAGATACTATAGTTTATAGATGATGCCAGTTTTGTTCCGTTTGCAACTATAGGCTTCTTGAATGTTAGTCTCGTGTGTTGATGCCAAAGTAAAATATTATCTTTAGTATTAATGTAAAGGAACAAGGAAACTAAAGTACCTAACTTACCTGTTCTGAGAGTTTGAAAACATTTTTTGCTGTGGATTGGTCAAATTCCAACGTGTTACGTATGTTCAAGGAAGCCTGGGGACCAAGGAGGTGACGTGGGTGGTGGAGAGAAAAGAGTGTTCAGGGAAAAAAAAACACAAAAAGACGCATTTATCAGTGGTCCCCAGGACCAACACACAGTATGCAAGTTGCTTCAAAACTCTTTATTGCATGGGGAAAAACTTGATAAGGGATAAAAAAAACGACTTTCCAGTGTTTGTTTTGTTTCCCCATTTAATTTCAGTATTACAGTTTAACCAGTAGTAGTGACCAATTGACAAAATAAGGAAGGGATTTTTGCCAAAAACTTCTGTAAGGGTTGCAAGTGAAAAAAGGCTTTCATTCTGAAGTGGGAATATTAGGACTTGCTCTGGGTAGCTTATAAAATGTTCTTGTGGAAAAAAAAATAAAAAACGGACTCTTTGTAATGGCATGAAAACCCAATGGAAGTTGTGGAAGTCACTATTCTAATGGTCCACTTATTTTTAAGGTTGGAAAAGAAACCACCTGGAATTGGTCCTGCTTCTTAGTATTAAATCTCATTTACAGGGCTGCTACCAGCAAGAAAAAAAAATAATTTCCCACACAAGCTATCCAATTTACAAAAACACCTTTCACTTTACTTTAGAGTTTTTGCACTGTGTGTTTGAGCAGGTGTTGGGTTACTATGGGAAACGGGTTACTTCCTTTTGGGCGTTTAGTGGGAGCAATCAAACAAAAACAGGGGGGGACACATGCCCTTTTTAATGCGCCTCAAATTACTGTTATTCAAAACTTGGAATATTTCCATCTGCCCCTTTGGCCTATTAAACAGTAGTATAAGGTGGTTCCATCAACCAATCCCTGAGAGTATCGCTCGGATTTGTAGGATGGGAGGAGGAGGAAAGGAGAGAAGAGGAACAGTGTAGGTGGGACAGAGGGTGTATGAGGAGAGGACATGGAAGAGAGGGAAAAGCGGAGAAAAGAGAGCTCTGAAAGTTAACTATGGTTGTAAAGTTGCGGTTCTTTGTTTGTTTGTAAATTGGACACCCCCATAGATGAGGCCGAGAGGAGAGAGGGGCCTTTTCCAAAATAACTGTATAAAACAAAAGGCTTTTGAAGCAGTTTGCTATGGGGCCACAGGGCCACAAACAAGGGCCTTGGCTTCAGATTCACACATTAGACCTTGGATAATGTTCCACATACAAGAAGTTGTTTGGATTGGCATGTTAGACAAAGAAAGACAAATTAGGTGAAGGATATTAGCTTTTTCGAAGTGTGAATTGCAGGTGTTGTTGACCTTGCAGTGTTTTGTATTGGCTATTCTTCTGTTATGATTGTGTTGACAACATTTAAAATTTGAAAGTTTTACCCAAGAACATTTTTGAAAGTACTGTATTTTAAAATGTGTTTATTGTTGTAAAGTACTGTAAAAGTACTGTAAAAGTAAAAGTAACTTGGTAATGGGTAAACAGATCTTATTTGATCTAGTGGTAAGTCAGTTGCTTATCTAGCACTATTTGGATAGTTGTTAGCATATCAAGGTACTAGTAGGAATAGAGTCATAACCCTATAGGCCTACAGTATTGTGGTGGCATAGTATTTTTGGGTAAGCAATTATCGAAAAACAACACTTTGCATATTTATTGATATTTTGTTACAACAGAAGTTTAACTCTCTTCTACCTCCCATTGCCAATAATGTTGTTGAACATTAAGTATCCATTTCTTTCTTACAAGCCTCAACACGCACAGAGAGATCATTTTATTTTTCCCAGATTGTGTGTTGTTCTTTGACCCTGAAGGCGTTATCCACTGTCTATAAAATTATTGGCTCAGACCGGGAGACGCCTCTGCGCTAGTAACCAATAAGAAAGAGACTCTTTTTTTTTTTATGCTCAAATCTCAGCACAGCAATACTAACCAAATAAACATGCCACGTATTTGTATTTGAGGTTATAACTTTCTGCTTCGTCACGCTGGTATTTCTTTGCTTGCATGTTGGCAGCATTTCTATTTTCCCATCATGACATAACCTTAAATAACATGTCCTGAGAAGATTCACATTGACAAGTACGTTCTATTTTGTAAATTAGACAATGGAAACTGCCAAAAAGTTGCGATCTCTGGATCTCCTGTTACTTCCTGTTGGTCTTTAAGTTTGGTTCTGGATGAGCAACAAATAAGTCACGTTTGTAATGAACGATATGCCAAAACAGATTAAATTGAATGCCAGACATCTTTTTTTTGTAGTAATGTTTTGATCACTGTTTTTGTACACTACAGAGGGTACGATCCACAAACAAATATGCCAAATTCAAATATTCATATTCATATACAGGTGTGAGACAATAATGAATACCTAGGACAATTAAGTATAAAAGCTTAAAAATGTCTTAATATTTTTCTGTTTATTTATTCTATCAACAATTTTAACACATTTTAACACAATACTAGAAACTAAACTAAAGTTCATTGCAATTTTGTTAATACTAATAAGATCTTTAAAAAAAAATAATTATATTTTTTACAGGTTGTTAAGTCAGTGTTAACAAGTTCCTGGAGGTGTACGTGCAGACAGGTTTATGGAGCAACCCACAGAACAGCAGAGGGATATCATATAACTGATGTAAGGGCCTCGTTCTTTGTAGTTTAGGAACAGCTGTTCTAGTGGCAACAGGTGCAACATGATACAATGTAATGGATGTAGATGGATACATTATGGTTTCCTGTTGCTAAGTGTAGAGGGATTTTTTTTAGCTGACAGTGCTCATGTTCTAAAATTATTGGCATTTGTGTATTTACTTAATGATATGTATTTCAGCAACTCTAAACTTTTTATAGGTTGTAAAATTTCTTGTGCAAATAGTTCTCCCTCCATTACTTTACTTAGAGTTGTATTTCTTTGAGCATGCATGTTTGAGTAATCCTGTATTGTCCTGCATTTGGGTGTAGAGTGCTCAAAAAATATCTGTTTTCACCTATCTCCTATCCCCGCCCACTGTTTAATAGTTGTTATGTAGACCAGGTCCTATGTGCAAACATTAACTTACATATTTCAAAATTTTAGAGAAAAGTAAGTAAGATTTCAGTCAAAAAATAGACTGAAATAACGTCAAGTCTGAGCTGCCCCCTGCCTCAAATGCATGGTGTATTCTGATTAGATAACCCAGTTTGTTCAGTCCATCCAAGCAAGAGTACTGTGCAAAGTCCTGACCCGGCTGTGTGTTCTGCAGCTGCCAAGGTCAAGACCCCAAAAGTGTAAACAGAGTCGACATGTTTTTTGTACTTGTCCATTACTGCGTGATGGGGGGCCGATAACTCAAGTGTCAAATACATCCTTTGGTCTTGACATTCATATAAAACCAGAAGTGATAGAAGTAACAATCCATTTAAATCAATGTGATTAAGTAGATTTGGATTTTTAAACATTTTAATAATGTAATTTTTTAGGTCTTAAAATTCTTCATATTGTCTCTCTGCCTCCATTGGTCCTTCTCTTCTACTTCCTCTACATGATCAAGCCCTCATTTTAAAATGGTTGATGTATTTAAGCTGTTGTAGTGACATAATTCTGTTGCAATTGTGATTATTATTATTATTTTTTTGTGATTAAATTCTGTACTATTTTGAGTCTTAACAAATTTCATACAAATGTTCATACTCCTTCCAACTCATGTATTTGTTTCAACTGGATAAAACTATCAGCATGATACTATGCTAACTACCTTTATGCTAACCCATGTGTCTTTCTGCAGGGCATTGAGAAGCCATTTGCTGAGGTCATCAAGGCTAACATTGGTGACGCACATGCTATGGGCCAGCAGCCAATCACCTTCTTCAGACAGGTCAGACCCGTCTTACGTATGCCCTCTCTGCTTTACATCCAAAAATTCTTGACTTACTTGAACATATATATAACAGGTGTTCTTTACCTCACAAGTTATTGCTACATAAGCTCAGTATTGTTCATACTAGTGTGGCCACAGTACTTACATTTCTGTTTCTATTTTCTACTCCATTTATATACAAAGAAAAAGGATTGATACAGATTTTGACCACATTAGAAGCCCTCTTTTTGTACAATAGAATGTATATTTAAAGGCAAAATTATGGTAGTTTCTTATCATATGATCAAGTTTTCATGTAGATCAAGACCATTAAAAAATACAAGGTCCAACTTTGTTTTAATTTTTTCAGTATCAGTTCTTCAAAGTATCTCATGTTTTTTATTTTTTTTTTTTTTGTTTTTTGGACAACCCTAATTCCTAACACAGCTCTTGACAGCAATCTAAAAACAGCCAAAAAATGAATAAGGTTTACATGATATCTGTGTAATGCCTCAGTCGTCCAGTTGTTACATGATGTAGTAAAATTTGTTGTGTGATGTTAAAAAAAGCAATAATACTACATCACTCTTTTCCACCCAAAAATACTTTTATTTCCCTGTATCTGTTATTTGTCAGATTTTGTACTCATTTATTGTTTTGTCTCCAGGTTTTGGCCCTTTGCTCATACCCTGAACTCCTCAATGACAACACATTCCCTGAGGATGCAAAGAACCGAGCCCGGCGCATCCTGCAGTCCTGTGGCGGCTCCAGTTTGGGTCAGTATTTGTTCTGAGCTTCAGTGCATTATAATTATCACCTCCACCTTAATTAAGCTCTGCACATGGTATCATTATCGTGTCACAATGAAAACTGGAAACGTCTTTTTTAGAGCTCGGAATTATAGGGTACCTCGTAATTTGATGTGATACGCATGACTCACAATACCAGTAATAATATCACAATATAGCATTTTAATGTTTTTCTTATTATTTTAATGTCTTTCTTATTCTTGAATTACTTAGTGTACGAATTGTGCTATACAAATAAACTTCCCTTGCCTTGCCTAATACTCCGATAACATACAAATATACACATTTGTAACAGAATAATCCTTTACCTACTCATTTATATGATATTCTACTGTTAAACAAATCAGAATATTGTTTTTCTACAAATATGTAACAAAATTTTGCTTCCATAATTAAGTTTTAGAAAATATCCAAATTATCATATGTTGATATTATTTCGTCCACAAGATTTCTGTTTTGAATGACTTTTTGAGGGCTTTTGCGCATTCAAAGGATACAGTATTCTGATATGGATTTGTTAATTACTATGGCAACAGTTCTCACTTGAAACCTAAGGATCAAATACAGTATATCACAATATATTGGAATATTAATACTTTGTCGCAGCCTTACTTTAATGCACTTGAATTCTTTGTGTGCAGGTGCATACAGTCCCAGTCAGGGCATAGACTCAGTGCGACAGGATGTAGCAAACTACATCGAGCGACGGGACGGAGGCGTGCCCTGTGACCCCGAGAACATTTACCTCACCACAGGAGCAAGTGACGGCATCGTGGTACACACCATATTCAATACTATTTCATAGTGTAGTTTGAGTTGGCATAAATACACTGTTGGTACACTATTACAACTGAGACATGGGTGCAAACTACTGTTGCTTATATGTAGATATTTGTTGTGAACCTATGATATAACAAATTCAAGGACCTAGACACATTTATAAATGATCATATCAGGCACGTTTTTAAAATATCAAACAAGGTCATCATTTATGGATTTTCCTTTTGGACAATTCTTATGAAAATACAATGTAGTGGATAGTATGACATTAATACATTATATTAACTGAAAAAACACCAATTAATAGTGTAAAACTTCCAGGTGCATTGCAGAGTAACTTTTCCAGTGTAATGTTTTTCCTCCGGCTTGTGTCCATGCAGATGTTATCGCTTTTGAGTGTTCCACAGTATGGCATTAAAATATTATATCTTCCATTCTTTCAAGTTAAGTTGTTGGGTATGGTATGGAGATATGGTTAATGCCATTCTGTAGAAGATTCCAGGCAAAGTAATATCAGGTGGTGGTGATTCCATTAGAAATGTTAGTGCATCATTGATATTAAAAGTTTCATTGTACTTCTGTCTGTCAGACCATGTTGAAGCTGCTGGTGTGTGGCCAGGGCATAGACCGCACCGGAGTGATGATCTCCATACCGCAGTACCCGCTGTACTCGGCCGCCCTGGCAGAGCTGGGTGCAGTGCAGATCAACTATTATCTGGACGAGGAGAACTGCTGGAGCATGGACATCAACGAGCTGCAGAGGGCTGTGAACGAAGCCCGACAGCACTGCCACCCCCGCGCCCTCTGCATCATCAACCCTGGAAACCCCACCGGTACTACTGTTATTATGATGAAACTATTTGCAGATATACATTGTGTGTTGAGAGAAATTCTGAAATTTGGTTGTTTGTGCTGTAAAGTTCGTCTATAGTAGCAGTAGTTAGAAAGTAGGTCAAAAAATCTCTTCTAAAGCTGTGCTAGTGGAAATAAAAAGACATGGATATCAACACTAGTGATGTTCCCAAGGGTTACTGAGAGCTAGGAACCTTCTCCTTTCATGATTAGGAAATCAAGTACCCCAGCTTTAAGACTTTACATTTATTATACTTTATTTAAGTAATATTTGTTTGGTACCTAAATACAATTGCATTTATTTGAAAAATATGTGGTGTATCTTGTTTCACATGCTCCTATGTTGCCCTTTTAATCAGCTTTTTTCCAAGCCACTTATCACTAATCCAAATGACTGCCATAGTTTTTGTTTTTGTTCTCTTGATCTTATTTTATTGGCAGCGTTTAATACATTACTCAGAAGAAACACTAGAGGGCAGCATAGTATTACCATCTTTTCTCTCTTTGACAGGTCAGGTTCAGAGCGACAGTGTATCGAGGATGTCATTCGGTTTGCTGCTAAAGAGCGTCTCTTCCTGATGGCAGATGAGGTATTGTCTTTGCATTTTACTGTTTAATTAAATATCTTTAATTATTTGTCTGTGACCTTACCATATTTTGAATGGGATTTTTTTCCAGGTGTACCAGGATAATGTGTACGCAGAGGGCTGTCAGTTTCACTCATTTAAGAAGGTTCTGTTTGAGATGGGACCAGAGTATTCAGAAACTGTTGAACTGGCCTCGTTCCACTCCACCTCCAAGTGTTACATGGGAGAGTAAGTCCTCCAGATTATTCAAAATAAAGTTCTCAATAAATAAGCGCATATGTATCAGTATATCATCATGAATTTATTTCAGACTCAAGGTGCAAATGGAAAAAAAAAACACACACAAAGTTGACACCAACAACACAGACATATAAAGACAGCTATACCAGTGCTATCATAAAGAAAAAAATACAAATAACATAATAACACAGCAATAAAAAAATACTTCCATTTATATTTCAGCATGTATGTTTTTGTAAAAGTACACCATTGCTGCTCTCAGGTGTGGTTTCCGCGGCGGCTACATGGAGGTGATAAACATGGACGATGACGTGAAGTTCCAGCTGACCAAACTGGTGTCTGTGCGCCTCTGTGCTCCGGTCCCAGGACAAGCCCTCATGGACCTTGTGGTCAACCCTCCTCAGCCCGGAGAGCCGTCCTACAACAGCTTTATCAAGGTATATACTTTTACATGGTCTAGTAGTGGTTCTCATCGAATTCATGTTATGTTTTGACTCAAAATGTATTTATTTGTTTAAAAAATCCCAAAGATTTGAAAAATATTGTATATCAATTTTTATATAGGCATATCCTAGTGATAAGGTATAATTTGTGTATTTACTGAGCCTAAATCATTCTTTATTAAATATTTGTTCATTATGAATTAAGAATTTGATCATGCTTATTAGATTACTATATTTGTAATTTTTATGTCACATAAAAAACTAAATTGTGTTTGACACAGCCACGACAAGAAAAATATTAAGGCCAGTTAACTTTATGTTGTTATTATAAAGTGTTATCATATAAAGATATCCTTGTTCTGTGATGATTTATAAGACCAAATATTAAAGTGAATGCATTTTTAGTGTGCTATTTTTTCTAGAAAATTACATTAGGAGCAAATTTACATATTTAGTTAGTTATAAAGTAATTTGAGGATCTGTGGACAATTTTGATTGTAAGTTTACAATCTCTCTATCAGAGTCTGTTAAAACTGTCTGTTCATTGCTTTGCCAACATTAAAAGAACAGAACTTGATTCAACAGATGGAGGCTGCATATGATACAAGTGTAAAAAGCATGTACAATTTGTCTTGTTATAGTAAAAGTCCTGGTGGAATTCTTTCAGTGTGGTCACAGATTTATACGAATACAACACATTGGCTACTATAGTAAACTAAAAATCAACCACCTCAGACCCTCTGTCTGGGTGAGAAAATGGATCCATTCAACCCTTTGTTCTTTGTGCTAGTCCCATGTCTCGATAAATGAACGTGATGGGAAGGTCATCCCACACAATTCCTGTCTCATTATGCATGTTTTAAAGTGATGCATTTTCTGAGGGGATGCTAGAAAGAAATATTGGAAAGATATTTTATTTGTACTAAATACTACTCTTACCAATGTTTACCAATGTAATCTTACACTTCTGTCCTGCTGTTAAATTTGTGCTCTGTTGCTTTCATCATTTGTTTACCCATTACTTATAAATATTTTTTATACATTTATTTTCATTTGTTCCTTTCAGGAACGCACAGCTACATTAAGTGCCTTAGCGGAGAAGGCCAAACTCACTGAACAGATTTTGAACACTGTACCAGGAATCAGATGTAACCCAGTCCAAGGAGCCATGTACTCGTTCCCGCGCATCACCATCCCCCAGAAGGCCATTCAAGAGGCCCTGGTACGTCTCTCATTCCTTTCCATTGGCCCGTTCAAAATAAATAAGTGGTTAAAGAAGGTTTTATGCAAGTCTATTTTTGCAATAGCATCGAGTTGGAATTTTGCATAGTTTCCATAATTGAGATTTTACAAGATGACGGCAAACTAGAGCATAATGATTCTTATTGAAAATGGAAGGAAAACAACCAGTCTATCTTCTACCATTGTTTGATGTTGTATTTTAGTAGTTAAACATACAATTCAATTAGCACTGCTGTCCAAATTCACTATGTTGTCCTGTATTTAAGTGAATAATCAATATTTCCATTATGTCAAGTGATATAGAATTTGAATTAACGGTTGCCCGGACTCCAGCAGTTAGCAGAAGAATTCTCATTGACCATGGTAGAAAATATTTTGTTGCATGATTGTGTGAACATACATACAGCCATATTTTTTATTGTTTTCTTAAAAAATAATCTGATGCACTGTTGACTGAGAATAAAACATGGGCACACACACACTCACAGACAGGGGCAGTGTAGATAAAGTATTGGTTCCCCACCTTGTGCTCTAAGGGAACAAATGATTTTCTATAATATTCACACTTTAAGGTCGTAGGATTTTACCTGATGTCTCGTGATCAATCCCACAAAGTCGTAGAGTTAAGGACCAATAAATGGGCAAGCACTAGCATTTAGCAGTTAGCTTCACTGTTGGCAAAACTGTGAGTCACTTTAAGCCTATTGAGCTTGTTCTGAAAAATAGTAATAATATGAAGACTGAATCATTCAAACAGGATGTAAAAGCAAACTGAATGAACATTTTCATATCATTTAGAGAGAGAGGAGGGAGAGAGAGAGAGAGAGATACCGAAGGAAATTCAATTTTAGCTGCAGCAATGTACTGGGCTTCTCTGTTGCTTTTGTGCTCAGTCAAAGGTCTCAGTGCAGTTTAACAGGAGGACTGGTCAGGTAGGGTCAGCAGATCTTGTAGTTTGAGGAGAGTAAGAGCCAAAAGTGTCCCACCTCCGGGCATCACAGCAGGGTTCAAGGGGAACCAGGTGAACACAACAGGAAAGCCTCTTCTAACACTCATTCTTACCTTGGTCTGTTGTCTCGTCCTGTAGCAACTCAAAGGTCCATAGGTAGTTTCTTTGTTATTGCCTGGTCAGTAACAAAGAAAAAGATTTGATGGATTCCTTGAAAAAAGAGGGAGAAATGGTTCAAAATCTGCAAACAACAGCATTTATTGAATTGGGGAAAAGGAAATACAAAATTTATTGGGAAAACAAATATCCGGTGTTCAAATTAAGGTGGGTTTAACAAACACATCTGGTTAACAAATTTGTGTTTTTATTTAGTCACATTTCTGGCTGATATGAAACAAAACTCCAATACATTTTATACTTGATACTATGAATAATAACCAATTCAAATTGTTATAAACACTGAATTCCAAAGCAGTATTTAGAGCCTTAATGATGAGTAGGGCTGGGCTATATGACAAAAAAAATCCAATACGATGTTCTGTTTGTTTTTATGTTGTCTTATTAAAAACAAATAAAATGGCTATCAATAATACTTTCTTGAACATAAACAATATAGACTTTTAAATATTACCATTTAACACACAAAAAGCTGGTCAAATTTGTTCCTCCAACATCTGAACTCTACTCCAAACCGCATGCTTTTACTTATTAAAAAGACACAATCATATCACTAGTAAAAGATACTACTGATAATTAGAATGGCTCGGTCTCAATATCAATAAAACTTTAATGTATATGTACACAACCCTCAAGCATGTTTTGTGTCTGTTTGTGCAGGAGAAAGGCCAGCAGCCCGACATGTTTTACTGTATGAAGATGCTGGAGGAGACTGGGATCTGCCTCGTACCTGGAAGTGGCTTTGGCCAGAGGGAGGGCACATACCACTTCAGGTGCACAACACAATATCAAGACATTCTCCAAATTAAGTGCAGCTTAAGATGGCTTTTAGAACAAGAAAGAAGGTTTAGCTGTTTGTATATACCAGTATCTATTTTAAGATTGGTTGGTTAAAGTTATAGTTTCCTCACTAGTTATGCAGATGTCTTTCATGTATGGTTTTAGTCCCTTTTTTCTAGAAAGGAACAAATCTATTCAGAATCTAGTTACATAATGTTGCTTTAACTACTAATTTGACTATTTTAATAATTGTTAATTGTTATCAGGACAACACAGACTCTTAAACACATGACAAAAGATGTTTCATCACATTATTCAATCAAAAATGGCAAAATATGTACTTTTAAAAAATCAATAATACATATTTGTTAATGTTTGTACACATTTACACAACTTTAATTATTCTAAAGTCACTTTAGAAAGAATCATTTGCCTAATATGAAAAATTATGATTGACTAGTTGACTACTAAATTAATGATCAGTTGCTGCCTTGGTATCTGAAAATATATTTTAGTGTTCTAGTCTGATAAGCAAGAGAACTTGCTCACTTAATTATATTTTCTGGTGTCCAGAATGACCATCCTGCCGCCAATAGACAAGCTGACGATTCTGCTCAACAAAGTGAAGGAGTTCCACCAGAAATTCACGCAGCAGTACTCTTAAATCCCAAATCCTCTCCTCCTCTTCCTCCTCTTCTTCATTAAAACCACCATCACAGGAACAGACAGACCTCGCCTCGTATCAGCCACGTGTCACTAAACTCAAAGTGCCTTCTTCTGGCCCTGGTGTCGACACTCTGCAGCCTGTGCTGTTCAAATTATGGAAAATTTAAAGACTTTTACACTATTTACAGGAAAACAATATTGTCCTAGACAAAAAACTGAGAAAGTATTGATAAAAAGACTAAACTGACTGCATTTCTCCTGTTTGATGTCCTGATGATCTGAAAGATGCATGTGCTGTGGTAACTGTAAGTATAGAAGATATGTGTCCATGTAAATGTGAAGTATTAAAAAAGCTATGAAGAGAACCTAAAATGAAGCTTCCTCATTAAAGGTGGACTCTGTAACACTTTTGGTGGATGGTCTGCCACCTATTTGTCTCCATGGAGATGTTATTGATTTGCCCTAATTAATTACTGGTATTTGTGTTGGTTAAACAAACATGTATTGCTGAGAGCGGGCTTACCTCTCCACAGATCTGACCTAGGCCTGATGGTGTCACCCACTCGTCTCCATGGAGTCAATTTTATAGACCTGAGAAACAAGTAGTGGACAGTCCACCACAAAAATTACATAGTGCACCTTTAAGTAAGTACACAAATTTTTGAAGGGTAATAAATGTACTGGCGCGCTTTTCATTTGATATCGACTTGCACTTGTGTAAGACTAGACCGCAGATAGATTTTGGACTTGAACCTGGACTTTTTACATTGAATCTTAAGCACTTTTCAGTGTTGTAGTTCACTGATTATGGTTAATCTATTATAACTTGGATGTTGAGTTGATTTTGGCTCAAAATAGGGATTGGCAATTGTATGTAGCATTATGGTTTAGATTCAGATTTAGTGAGTTTTCCCCACCTACTTTTTATATTGATCAACCTTAGTCATGGTCCGAATGAGTGACTGGATTAACCAATAAAATGACTTTTATTGCTATATTGTGATCGTGACAGTTTCCTTCAGTCAGTTGGTCAGATATACCAACATATCTGACTATGTTGGAAATTTAATTCCGATAGCCAATAAACTAGTCAAAATATCAGCCAACCAATACATCTACATCCACACCTCAAAATGGTCTTCTACTTAACTACATGCCCCACATATATGGTCCTAAACTGTACCTGGACTTCACTTGAATGAATTCATATTAATATGCATCCTTGTAAGACTACAAGACTTAAAATAGGCTATTGATTAACTTGATGAAGACCTGATTTTATATTTAGTTTGGATGCCAAAAAACTATTCAACTCAGACTATGTCAGAAACTTGTATTACAAAACTGCTGACTTGCAAAGTATTAAGCTCAAAAAATGCATTGATTTGCATGGTTGAAAAATGATTTTGTAGAAATAAAATGTAACTTTTTTTTTTTTTAATTTTATAGTTATTGAAGTTAGATACATTTGTTTTGATCTTTTGAGCTTTTTCTCCTTTTGTAATTGTGTCCTTTGCCTTACAGGTAGGCCAGAATGAATTTATTTTAATATTTTAATCTGGGGAAATGAGGGATGTAAAACAGTTTTTGATTACAGTTATAACAAAACAGCCAGTGCCAAATAGAAACATGCAATTACTAATCATCACACATCTGTATTCTTTATGAAGAATAGATTTCATTTGTTTTGCGATGTAAGCTGACATTTTAGTTCTTTTTACTGCCAATAGTCATGCTCAGGTTAAGTCATGTTCAGATCCAGCTACATTTTTGTTGTATGACATTGTGTAGCAAGTAATATACTTTATTATATTCACTTTTTGCTAATACTCATTTCAGTTGCCATTAACAATTTTCTGTAATAAACGGTTACATGAACTTAACCGTAACTGGCTTGTGCTGCTGCTTCCTTACTTCTAATGCATTTGACCTCTTACCGAAAATATCTATACCCATTTTTGCGCTGATGTGTCCTCCCATCAGTTTTTGGGGAGAAAAAGTAATTTTAAAATGTGCGCTTTGCCTTGGAATGCTCTACTGTATGGCATTAAACTAGGCGTGGCTAAAACTTTTTGACACTTTTTGACACAGAAGAGCTCGTGTGTATATACATACACACACACACACACACACACACACACACACATATATATATTGTATGTATGTATGTGTGTGTGTGTATATGTGTGTGTGTATATATACACACACATATATTGCATGTATGGATATGTGTGTGTATACATGTGTGTGTGTGTGTGTGTGTGTGTGTGTGTGTATATATATATATATATATATATATATATATATATATATATATATGTACATGTATATACACATGTATATAAAATTTTAGAGATTTGGTCTGTAGCAAAGCATGAATATCATGCAAGGCTCATTGTACAAATTGTTTTCCAAATGCTTTAATTAAATTAAAAATGTATTTGTAAAATTTCAGTTAAATAAACACGGCAGAAAAATTTCGAACAAGGTTTACCCTTACCTATTAAATACAATTTGGTCACGTTCGACGGGCCAGATAAATAAGCCCAAAGGGCCGTGTGTGGTCCCTGGGCCGTTGTTTGCCCATGTCTGCATTAAACTCATCTAACTTAAATACATTAGATTACAGATGGGTTAGAAAAAAAAAAAAAAAAATAAATTAAAAAAAATGCATTCTTGGTGTAAGCGGGCTCACCTCTCTCTGATATCACCTGCAACATGGCCTGGTGTCAGCCTATAAGACTAAGCAGCTGCTTAGGGCCCCGAGGCCACCAGAGGGCCCCAAGAGCCCATACATTTATATTGAAAATAATGACTGGAAGGTTTTTTTCTGAAAACTAAATGGCCCTCAGGTGTTTATACTAGTCTACATATCCTTCTTAAACGATTAGATGTGTTTAATTTCCAGTAGCTAGATATGTTCTGACTACATATTTTTAGTCAGGCAGTGGTATGGTCAGCTACGTGATTTACACCGGTGTGAAGGACCCCTCCCCTCAGGTGCTGTGGGAGCACTGAGGCAGCAGAGGGACATTTGAATGGATGTTTTACAAACTAAAAGTTAATGAAGTTCAGTTTATCTAAAGTTTGGGACAATGTGTGAAAAGCCCAGAGGAAGATCATTTTGATGAAAGAAGAACTTGTCAGAGAAGAGTCGAAATATGTCCCACTTTACACGTTGGACCCGCAGCCAAAGCAGTGAGGCTGGACATGTATAAATGTGCAGACAGGACACACCTCAGAGGGACAGAGGACAGCAGGTGAGTCCGTTTATTACACTGGCTGTTTTTGGTTGTGGATTGTTCGTTTGTGGTAATTTATTTAGATAAGCATCTGGCATTAATATTTCCCACTTCCTTTTTGCAGACTGCGCTCCGCGCTAAATGCTAACTGTGTTACTTTTACCGCAGTCACACTTTCACACATATGGACAAGCTGTACGTCTTTTAAAAGCTCTGAACCCGCTCTAAATGTGTTTGTCCATCATAATAAGTTTCAATGCAGCGCAAGCAAATAAACTCCTTAGCATACTACTACTGTAAACACAAGCACTGCGCTGGTATCCTCTGAGCTATAAAAACTTTTTAGAGTCCTAAATATTTGTATATTTCATGTGACAATCACGTGATCCCAGCTGCGCTGAATGTGCAGCTTCATGTCCAGAGCTCACTGCTCTGTGCAGAGATGAGCTGTGAGCCTCAAACAAGAGGCAGCACAGTTACAGTGGTATCGGCTCTTGGTATCGGCAGCCCATCGGCGAGTACGAGTACTGGCACCCGATACTGGTATCGGTATCGATGCATCCTACTCATTAATATGCGCATGTACCTGAAATCACAGTATTCAAAACCTGACGATAAACATAAAAATAGGTGTGATTCTAAAATCCTCTTATTTAATGTTCAGTCCAAATAATCTGATGATTATAAAGCTGATGTTATGTCCAGGCTGTTTCTCTTATACAGCTCTTAACTTGGATCACTACTTTGTACTTCTTGAGTGATATGACTTTGAAGTAAGTGTACTCTTGCACATTGTTTGGCTACTACATCCAACCCTGCATTTTATGACATAAAGTATTGATAAATGCAAGCCCACTTTAGTTAACTGGAACACATTAAAATGCACCAAAAAACAAGTAAAAAATGTCCAGAATTTAAAAATTTCTCCGGCATGAGCTTTATCCTAAATGTCATTATAGATCAGTAATTATAAGCTTATAAGATAAAACAATTCATAATGTATGGTAAATCCTGCATCTATAGTTATGTGGCCTACACTCTCTTCTTAGATACTTTTAATTCCACCTGTCCTGTCCTCGCTGCTTATACTTGTCCACGTCTGGTTCTATCACGCAGCCCCGAGCGCAGGACGTTCAAAATTGTCAGCTTCGATAATGATCACGCCCGTCTCATAAACTCCGATACTTGTAAACGCCACAACTGCTTTTGTCATCTCTATTAATCTGTCATCCGTATTATTGCCTTGTAAGCGCTTTCAGAAGCAGCAGGGGTGATGGATAGCCCGCGCTCTTCTTCCGTGCGTAAAAGAAAGTGATTGAACTATATCCGGAGTTTAAAGTTTGAAGTGAGAGGGGTGTGGGGGGGTTTCTTACTAGCTCACTTCCTCTCGTCTCCACAGTGGCTGTCAAGTTTAATTATCTCCAACTAAGGCCGTCCTGAATCCTAATTATACCGAGCTTTGTCTCTTCTCTTCTCGGATAACCCTCGCAGTTCAGTCCGGCTGCGACGTGACGGGTCTGGGGCGCGCACGTCTCTCCTCTTCTCCCAGCGTAAATTAATTGGCCGCCGTCTCCATCCTCGGACATCTTTTGGGACTCAAAGGTCATCGTTAGTTCGGGAGAGGATTGTAGGGCGATGGAAGATGGTCAGGCTTCAGACGTGTGCGCTGTGTCAGTATAGTGACAGTGGCGAGTCCATATAGTCTAATAAATCCACTGTTGTAGTTTATACTTTACAACAAGGACTATCCGACAACCAGCTCATTAAAACCCATTGGTGTTTGAGCATCGACGATTATACAATTCAATATCCGCACTCCGCACTGTGCATTAGATTCCACTCGCGTTCTCGCCTTAATTCAAGCAATTAAATACAAAATGTCACAAAAATGGGTCAATAGCTTAATTATTCTCTTACCTTTGTGCTGAAGTGAACTTGCAGTGAAAACAAAATGATATGACTTTTTCTTTTAGCCTACAAAATCAACAGAATTATCAAAAAACCCAGGGAAATTGAAGCTTCTGGAGTTTGGAATTTTTATACTAATGTAAAGGTGCCACCTGCTTGCCTCCAGTGAGATGAAGGCTTTTATTCCACAGTATTAGATTAAAGACTACACAGTATTTCCATGGAGTTAAGCAAATGATGCCACCAGACCAAGTCAAAGTTCAGATCTGTGGAGAAGCGAGCGCACTTGCAGTTTTTCATAAGCAATGTTTTCACCTGTAATTGAATTGTGCCATACAATGTAATAATTCAGGTCAAACAATGGCATCCTGATGAAGACCAGCAGACTCTTCACCAGAGAAGTTACAAGCCTACTGCTTCTTTAAAGGAATTATATGCAAGATTTTCATTTTACATTTCACAAACATGACCTTCCTGTGTCCTCAGATTCAAGGTAAACATGTTTAAATTAAACGGCCTATGTTAACACTGTTTTCTATGTTATAATGTTGTTTCTTCATCAAAAATATGCCTAGAGTTATGTTTTGTTTAATTTGCATGTTTAAGACACAAATTTTGCATCTAACAGAGTTCTTCTCTCAAACGGAAAACACTCTGTTTCACCCTGTGATATCATGTGGTAATACAGGAAGTGCTCCATTCCATTCACTTTCACTAGACTCATCTGGATAATTCAGCCCTGAAATTTCTCATCTCTATTGAACTAAATGTAAAAGGTAGGAAAACTACTACTTCATGACATCAGAAGGAGGAACAGAGCATTTTGAGTTTTGGGTATGCAGACAGCCTAATACTGTAATGCAGAGTCATTCAATATGTAAATGAAACAAAACACAACTCTAGATATGTTTTTGAGATAATAGCATTATAACATGGCTTAAAGCTCACAAGATTCACTTTTGCGTAATATAGGACCTTTAAATATAGTTTTTACAGTACTGATTTACTAAACAATTGTAATGCTGATTTATTTTTTAATTACAAAAACCCAATGTCCCATTTATTTCTGTCATAATTTGTTGTTCTGGTTGTCCAATCAGAAGGCAGTGTGAATAGAAGTTAGTGAAAAGAGAAAAAGGCTTTCCGATCTCTGTTTTAATAATAACCTCTAACAGAACAATTAATTATCAGCAGCAATATGAATAACAACATCTGCCTATTTGTCCTATCTTCATGTGTTTGTTCTTTCACAAGTAAACACATTTTGTGCATGAGAGACAGTTAAAATATCCACCACAAGGTAATATTATTTTAGAATTGACCCCATCGTACAGTAAGGAGTTGCCACTGTTCTTCCTGTTTCAAAACTTTTAATTCCATTCATCTGCCTCTTTGGTCTCTTGCATCTTCCCTAAATTCATCATTTTGCGATCATATACACTTTTTGTTCTTCAACATCCCAGAATTTATTTTTGATATGCCATTGATTGATCTATTAATAATCTATTGTCACTCCCCAAGAATCTCATTTCCATTTGTGCTAAAGAAGGAATGCAGTGTCAAGACATGTCAAATTATATAGCACCTTATGTAAGACACTTTTCAATGCTGTATGCAGCCATTCTTTATATAGCATGCCATAGTTAACTGTGTGTACACCCAGCTTACTGTAGCCTATATTAGCCATGATTCACACATATGACATTGCTTAAGTGCTGTTGTATTGTCGGTCTAAGTCACTGCAGCCTCAATCAACATCTGAATTGTTCCTTTGAGGAAGTGGTTAGCTTCTAAGGCTGAACCACAATCAACAAAATGAACCAAATTACACGCTCTTTGAGTTGTGTAACTTTTGATTGGCATAATGTGAGCATAGAGAGTACTTTGGCGTTTTACATACAAACATTTCACCTGCTAAATTATAGCAATTGAAAACTGTTTTGATAAGAGCATTCACTTCATAGCTTAATGCAGAATAATGGTCAGGCCAGCTTGTCTTAAGCTGTTGTTATTTGGCTTTAATAATGATTCAAACCAACAAAACTATAATGTTTTTTACACAGTAATCATTCACCTTCTGTTTATTCCCACTTGCTGTGACCGGTTACAAGGGTATACGTTGAAAAATGACTAGCCACTACTCTTTTGTTGATGTTTCTATGTTTAAATCACATAAAATATTCAAATGGAAAAATGTGACAAAATATGCATTTCCATTGGCATTATGAAGATTTTTTGCTAGTTTTATGACTTTACCTCAAATATTCCACATTATGCCATTAAACTCATCTATCTTCCATTTTTAAATTATAAGTGTTTTCATTGCCAAAAGAAAACAGGCATTGTTACTTAGTCAGAGTGGAGTCGCCTCTCCACAGAACGAAATTAAATTATTTTCACAAAGACAAGAGAGTAGCGGACCCTTCCAACAAAAACGTCATATAGTGCACCTTTAATGAGATATGTAAGGTATCACACCATTAAGGTGGTATAGTTTTAAGGTGGTGAGTGAGTGATAGGTGCAGACTTATTCATACAAATCGGCCAAACAAAGGTGAGCCGCAGAGGAAGAGTAGCAGGGCGGGGTGAAGATGCTCAGATTGGGTGATAAATCTTGTTCTGATCAGGTTTGTGCGCGCCCCTCTCACCTCACTCTCTTTCTCGGGGTAATTAATCAATGGCAGACTGCAGCTATCGATCTGCCTCGCGCGGACCCCGGTATGTTTACACTTCTCGATTGTGTTTGCCACTAAGCCCCTCGCCAACGCTCAATCTCATCGGCACAAAATGTGACACTCCGCCCTCTGATGCCATCACTGAGGCACTGCATCGACTGACATCTCCATGAAAATCAATCTACTTATTTTTTTTGTTCTCATGGGGGATTTGCTTTGGTTATAATCCTTTCTTGTAATCCTGTATTCCAGGTTGTAATGGATAAAACTTTGATTGTGGACAGAGCACTTATGGAATGCAAAAGCAGGAATTTCCTCTGAGTTGAAGAGCAGAGTGTCATTGATGGAGGTAAACCTTAAGTTCGAAAAAAATAAGACAATGTTAGAATAGTTGGGAACTGTGCAGACCTCCACCAAGGCACTGCAACCAAGCCCGGGAGCTGCCACGAGTCAACAGGCTGAGCTCAGTTATGCGTGTAGCCTGTTTAGCCTTTAGCGGCCATTTACATCCAGTGACTGCAGCCCGCCAACCATGTGCATATACCAATCAGAGCGAGAATCGGCTTCAGCAGTGAAGAGCAAACCAAAGCTAAAGGAGCTATTTTTAAGATAACTAAAGGATTTTGATAAAGTTTGTCATCTGAAAAGAAGCTATAATTGCCACAAAACCTGACCTTGAACATGAGCAGTTTGTTTTTACCCTGCACTCTATGGGAAAAATAATAATAAGAGGATTTTTTGCTGCCATACCCATGGACTGACTACTAATCCAACTCAACAATTTTAATAGATCTGTGGTCCAACTCATGACAGGGTTACGCTAACAATAGTCTAACCTATCCAGATATTTTAATGATCGATGACCCTAACAATAAGCTTTAAAGAATATTCATGGATGTTTCAGGGTTATTTTGTCGTAAAGGAATTTTAATGGTATAGTTTATTGAGATATTTTCTGTCGCAATATAGGCCCATCAGACTTTAAAATTGGTTTTCCCAACAGGCTTAGTGATGTCTACTTGGTTATCACAAATGAGAGAAATATATTGTCAATGAGATAACACACAATTGAACATTTTAAAGATCTTTGTTCTCATATAGAGCTCTGACAGGTTGCGGTCATGAATCAACATCTTATTCACTCGCTGCATGGGGCAGTGACGTGTTCGATTATGGGCCCCCTGTTGGCCGACAGCAGGACGTACAGCCGGCAAATACACATCCTTCATTTTACCACGTGTTCTGTAATGAAAGGAAGCTCGAAGACAAAGCAATCAACAATCAGCTACATTGTGCTGAAGCGATGAGTCATACAGCCCTGCAATTAAAATGGCTACATTAATTTGCGAAGCCTAACGCATTTGTATTAGCCTTAATAAACCATGAATGAACAAACTGAAACTAAAAATGAAATGATTCGGGGTTTGTAACTAGGGTTTGGTTTAGAGTTATGGTATGAAGTAGTTACTATGCCTGAATCATGTTTAATAAAGTACTTGTTCAATGTGAATAAAGTGTACCTTCATGCTTCATTAAGGCTGTATAGTGTAGTTGAATATGGGACATTTGTTATTTAGCCCCATGTGTATCCAGTTCAGTTAAAATGACTATTTGTGGGCTTTGTCAGTTACTGGACCAGCCTTCAACTCAAGTACTGTATTTACTCAACAAGCAGAAGAGCTTCACAACAACATGTGGGATCTCAGTAAATATTGAAAGATATAGCTAATGTAGTGCATGGTATGGTACAAATGTACATACATCTGTATTTCAGCGAAGCATCTACCACAACTAAAAGGTCCTTAATGCGTTTGGGCACTTTATCTTTATATTGCAGAAGAACTATTTTGCACTGCTTTAAAGGTGCACAATGTAACTTTTTGAGTATGAAGATATGCCATCTGCTACTGCCCATGGAGATATTATTGCTTTTTATTTTATATAGAGCATTATAATTATACATCTAATACAATAGCATGTTTTATTGCTAGAAGAAAATCATTGAAAAACAAGCATCCTTACTATGAGTAGGGTTGCCTCTCCACAAATCTGACCTGTAATTTAGCCAGGTATTGTAACATGCTTAACATCATCTATGTGGAATATTCAAAGGAGGCAAATAGTTAGCGGGCCTACCAGAAAAGTTACATTCTGCACCTTTAAACATGTTAGTAACATAACTTGCATGAAAAAATTCCACCCCCACACACAGATTAAACGCTATCGCTTTATTTCACAGTATGGTTTTATATAATTATTTTTGTATTATTTGAATAAATAGTAGTTAAAGGTAAGCAACACTCTCATATTGTCAACAACAGTAGTTAACTTTGCATACAAATAACAAAACAACTTTTCACTTGTCAACTTGAGTCAAACTATTAAAATCACACCAAACAATCATGCCTTGATTTGGTTTTGAATGAGAAGTGCCCCTCCCCTGTTCTAGGGTAGCCCTCCAGAGTGCGTTTATTGTGATATTTTGATTACTTTTGTAGCTTAAATGCAGTGCGCAGGCAGCTTTGAGTGGGCGCTGGTGTGCTAAGGCATGCTGTTCTGGCCCCCCACTGCGGAATTGAACTGTTGAGCCTTTTTTGGTGTTTTTTTTTCTCACAAGTTAAAGAGGGAAAAAGGGAAGAAAAATACAGATTTGAATGTGTGAAACGGACCAAACTACCATAAGGCTTGTCACCACACTCCATAAGCTGGTAAACATTGGTGGTGTATAGGAATGCAGTGATAAAATAAATAGGCTCTATCAGGTCCCAATGTTAAACTCAACAAACTACAGTGCAATGGTAAAGGCCAAAATCGGTCAGTTGGGCAAAAAGTTCTAGGAGTGAAGACGTTTTACTGCTCGTCCAAGCCGCTTCTTCAGTTCTGGTCAGATTGCAGGTGGCCACTACCTTATATCTGTCTGAAGGGATGAGCTAACTATACTAAAACTGGAAAAAGCTTTTGTTTACAGTTTCTGTTTGTAGGCTAGGTCTATTGAGCTACACTAAGTGTGCACTGTGCCTGAGCCATACTTAACATATTCATACAATTCTTAATGGGTGTTTTCACACCTATTGGCATCCTGGCTAGCCCTACCCTTCTCTTTGTTTCCATTGTTTGCTTTGGGTCTGAGGGTGGAGTTATAGATGATGTCTAAGGCCCCCATTCCTGTTCAAGGAAGAAGTCTTCAGGAAAACCACACACACTGACCAATACTTGTCCCAATACTACAACACAGACACAGAAGGAATCTGGCCAGAATGAAGAAGATGAGCAGTGAAGCGTCTTCACTCTTACAACTGTTTGTCCCATTGCCAGATTTAACTTTGGCTTTTACTATGGATCAGACCTAGATGACTGAGGGATTACACAGACATCTACAGTTCAATGCTTCTTCTGGCACCTTTCCATTAGAATAAAAATTTTACAGCATTTTGTTTTATTTATTTTTATTTTTAAAGATTGGAACAAACGAATTGGCTTTCAATAGCCTCAGCTGACCCCTCGATGTTGAGGAGCAGTGACTCTACACCGAGCTCCTCAACTTATCTCCTTTTCGTCTCCCTGCAGAAGAAACTCACATGATGAATCTATTTGTATTCTTGCTCTGTATTAAGATCTTCATTCAATTCCTTCTCAATTCTTAGTTTGACAAACCTGTCTAAGCTTTTGATTGTCATAACCATAACCAAAGCCTGCTTAGCCAACCACATCAGTCTACATAAACGCCATACATATTTCATGGCACGCTTATCTGACATCTACGGTTTCCACTCCTTCACTTTTTTGTATCAGTTCTCTCATATTTCATTAGGCAATTGGGAAGAGCAGTGGTCAATTGGGATGTATGTTTTATTCATGTCTGTTCGAAACATCTGCTTGTCTCTGTGTCAGGAACCATCAGATCCCTGCGGACGCCTCTGACTGCCTGTAAATGAACTACAGAAGTCCACTCGCCAAACAACCTGTCAAAGAGAGAGCGGAAGAGAGGGATTTGAGAGAGAATGTGCCAAAGGGATGGGAGTCAATCTTAAACTCAAAAACATACAGCAACAGGGCCGGAATGATCATTTGTCATTGCACATTTTATTTCCCAGTAAATGTATCGAATGCAATTAACTGCATTTATTTCAATATTACACTTAAAATCTTACTAACCTGTCAATGTCTCACAGAAACCATCCAGTAATAGGCCTTTTCATCTCATGGACTTACAATTTAGAAATAGTCATGGCTAGGGTTATTGAAATGATCCAAATAGCATGAAGTCTATTTAAGTTTAAAAAAAAAAAACATGCAATCTTTAGTGAATTAAAATAGCTTAAGTAACTGTTTTTGAGTTTTTGTTTTAGTAGATTTTGACAAGTCTTGAAATGACTGTTGCCAGTAACATTTCACAAAGAAGTATTTACTTTCATTTTAAAAGTTTAGTACATGAAGAAAAATAGCCTACTTCCACTGATCAGCTGCAAATTTTATTTCTAAAATGTGTAGGTGTATTTTCCTCTTTTAATTATTTATTTATTTTTTTAAATAGCATAAATCGGTGAGGGGCATTATAATAAATGTCACTGACCTGTAATGAGCCCACTAGAGTCAAGCAAAGAAAGACAAATGTTAAGCAAAACACCAATTTAGAGCAATGTATTTGTGGGAAAGACAAAACCATAAAAGGATGTGTATAAATACTGTGCAGTACATGTATCATTAAATCTGATCTCAGTTCAAAAGATCTCAATAGCCTTCAGCTCAACAAAAGAGGTATTTTTAGTACAAAGCACCTGTATCTTAGACCGCATTATGTTCAATAACAATAAAAGCGAATACGCCTCCCCTCCCCGAGCTCTGATCTGCAGATATATAAATGTACGTTGACTTGTGCGTCCACAGTTGGTTTGACACGGCTGTTCTCTGGCTCTCCCTGATTCACCTCGCACCAGAGCCAAATGGAGCTGGACCACCAACAAGTGACTCACAGCCTCATGTCCATGTTTGTGTGCATACGTGCCTTTAAATATTACCCAAATACTCCTATTTCTTACATTGCACCCCTCCCACGCTAAACATGTTCTCGGACAAAAGGGGGCAGTATTTTTGCTCACAAAGACACAACCTTGTCACAGTGTTCAGTAAGTGCAAGCAAAAGGACACAGCTAAAATTACACAAAGACCAGACTGAATTCATTGAAAATACTGTTATGTTTGTTTCCTGTTTTAGATGTGTGGACGGTTGCTCAAATGTTGGATTCTCTTTGCATGTTGTTGAGTGTGGTATTTCCCTTCTGAGGGTTCTAGCCAGGGGGAGGGAGGTACTTTGTTACATTTACTTATGTTACTTTTGTACTTCCAGACAACATAATTTTACTCTTACTTGAGTTGGTTAATATATATTTACCGTAGAAAAAGCTGAAGTTAAATCTGTCAAATCGTTGTAGGAGTGAAGATGTTTTGCTGCTCATCCAAGTTGCTTCTTCAGTTCTGGTCAGAATGCAGGAGACAATAGCTGTTTATAGTTTCAGTGTAGTTAGCTTCTCCCTTCAGACATTTGTGTTTCATGCTCTGGTCCTTTGGGTATGATTTTGTTTTTTGGTGGTCTGTACTTTGAAAATGCCAGATACTCAGTACTCAATTTCTGTGTAATTTCTTGGATCACTACTTTATACTTTTGCCTGAGCAATATTATTTTGAAGTAATGTTATGCCTACTTGAATGAAATTTTGGCAACTCTACCAATTCTCTCAAGGCCGTAGATATCAAGTGGCTGTCTAATTGTAAAGTTGCTGGTAAAATCTCAGTTCTGACCAGTGCCTAACTTTGTCATGAAAGTACACAAAGTCGGAACATGGTGGGAGAGTTATTGGTGATGTTCGGAGAGGCCTGTGGAACAGATTTGCAGCCACATCTCCCGTCAGTCAGACCAGGGCAGCTGTGGCTAAAGAAGTGCCACCAGAAAAAAAAATATTGTAAAGTAAAGCATCTTGGAATTGAATGTCCACAAGGCACAGTGTAAAACCGTCGTGTTATTGTTAATCGAAAGCTTAAAGATAAGTTTTCTTGAGTTACCTGTTTGTCTCATGATGAAAATGTTTTTTTCTGAAATGTTTCACAGTATGGCACTACTTATTTGACTTTACTTATTCAATGACAGGCTTTTTTTATTGACAAAACTACTTGGTTTGGTGAAGTCACTTGCTCGTCTCCATGGAGATTGTTAGATTTTATGCTAGTATGGGGAACATTCCAGACAAAATAACAGTTTTCCCCATAGAGTAAAAAGGTTTTGGACCATCCACATATAGATTTTCTTTTTGCCCCTTTAATTGGTTTTAGTTGTATTTCTGTATTTTAGTATAGTGTCGCATATTCAGTACATTGTGCAGAGTATCAAATTCTCAAAAAGTCATGCTGTAACAGAGACACCACTGTACTTATTAAAAAAATAAAAAATAAAAAAGCCGCCATGCATTTGTATAGCAGCATGTCCTTTTACATAATCCCCTTGTTTGTTGGTGTGACTGATTGACTGGCAGATGCTTGTACTAACTCCGAAAGGGTCACATCACCTTGTCACTGTTATCATTGGACAATAATCTCTTGTCTTCTCAGGACATATAGGAACAATGAAAAGAAGTCTTCATAGATAGTCCAGTAGTTTAAAATGATTATATTTATATCTTCGTGTTTTGATTTATTTTATGGCGCAATGGAGAAAGGATGCGACATTTGCTTAATATTATTATTTTAAAGGTATTCTGTGTAATTTTTTTTCAGATGAATGGTCCGCTAGCTGATTATCTCAATGTGGATGATTATTGTTTTGTCTGGAGTGTTACATTGTTTGGCATTAAACTGGCTAGCCAAGTAACAGGTCTGATCAGTGGAAAGGCAAGCATGCTCACAATGGAGACAAAACAGTTACACAGTGCACCTTTAAAAAAAAAAAATGTATTCAAATAACATGAAATAAAAACAAAATACTAAATTGTCTCTTATGCTATACCCACTTTGATGTAAAATTGTCCTAATGCTATCATGCACTCTTGCCCTTATGTTATCCATTAATTTTAAAGTTTGATATTTTCATTTCCACACCAGTTTCAAAACTTAGGTAGATTTAATTTAAAGCCAGTGTTTGGGCCGAAATCTCCGCCTCCTGATTTTAACAAGATCTCCCCTTGTTCCCTCCCATTCATTCATCTAGTTCTGTTCTTTTCTGCTTTGTAAGTGCCATTATCACAGAATCTGAGCTGGGATGTCTCACTTTCCATTAGACATCCATTACTCAAAACATTCAAAACAAATCTTTCTTGAAACCTGACAATTCAAATAGCTTTTCAAAGTCATTTTTAACTATATCAATGTTGTTTTATTTTTTTCTACAAACATTTGCAATTAGTTAAGTATTCTCCATATTGTTACTGTTGTGTATTTAGTTATTTCATCAGTATATTGGTGTGAGGCCATCCTTCAGCGCCCACAGACTCCACCTCTCGTTCACTTGCACTATGGATTTTTGGCCAAATGATAAATTAGACTCAAGTATCCGCTGAGGTGTGACCAGGTGCCAAAAGACTATAGCTTTTGTCGGTAATGGGCTTAATTATGCGTAAGACCTTTAGAAAGCCACTGTTGGTACGTGCTAATGGGCTGTGGTATGGGTTGGAACATTGCATCAGAAAAATGAAATAAATGGTTAACAATTCTCACAAAGACGAGCAAAGACAACATTGGGGTAGGCTATTGAATGCTGAAAGATCAAAATCACCATTCAGTGTTTGTGTTTTTCACTGTTTGTGTGTGATTGAAGAAAGACGAGTGTGCCATCCATCACATCACCCCTCCCATCGCGTTCAAACATAGAAACGGGTAAAGCTTAATTTCAAGCCCATTCTCTCCCGTGGCACGGGGTAAGAACCAAACTCACTTTGTGAAACTGTAATTGTTTTGAATCTCGGGGTTTTTTCGTGCACGTAGAAACGAGAGAGATGAAGCATTTAGACGTTACCTGTGGCGCGTAAAAGTTGTGGATGCTGACTTTTGCGCGTAAACATTTAAAGGGCTCTCCTTCCTCCAAAAGTTACGGCGCAACAAGGGAGTTCTTCTCACGGCCAAGATACCCCCCTCAAGCAGGCTGGACGACCACCCTCTCCGGAGATCCCCGCGAGTCCGCAGAGCGCAGATGATCGCGACAGGGGTCTGTGGCGTGGCGTTGGTGCTGGTCCTGGTGGTTCTCATCCCGGTCATGGTGAACACGGCCGGACCCCCCGCGCGCTATGAGATGCTGGGCTCGTGTCAAATGGTCTGTGACTCTCACGGTACCGCGGCCACGGCAACGGCTAAAGCCACAAGTCCCATTAAAGACAACCGCCTGGTCCAGTCGCTGCCCACATTCATTCAAGGTCCGCAGGGAGAGCCGGGGCGCGTGGGGAGGGTGGGTCCCAGAGGTCCGGTGGGTGAACCGGGTCCACCCGGACCCGCTGGACCGCCTGGAGAGAGAGGCGCGCCAGGACCACCAGGACCTCCTGGAGCTCCAGGAGCAAACGGACCAACCGGTGCCATAAGCGCAGCCACATACAACACCGTCCCAAAGATCGCCTTCTACGCCGGACTTAAAAAACAGCACGAGGGATACGAGGTGCTTAAGTTCGACGACGTCGTGACAAATTTGGGAAACCATTACGACCCCGCCACCGGCAAATTCACCTGCTCCATACCCGGGATTTACTTCTTTGTTTACCACGTGCTGATGAGAGGAGGTGATGGAACCAGCATGTGGGCTGACCTCTGCAAGAACAACCAGGTAATGAATCACTCAACAGTGGCATAAGATGTGGGATTCAGTATTTCCCAACAACAGGTATTTTGTACAAATGTATAGCTTTTGATGTGTTTATTTATTCAGTATTTTTTGACAGATCAAATGTTTGCCTCTTTTCCCTCTCTTTCCTTTTACGCACACTTTACGCACGACTACATCACACCAAAGACACAAGAGCAGGCATGTTGCACTCTTTAAGCCTATGACTGAGCAGCAGTCCCAGGGAGTAGCAGAGAGTAGTAGTGAGAGTCGTCTCACACATTGCTAAAACTTCACGCTACGGAGCTGTCCAAGGTCCTGATTAAGTTGCAAAGCTGTAATTAAACTCACTGCGTGTCTTACTGTCTACAGGTGCGAGCAAGTGCCATCGCCCAAGACGCGGACCAAAACTACGACTATGCCAGTAACAGTGTAGTCCTACACCTAGAGCCTGGAGATGAGATTTACATCAAACTGGACGGAGGCAAAGCGCACGGGGGCAACAACAACAAGTACAGCACTTTTTCAGGCTTCATGCTCTACGCGGACTGAAATGGGCGGGACGTTTGCTTTCAGTACCCACTTCATTTGGATTATAATGTAGGTGGGGTCAAATCATTTAAGAAAAAAAAGGCCCAGAAAGATAAGTTGAAATGCTGCAAAAAGAACTGTACTTACAGACTATATCGAGATTTAATTTGCAAAATGGCTTATACTCAAGGACTGGAATCAATGTCTTAACTGTTGTCACTACATGAAGTTATGCTGCTGTGCAAACATATACAATATATGTGAATGTACTGACCTGCACTCGACTATAGAGCTGAAAGTATATCCACATCTCATCTATTCACTTGTAATGTGGTTGTCCATAAATGTGCTTTCCTTCATCAAAATAGTCGATTGCTGTTGCATTAAGAGTGAATGTTGTCCGGTCTATCAGTGCATGTATAAAACAAATCTGGTTCAGCAGGAATCACATGTAAAAGGCCATTCTGATGTTATTGAAGCACTGTGACTAGGGCTGCACCATATTAACGCAATGTTGGATAGAAATATTGCTATGAGTAATTGAGTAAGTTAGTAAATGCCATCAGATTTACAGTGTATGTTTTATGATCAAGATTTGGGGCACATTTAAAAAAAATCTATGAACATTACAGTTTTAGAGATGATTGCGACATTCCTCATAAAACCAAGCAATATAACAATCACATGCATTTCAGAGCACTGGAAAGTTTAAACAACAGGTTAAGAGGCTTATACATATGACGAGACATTGTGTTGATATATTACCTAAATAATTTAATGAATGATTGAAGTCATGAATGTATTGCATCCCAAATTACCAGTATTCACTGTAAACATATATTGTTTTTGCATTTGTGTTTTATATTATAAAAATCATCACACTTGTGGCTCCTTATAAGCCACATTTTTTTTTTTTTTTTGTAGTATTACTCCATTACAACTTGCAATATATTGTGCAGCCCTTACTGTGACTAACAATCATTGTAACTTGTTGTCACTTGTTATACAACAGTTGGTCTGCTGAGTGCTCTGCTGGTTAGTCACCACTCCAATATGGCCGCCCCAAATCACCACTGTACACCAGGCGATCTTCAAAATGTCAAATATATGTAAATCAAAATGTCTTGTCTGTCTTTCTCTCAGAAAATGAATCAAAGTTAAATATTGTGCAGTCTGGCGTGGTGATGGAGCCATAGATCATGTGGAGATGTCATCCTGTGAGGCCACCTGTTCCCCAGATGAGAGGAGAGCTTGTCCTTCATTTGGACCACTCGGGCTCCCGTAGACACCCCAGACTCCCACTGAGGGGCAACGGGACAACTCATCTAACACCATCGCCGCTGCGCCACGTTAAGAGCAGAATACTGATCACATTCTGGCTCATTATTCCACTTCAGTGTTTGCACAAGTGACACACAAAAGTTTGAAAGAAAAGATGCAACTTTGAAAGAAAAAATACCTCTAGATTAGCTAAAAAATGTAGAATTTACAAAGGGCTAGTAAAAAAAGTTAAAAAATGAAAGAATGCTTAATTCAAACTTATCTAAGTTAATAACTCAATTTGTATCTATTATGACATGGGAGATTGAGATTGTGTATCCTGCCTTGTCCTTGGCGAAGACACTTAACTGACATAGTTTGCTTCAGTCTTAGTATCTGGCTGGTTGTGATAGAAAAGGCATCTGACACAAAAAAATCACAATGGTGTAACTCATCAAGGCCCATAAGGAATCAGTCAAAATGTAATTAACAGTATTCAACAGTATTTTTATTTAGAGTCTGAGTTAAGATTAAAAAAATGATCAAATTGGGTGTTATTACAATTCATCTATTAAAACAGCATATCAAAATTAGAAGCCAAGTTAATAGACATACAGAATAGAGTAGGTTTTTATGGAAACAATTATCTTGATGCACTAACACTCTATGAATCACAAAACAATATTGTAAAAATCTTTATTTGAATAGAAAATACTACACTTCATTTCCCTTATTTATTCAAATAATAGTAAAGGACTAGTTTACATTAGATAACAGTTTGTTCATTTAAAGGTGAGCCAGCGCTTTGGGTTGTCTATGAGGATTTTGTCCACTTGGCGCTGGCTGATACCTCTCATTAACATCTTTGGTACAATGTTTTTCAGAATGTGGGAGTAACCGTGACCTCCAAACTTTGTGAGACGGTTTTTGGTGTGAATATCATGAGCCACCAGGATCTTGTCTTCATAGCCCTCCTTCACCAGAAACGCCAGGCTAAAGATAGAATATAACAATTATATTTTTGATTGATAAAAAATGTATTTAGAACTTATTCATTCATTTAAAACATTTGTGTATGATGGCAGCAACAAATTCTACATGACCTTAAATTGATTGCCAATATGTTTTTCTTTTTTTTTTTGTAACTTTTGATCAAATACAACTAAACTAAAGAACTTTTAGCTTTAATCTAAAAAGCACTTTCTCTTAGCGTCATAGAGGCTCTGCCATGTAAACAATTAAAGAAAAAACTTTCAATTTACTAGCTAGTCACTAGTCGATTTTGATACTGAGAGAAAGACTAATTTTAATACCACAATAATGATTAAACTCAGTATTTTAGGTATTTCCACAAAAAATAATCCATTTTTATAAAGATCAAAACAATTAATTAGTAGTAGTAACATTCAATACATTTGTCTCTTTTAAACACTGAACAAGTGCCCCAGCTCTTTAAGGGTCATGTATGTACATATACTACCAGCTAAAATCTGCTGTTGAAGAATAACCCACAAACACCAGTCAGTCTTAAGAACCAGTCAGTACAACATGTCTGAGGTGAATAATGGCTTCATCACTCATTTCTTACTGTTCAGTAGACAATTGCTTCTAAGTTTCTATTATAAAACTGAAGGACATACTCATCATCCCACAGGGGGCTTCACCATTATGACAGAAATGTGATAGACCCAGAGTTATTAACGAGATTCAGATGGAAAATATTTTGATCTCATTTTTCGGGCAGTGGGCAAGTTGCTGTATTTATTGTATTTATTATATTTTAGGGAAAATTTTATAGTAAATTATTATCTCTTTTTTTATTCTTGTGGTAAGAACCACAAGAATAAAAAATTTGTGGTAAGAGCAAACCATCAGAAAAATGCTAAAATATGTCCGTAAATTGTCTTGGTTCAAGGTCGAGTAATTCAGAAAAAAGAGAATGGACTCTAAAATTCTATGCAATGATTCATAAATGCCACCTTATCCTTTTTTCAGAAAAATAAAGAAGTAGGACCGTTGCCATGGCAATAAACAATTAAAAATACATATATACTGAATGGGAAAATGTTGAAGCTAATGCTCAACTCTTTTTGCAGCTTTTTGTCAGTTTTCTCATTGTACATCTATTAACCACTTTTAATATCTATACTCACGTCTTCACCCGCTGGCTGTCGCTGGGCATGTCGATGTCTGTGTTGTAAGGATAGTTCAACATCTCTGTACCAAACAGGTCATACTCCAGGTAACTCCCCAACTTAGTAAACTCCAGCAGCTCTCCCTCATCAAATATAGTCCTGCACAAAAGTAAACAACAGAAAACACTAAAGCATTTGTAGTAGTGCAGTAGTGCTTCCTCTAGAAAAGATATTAGTGGACCTTTAATATACAATTAGAAGATTATGTTGTCATGTATGTAAGATGAAGAGGTAATTGGGTGATTGGTTGATTCTATACGATTTTCTGCTTACTGGTGAATACCTCTAAAGTCTATTTGACAAGGCCGTAGATAAGTAACAGAAGAAATGAACAGTTGGTGAATCATTTGAGGATAGGAAAGATGCAATGTCACCATTACAATTTTACTAATTGAAACAAAATTGCTATTTGAGTTGGAGCAATTATCAAATATCAAAGACTACAACTGTAAGATAACAGGATGTAATGATAGAAAAATATAGTTGTGCTTGTAGTTTATACCACTGCAAACATGTTCTGAAATGTATGGGATATTTCTGTTAGTTTATCAATACTTCAGTTTTCTTGCAAATCTAATCACAATCAAAATGCTTGACAAATTGCAGCTAGATTGTTTTCCAAAATAGTGCGACCCTAGTTCAAAGTTTGATTTTCTGAGATGCACCTGTATAGAATAGACAGACAGATTGATACAGTGAGTGTCCTATCAACGAGTGAGTGAGAAATACAAGGGTCAACTGTGCAGTAATAAACCCATCCATCAAACATGAGTCAATCCATCTTCACCACTTAGCCTTGTGGGGGTCACTGGGGTCCAGGCACTGTCCCAGCTGACTGTAGCAGAACCAGACCAGAGTCCACTTTATAACAGGGCTGACACAAAACACAGACAACTGCTCAGGATCAGGGACAAGTCCGCTCAGGGTAATTTAACCATTAACCTTGTGATTTGGACCTTGTATTGTGAGGGAAGCCAGTCTGGACATTCATTATAAGACATTTTTGAGATTTCAGTAATCAGCTCGTTATGGTAACTTGAGAAGATCATGAATATAAGGCATCACATTTTATGCTCAAAGTTCATCTTAGTTAAGGGCGACAAAGTATCATTGTATATTTTATGTCACTTAAGTCATTTGAGATTTTGTTGATTCACATAACTTTTTCAGAGCATTGTAGAGTTGTAAACAACAGGTTAGCAGGAAAACAAGATGTCCTGGATGACAATAAGTTCCCCTCTAGTGCCAAGACTTCTGAATCTCAGTGGGGTGTCTCTGGGTTAAATGTGCACTATGTAACTTGTAGGTGGAGGATGACTACCTCTGAAACCCCTCTACATTGGACCACTCCTGGACAAATGACCAGTACACTGCCCAGTATTCCATTAACTTACCTATAATCATGAAGATGAGAAGCAGGTGGCACCTCCAGGTCAAATTACAGGTCAGATTTGTGGAGTGAAGACTCAATGATATATTTTTCTTAAAATTAAAAAACATCTATAATTGAATAAATGCCATACTTTACATGAAAGTCACTAAATAAATGATAATATAGATGCAGTTTACAGCAAGCTATTATACAAATATTAAATGTATAAATAAATGACTTGTTATAGCAAGGGTTCGTTTAATAAACATTATGAGCCAATGCCAATAGAGGGGTGTGTCTTGAGAGTGTACTTAATTATACACCAATTTCAGCTTGCATGGGTTTTAGCTCCCTGTTATATGCAACATTCTGAGGGCTTTTTTCCTCATTCAAAAGATGTATTTTGTTTAAGTGTTTATTTGTTATAGCAATTTAATCTGAAACCCATAGATACACTTCTTTTGTAAATTAATCTTAAGATCAATAACACCCTTGTGATAATCTATAATCAAATGTAAAATACCCATTGCTTTTTTACCTGTCCAGATGTGACATGACAGTTTTGCCAATATCTCCCCCGGCCTCTTGCAGGATGCGGACCACCTCAGCAGGGGCAGCGGGGTTTCGTCCGGGGTGTATGATGACGGGGCAGCCCAGTCGGGTCTGTGCATGGGCACTCGCTCTTAGGACCTTCTTCTCGCTGTCGGTGATGGGCCAGCCGGTGCCTATTTCCCCAATCACACCACAACGAATCTCTGTACCATCCGCTCCATTCAGCACTTCACTCACAATGACGTCCGTGAGCTGTCGAGAAAGTGACAAGACAGACAAGTATGAGACAATGGTGCATTTAGGGTCAATTAAAAACATGTTATGAGATGACTTCATTTTGGATTGGTTTGACGTTTGTATTTCAATGATGTGATGCAAACAAACATGGCATGTACTGGATATCACAATATATTACATCTGGGCTATGAACACAACACAGGCAATTTATTAGCTTCAGTGAGAAAGATATAAATGTGCCTCTTCAATAAATAAATTAGATATTGAACAAACTTCCTGATATTTTATTACAATCTTTTTCACACCAACCTAAGATATTGATTTAAAAATGTTATTACATCTATATCATCATTCATTCATCACTTCGTAACACATTCTATTTTTTCTCTTTTAATAAAGCTAAGTGTTGGGATTGTTTCCTTAAAATTCACACCTGGTAAAATGTGTTTAATCAAAGCGTCATGGGCTTTGCACCTTCTATAGCACCCAAACTGTCAATGAGGAAGGTATTTTATGAATTTCCTAGTTGTTCCTAGATTCTTTATAGGCCTACAGGTAAAAGCAGTGAGTTTCATGGTAGGTAGTAGTACAGATGTTGACACGGTAGGTACTGCTAGGTCTTATTCGCTACTGCTTTATTACTTGCATCTTTTTAATCAACTTGACAAAAAAAAAAAAAAAACACGAGCTACAAAAATTTGAAATTTTAGATTAGGGTACACTAGACTGCTCTCCTCCAGCAGTGTCAGACCCATTTATAGATTTTGGTTCTGGTCAGGAGTACCTAGTGTGAAGACAGGTTTACTATGCATGGGACACAAGAGCACAACAAAAAAGGAAGACCCCACACCACAACGTCAAGGAATTAAATCCTAGACATTCCATTAAAGGTGCACTATGTAACTTTTCTGGTGTAGAGGAGTCCACTACTTACATGCGTCCATGGAAATGCCATTGTTAGGCCCTAAATAATTCCAGAGTACATCTTTGAACAAATCTATCAAGCGTTTCTTTTATTTGGTATGTTATTATTGCTTAAGTAACTTGGCCTGTGGCATAACCAGTTTGTCTTAAATGGATGAAGATAATAATGCCATATTGAAGGACATTTTCAGGAAAAGCTATAACATTTCCATAGAGACAAGAACGTAGAAGATCCTTCACCAGAAATATACATAGTGCACTTTTAAGTAAGATATACGAGGAATTTTTTGTGTAATGTACTATTAATGCTCCAAACCGCACCTGCTCCACAGTCATGCTCCTGGTGGTCTCTGAGTGAGTGCAGTCCACATAGTAACCCGCCCCTGCGATAATATGGACCCCTGTGTCTTGGGCCAGCTGTTTCAGGGTGGGTAGATCTCTCTCTAACCCCGTAGTCGTATTCTCCACTATAGCGCCCCCTCCTGCTTGCTTGTAGACCCGCAGCTCGTCCCGTACAGCATCAGTCTCCTGTTGGAGCAGTAGATTCTCATGGCAGCTATAGGGATTTTGCCTAAGCCAGTGCATGTGTTGCATTTGAAAGGGGTTTGCAGCCACTGCCTCGTCTCCTTGGGGAGGGGGGAAGTAGCAGCACTCAAAAGTCATGGTGAGGTGTTCGTGAGTCATCGTACGTCCCAATTTCTCCGGATCCACGAGTCCAAGGACAGTCTGGACTTGACCACTCAAATTAGACATAATGGCTGTTTAAGATAGATGATCCCTAGAAACACAAAATGCAAACTAATGTTGTCAAAAAAATCTATACCCAAATACTAATAAACACTAAAACTAGAATCAAAACTAGATACCCAATTGAACAAGTATTGATACAGAAAATATAACATGAATGGAACAAAACGTGATCTCTCCTGAAATTTTAGAAAGGTCTTGATCTATTTTAGAACTATAGTAAGACTATACAGAAACTACTATTAATACTATTACTACTACTACTACTACTATTGTTTTGTGTTGGAAATCCCCTTGTATTGTCTAAAAATATTGTGTTTTTATTAAAACTTTGGTGTTTATCAAGCCCTTTCCTTAGTATTAAACTCAAGTCAGAAGTTACACCAACATACCACAGAAAATATAACACCAATACAAATTGACTAGAAGATTATCAATGTAATAGTGCCAGTATTTGTTGTCATAGCACTGTTTTAGCAATAAAAGTAGTTTCAAATATAGTAACAGTTTACTGTTAGTAGTAGTAATAGCAGCTGCAGTAGTATGGTCTATGTATGTATCATTGTCAGTAGTAGTTGTAGCAGTAGAGGTAGTAGTGGTAGTATTTTAGGTAGTAGTATTAGCTGTGACAATTGTAATAAAGACACAATAAAACCAAGCCTATGCTAAAGCTCTACTACTCTCTGACCTTAGTTGATTTAACATTAACAACAAAAAAGGGAACTTTGGACCACCAGTCTGCAGTGTGGTCAAGAATGCATTAGTAAGAAAGACAGCGGACAGAGAGAGCCCTACAGATCATAGTTTCACAGTCTCACATTTCCACAGATAAAAATCTCTGCTAAACCAAATCATGCAGCATATCCAATAGCATTCTGTAGCTTGTTTGTTCTGTGGCCTTGCTTCTTAAATTTTGTCCGTGTAGCAGAACAGTAAATTCTGAGGTCCTATGCCAAGTATGATTAAATACCAAATCAACAGGACAAAACACGGAACGCAATTGATTACAGCGTGCAAAATATTCCAATATAAACGCAGACTTGAAAAA
>JAIEZT010000026.1:11920087-12002772 GCA_019594935.1 Periophthalmus modestus | reverse complement strand
TTGAATATAAAAATATATTTCTTAAATTTTAAGTTTAAGTTTAACGGTGCTCTATGTACCTTTCGATAGAGGGTTCTGCCATGGAGCCGCTTGGCCTCCATGGATGTTATCTTTCCCTGGAATGTTCCACAATATGGCATTCAACTCACCTATATCTGTGAGATGAGAGAAAGAGACTATAGTCGGTAGGTAGACCCTACCTCTCTTTGCAATTTTTTTCATTGGTTTGATCCATACTGCGGTACATTCAGACAAAACATACCTTCTCCATGGAAACAAAGAGTTACAGACCCTTCACCAGCAAAATTTAACATTTATGGCACCTTTAATAATGGTTAAAACTATTGCTCTGATTCAGTTTGCTCTGCTGATGATTGTTGTGCAGTGAAAAATATAGTACATTATTATTACAACATATACATAACAAAAGGTTTTTCTCTTCCAATGTTTGTTTACAGCTTATTAATAGATGCTAAGAAATGTGTTAAGCTGCAGGGAAAAAAGGTCATGTTTAGTTTTATTGAATGCAGTTTTTAACATTTGGATAGAGTGATGCAGTAGCTTGGGTTAGGCCCATACTTACAAATTACTGCATCGATCCAGGGGCTTTCTCAGTTCCAATGGCTGATATGAGATGACTTCCATAAAACACATTGAACATATCATCAAAGCTGTTCTTGAAATTGAAAAAAAAGGTTGTTACTTGCCTCATCAAAGCAGCGAAAAAAATAATGCTAACAAGTGCTCGCCATGAAATTAATTAATGGTTATTTATTTTGCCTCTTTCTTCTTATACCAATTGCCAGACTCTGTTTTAACCCCTGAACCTTGATTTCCATTACTCACTATTAGCATCCTTACTTACAATTTAGTACAAAGATGTTTTCAAAAATGTGATTCGCAACAATTCACTGTGATTTTCATTTCGAGTCATTCTATGTTTTTTTGCTTCACAAACCGACTCGGAGAAAGTAAAAGGTTTTGATTATTATTTGGACTCAAAGACAATAAAACCGGTTTGGTCGTTTGCAAACAGTAGTTTGTCACTATGAAACCTCCTGAGTATATTTCCTCTCTGTATTGTGTTTACTTTGTTTTATTATTGTATGTTGAGTCTGTTGTTTTCTGTCTGTTCAGCTGGACGGAGACGCCATGTTCCTTGGATGACAGAGGCAGGCCTGGGACTTTGGATCGGCCAATCAGGTGAGACCGTGAGCAAAGATAATTATATATTTTGGTTTAAATACAATTAACTCTAAATTTCCTAAAGATTATTTTGTGGCGTTTTATGAGATTTTACTATCTATTAATTAAAAGTATACCTTATGAATGGCCAAAATTGGGTACTAACACTTATTGTATTTTTCTCTTACTTTCTATCACTTATTCATAAATGTAATTGTTAGTAGATTGTATTTTGTGTTGCAATATGTACAGGTTTGCCCATGAACTTTCACTAATCGTGTACGTCAAAGTTGGGGACTCCAATAAGAAAGCAAAATGAAAAAACAAACTCAAACACATCTAAACCAAATGTAATTATTATATACAAAAGTAAATGATTACTTTCGTAGTACACAGAAGGGGACAGTCGTACCTAAATGTGTCTTTTTTCTTTGCAGCTCATTGCAGCTTGTGTGTGTATGCCCGAAGTAGCATCAGGCTGAAAACTAGCAAAACCAGCATATCCAAAACATTATAAAAAAAACAATATTTACAAAACATTCCTCCTCCCAGATGAATATACCAACAAATATGTAGTAGTCTATGACAGGTGTGCCCAATCTGAAACAGTTTGTCGGTTGACTTAATTTGCAAGCGACTGTAAAAACTGGTCTGTTTGTGTCTTGTACACGTTTATTAGAGTGTGGGGCCAAAAGTGGGAAAATGTCAAATTAATATTTATTTTAGACAAAACCATTCATTTAAATAGGCAGCTGTACTACAATGTTATTATGGTACTATACAGTTTGGAAATAATCATCCTTTAGTATGTTGGTTTTTTTTTGTCATCCCATTGCAGCGAGCCTGAAAATTATCAATTTAATATAACTTGTTTGTGGTTTATTAGCAAATGTCCTTCATATTTTTTTCATTATGTCCCAGTCCATTCAGAAATTGATTGGTAACAAGTTTGCATCGTGGCTGTTTAGTTTCAGTATTCTCTCATGCATATGCTTAGATATTTGTTAAAATGTACTGATTTAAGATTGACTCGTCTTATTTTGACTCCTTTCACAAGTATTTTCTGTTCATTGCATCGTTAGCTTTCACTGCGCAGCCTATATTCCTCCTATGAGATTATTTTCCATGTCTTTGAGCTCACCTTTTGCTATTTCTGTCTTCAGTTATTTCCAGATGCATCAAGCAAACTTTTCTTCCCATCCAGTTTCACAAATCAATATCACTTACTGCGGACCTCAGGCACATAAAGCATTACAATGATTTTCTATCTGTTTTCTTGGACAAACTGCAGCAGTGAAGACAGCCAGAGATTTACCTTTCCAAGATAGAAATGGGTTTTTAAAAGAGGCACCTAGAGGTATTTTATTGATGGAACTGTTGAAAAATATATTCATTTACTATTTACTATAACTTAAAAAAGCAATTGTGTTTTTATCACCCACATTTTGTTTGTTATATTTTAAAGGTAATGGAAAAAGGGACGACAAAAGTCTATAAAGAGTGTAATAGTAATGCATGGGTTTGCAATACAATGTAATATGTGTGGCTTTGTTTATTTTGTAATATTTGTATTATTTTAATCTATGTGGAAATCTTTGGACAGCACATCCGTAGCTTGTCTAGTATCTTATAAACATATCCAAAATGCTTAGGCATGTATGTAAGCTGGTTAGGCAATTATTTATGTTTCAATTGATAAGATAAGATAAGATAAGATAAGCCTTTATTAGTCCCACAATGGGGAAATTCCAGCAATTGTAATCATCTTTATAGTTTTATTTAATGATAATAAGAAAAAGTATCAAACTAGCTTGGTAGCCTAGAAATGTTTGGCAACTTTTAGCCAGACACACTTATAGATTTGAGAAATCAATTACATATCCCTTAAAAATACATGTTATCTTCAAAGCTCACTTGAAATATATTTTCTAAATCAATTCATGCAATACATTATTCAATAGTTTATATTTAGATAAGAAGAACCTTTACTTGTCCCAAAATGAGGAAATTCCAGATGTTATGTTAGGGGAAACATTTTTATAATGGAGTAAATTAACTTCTCTATACTAGACTGAATCAGATTTCTGCTAAAATTGATCAATCACAGTTTCCAATTTGATTTGATTGATCCGATTTGATTTTGTTCCTATTAAAAACAAATAAAATGTCTTTCTAAATTAACCTTGTAAACAAAAATGACTTTTAAACTTTGCCATTATAACACAAAAATAGTCCAGTATTTTTTTTTTCTCCAACCACATGCTTTTACTGCCAGACTTTTAGATCACTCAGTTATAAAATTATTGACTATTTGGATCACTATTTGATTAAAATGTATTTCATTGCCCTAGACTAGGGGGGCTAGTTTACTAGTTATCCCATCTTATTAAAGTTGTAATCAACTGTTCATGTCCCTTATTGTACTTTGTAGTGTTTTTGTTAGTGGAACATTAGCCCTGCATGCACTATAGGCCATATTAATAAGAAACACCAGTGGATACATTATTCATATGGTACAATATAGAGAATACTCTTCCATATAGGGATCCATGATTTGATGTTTTATTCATTGCGTGGTGTCATAAGGAGAAGGGAGTGGTGTGTGGAAACTGAATTTATGGCTTTATTATTGAAGAACCATTGCTTCCATAAAGTCACAGAGGTTGTTGTGATGAATGTGGCCAATCCCTCTCAGTGTGACCCTCGTCCATGTAGCTTTTTTATATGTAAATGGGACAGTGGCTACACAAGAGCGGCACAATGTAAAGAGAATATAAAAGCATGTGATGAAATTATAATTGAATACTGTATGAGGCGAGCATTTGATATACAGAATTAGACATGTAGCTATGTTTGGAATAAGTGCAACTTTCTTTTTTCTTATTCTGTATTATTGTATTGCTTTAAAGGTGTGATATGGAAAAGGTGAACGTTATGGTCACTATGGAGATAAATAACTCGCTATGGAGATAAATAACTTTAATGCCATACTATGGAACATCACCTGCTTGTGTCTTTATGGACAAGCAGGTGATGGACCCTCCAACATAATTAATACTGTATCCATTTTGCCAGATATTTTTCATGTTCACACCAAAACCAAAATCACCCAACTTAACATTTCTTTAGCGTAACTATGGAAACTCATATTAATTCATAAAATTAACTATATGATAAAATGAATGTCAGTGGCCTGGTTTTAAATTGCATTATAAAAGTACACCACTCCTTCCATTTACCAGACAAGTCAAATAGTCAAATTAAAGGTAATCTCTCTCCCTCTCCTCCTGTATGAATGATTAGTTTTATGTTTGTCTTCCTCTTGCCGCTCTCCATGTACCTTTTCTTATCAGGGATTAGTTGCGTAGGGAACCAACAAGCAATTTATTTACTACCCCCCTCCTCCTCCTCCTACCACCCATTTCCTCCCCGTTTTCTCCTTGTATCTCTTTCGTTCTGTTTCTTTCTGTAAATAAATGTCTGCTCCACAACATTAAAAAAACAACATGCATTAATGAAAGTTAATTTTAATTTAAATTCATGCTCAGAATGAAATACAAGATGACTAAAACAACCTGAACTAAACCAGGACTATACAAGATTTAAACCTGGCACATAGCAGGACAAAACCAGTCCTACAGAAGATCTAAATCAGAACTAATCCAGAAAGACCACAACATTTCAAGGTGCACTATGTAACTTTTCTGTGAAGGGTCCACCACCTGCTTGTCCTCATGGAGTTGGAATATTCTACCTTGCATTCAGGGATAAATAAAGTTAGATTGATTGATTGATTTATTTATTGGAGTTGTTTATTGCTTAGAAAATACCTTGGGGGGGGGGGGGATCCTATTGTGAGCCAGCTTGCCTCTCCACAGATCTGACCTGCCTGCCCACTGGTTTAATTCCAAGAAAAAATATCTAAAAGTTACATAATGCACTAGACTAAACCTAGACTAAATTTGTCTAAATTAGAACAAAGCCAGGTCTATAATATAACAAAAACCAAATCTGAATCTGAACAAACCACCTACTTACAATTCAAGACCACAGCATTGCAAGATTATTTTCTTCCAATACAAAACTTCAAATTAGTGAAATAATTACTACATAATGTCCATGTTTCTCTCCTATCTGTCAAGTCCATTTAGCTGCATTTCAGTGGCCAAAGAAAAATCTCCATTATTAGAGACAAAGCACAGACACAACCTTTTGTGTGACCTTGCTCCTTGTCTTGACCTCTCCCTGTCACCTTTGACCTCTCTGTGACCCCTGGCGATGTATTGACTATTGTTTGTTTGTTTGTCTCGTCCCACAGTTTCGTGTGCCACAGCCTCCTATGTCCAAAGGGACCCCCCCAACAACGGATCTCAAAACTGGAGGAGAGAGGGCAACATGGCCGACTCTCACAGACTGCCCTGGGTGAGAATTTTAAACTTCTAACTCTGGTTTCTGTTCATATTTTATCTTGCTGCTAAAATCTATGGTAATTTGTTGTAGTTTTGGATTATTTCTGACACCACAACCCAACTTAATGTTCACTTCAGGAACAAGATGGACACAATCAAAACAGCTTACAATACTGATATAGTGACATAGAGAGTTGGCTTGAGATCCAGTCTGGTGGTCTTTGCATTTTCTATTTGTAGAAAGAGAGTCAGTCTGGTGACCTCCGCTGCATCTTAGGCCAAACTCAGACAGAGCTGTGCAGTCAGGTTTATTTCAGTGACGCATGGGAAATGGAGAAGCTCATTGTAAATGTAACAAATAAAACTATATTTTACTTTTTTCACCTTAGTGTTTAATCATTGATTCTCTTGAAGTCAACAATATTATTCAAAGATACCATGCCTAGTGTACATTTCCACCTCCTTTCAAGCTACACTGTTAAATTTTAGCACAAATAGCATGTTTTATAAGGACATAAATTTAGACTGAAGTATGGTGATGAAACATGATTTGAAGTGTTGTCCTTGCACTCAATGCAAAATGGCAAAACACGGGTGGGCTGGGTTCAAAAGTAGGTCATATACATAGAAGGACCAAATTACTATAACTTCCAAACTGAATGAATGGCATATGAATGAAAGCAGATGACTCTTTAAACGATATTAGATTTGATATTATATCCACTGCATTTACCAATGATAAGGCAAGTCTTGTTATAAGTTACAAAAACTATATTTAACAATAAAAAAAATATATAAATGAAATAAAAATGAAGTATCAATACTGCAAAAAACATAAATATGACAATTGGACATTTCAGAAATGTCCATTTGAGAATCCTCTTGATCTTACTGTAATCAGAACTAGTACAAAATGAAAGAAAGTATACTTTGTAGTTGACATTTAGACTACATTACATCATGACTGATCATTGTGATATTTACATTATAATAGACAAACCTGACTTTTACATTTGCAGGCGGGTCCAGGTGCTACTTTCATTATCATCAGTTGACCTATCTGTTTGACATTACTAAGTATGTGATGTTCCTTTCATTTATGTTTGAAAAGAAAACGGTTTTTATGTATTGAGAACATTTCCGTTTCAAGTGGGTGAATCGTGGGCGTGAAAAATCGGTGGAAAGTCCTGTCTTTTTAAAACAATTCAACACATTTTGTGCTGTACAAATCTTCAACTTATTTGATATTATCGGTTAAAAAAATAATATTGCATCCAACCTACCCTTTTAATCTCGGCCTTTAAAATTACTGTCTATCTAGCTCAGGCTAATCAAGTTTTACAATCGCAAATAGAGAAACATCCTGACAAACATAGCTGCTAATCTAAATTATAGTGGTTTCTATGTATCCAGACACTGAGTCAATATAATTGACAGCATAATGCAGGAACATCATTTTGCAATAAAAATAAAATTAGAACGCAGTTAGGAAGTACAAATGGTTACAGCTATGTATTGTTGTTTTTTAGTACATATAATATGCCTTATAAATCACTTCATTAAAAAAACGCCACATTCTTGTCTCCTGGGACATGTTATTGCTTTACCTGGAATGTTCCACAGGATGGCATTAAACTTGTCTTCATGGAGATGCAGGTGACATCTCATGACCAAGTTACAGGTTAGATCTGTGGAGAGGTGAGCCTGCTAATAATAGGAATGTAGGTTTAAAGTATAATTGTTTAGCAATAACAAAAAGCAAATAAATACCAACTCCATGAAGACAAGGAGATGGCGGGTGTCCATGTTTCTTTCTCCCACTGTATTGTAGAAATTGCAGAAAAGAGCATGTTACGAATGATGTTTGAAATGAATCTTCATATATTAGCTGTCTTCCTCCTTAAAAGTATCATCTGAAAAGACCTTGAAATATCGACATACAGTAATATGGCTTGTCCTTGGTGGTGACAAAAGCTGATAGTGGTGTAATGTACGAAGCAGAAATGAGAGTTGGTGGGAAGTGTTTTAAATGTGAACACGCTGCTGTGAAAGAACTTAATCCCGACTACATTAGTTGTGCTATAAGCCCCCGGTGCAGAGGGAACGCCATTGTACGGAGTGAATGGGAGAGGAGAGAGAGTAATTTATGCACAAGTTCAACATGGAGAGACAGACAGACAACACTCAGGAATCTAGCAGAGCTTTGAGGAAAATACTGAATGTTAAATTGTAACAGCTACATTGTACATTTTCTGGTAGTGTATTTTAATTGGAAATTACTAAAGTAAAAGTAAAAACCATCTTTGAATACATAGTAATAATAGGCATGGTATGTTTTTTATTTATACAGAGGCAGTGTACAGTAAATATTGACCAAAAGGAAAAGTCCATTGTAACAGGTTATAGCAGATGATACTCATTTCTACCTATAATCCTTGGAGAGGTTGATGTTACAATTTACAGACAATTTACAGAAAATGCAATAGGTATTTACAGGAAATGACTAAAATCTCAAAATTAATGTAAAAATATATGCATTGAACAAAATGATCAGTGCACTACAAACTGTATACATTTCTAACTATTATATTGATGACTTAAAACTATAGCTTGCTTATATTACTGGAGTGAAAGTATGTGTTTGTTTTCTGAATATATAATTGTGCTCTAAAATACATGGAGAAAATGTTAGCATACCCAATTGGAGGGACAGAAGAAACATGGCGTGCTGTTCACCATGCTTTTAGATTTATTGGCTTATGTGCATGATTGTAAAACACAGTTATGTCTTTGTCACTGCGGCCAAATTAATTGCGCCTCTCAATGAAATGATAGAAGCCATTGTCCCATTGAAAATACATTGTCAGCAGTTCTCATCCATTTACATGTACTGCCCTGAGTCATCAGCATAGAAATAGGTCACTATACAGTACGGCCATATAAGGGAACGAGGCACAGGCACATGAACTCTATCTCATGTATGAAATATCCGTGTCAACAAATACATCATGTAGTATTAAAATCTTTCCATGGACACAACCAGAACATGCTATTGAACATACTCAAGAAGAATGCAATAGGCTGTATTTCCTTATTGGCTAAGACAATACAAAAGTTGAATGGTTGGCGATAAATCAAATTGTAATTGAGATAAAAATTCAATACTTTCTAATCGTCAGTGATCAACTTGGATCTTTTTAATGGTCCACAGCCAATCTCTGTCAGTAAAAGCATGTGGTTTGGAGCAGAGATCAGAGTTTGGAAGAGGAAATTTGACTATATTTTTGTGTTAAATGGCAATGATTAGTTAATTTTCAGGAAATCAATACTGAATCATGTTATAATAATAATAATGTTCAATATTTACCCAGCTCTACGTTTTGTTTTGGATGAATTCTGAGTATTACTTTTAATCCTGATGTGGTTTGTGCTTTGGTAACAGTAGCTTAGATGGTTGAGCAGTCGGTAGAAAGTTGATTGTTTGAATCTCATTCTAGTCTGTTCATGCTGTTGTATCTTATTGGCACCACCTTGCCTGCGTGAAGTCTTGATTATGTGATTGATGGTTGTTGGAAGACCATCGGCACAGATTGGCATCCATGTTTTCATTAGCCCTGGGCCGTTAGTTAGACCCAGGGCAGCTGTAGCTAAGTATATAGCCACCAAAATTAACTAGAGTGAAAAAGTACATTCAAAATGCAATAAATGACAAGTACTTTGAAAAACATGAACTATTATTATAAATCATCCTGGCTGTTATTAACATATTTCAGAGCATATACAGAATACATTATTCTTAGTTATTGTCACATATCACTGCTAATTGAATATTGCTTTTGGATGGTTTAAGATGACAAAGAGAAAGAGGGGCCTGCGAGAGGGGGAGAAAGAGGGGGGGAAGAGTGAGAGATGAGAGAGAAATGGAGGATAAGATTAGAGGAGGATGACTATAAGGAGATGAAGAGTGAACTAGAAGCTGGTGTGTCCATCGAAGCAGAAACGGTCAGTGTCTATAAAACCTCCCCTCTGTCAGATTAGGCCAAGATACTTTTCCCTCACTCTCATCTTTCTCCGTCCACATCATTTGTCTTATAAAATACATTAGCTTACAGGCACTATTCATCAGCCCAAAGAGGATAGGGTTAATTCATTTTATGTTGCATGTTTGAGGGTGACAATGCAAATATAGCTCCTGTCGTTAGTTAAAATTATATGACTTGCAGGTAAAACAAAAGTATAAGCATCAACTACCCTACTCCTGTCACCATTTTCATTCAGTGGCATTGTGTAAGCCATAGCACCTAATACTGAAAATAGTTGTTTCTTCAATATTACCACATGGTCTTGAACTTTATTTATTATTCAGTATATCTTATTTTTTAGTTTACACAAAAAACAGACTTAAAAATGACCTAGTTTTATACAACTCACACTTACAATTCAAAGCATTATATTTGAACTTTTTGTTTAGCTGACATATTCCACTGTCTGTGGTTATTTGACTGATTGTTATCTTTAGTAGGTCAGGCAATCTACCAAAAGATCTTCAATGGACTCGTTCGTTTTAGTCTAGCTGTTTCAACAACCACAAAACCCCATACAAAAAAAACCTTATGATGTTATTAATGACATGCCTTTTAGAGAAATTCCCTTTATTTTTACCTATCAGCAACTGCTTTGAAACATGTTTTTTTTATTGATACCAGTAATATACAAATTTGCACAACCCATTGCTGTCATGGGTTAGGGTCAAATATTGGCAAAAAAGCCAGAAAGGTTTTAAAAGTGGTAGACATAACATTGACTCTACTACGGAGGGCGCTGTGAAGGGCACTGGAATACTGCTTCATGCTCAAGGTTAAATTAGATGTTATCTTGGAAATCTGCCACAGATCCTGAAAGTTGAAAGTTAATAAAAACTCAATGAGCAAACTGACTGCACAGAGAGCAGCATAAAAAGCGTTATTATTTAGTATACCTTCCTCTCAATAATATATGCACATTTTGTATTTAATGCTACATCACTACAAAACGTATTAACCAAAAACATTTCCATTTCTTTTTCAGTCCTATCCTGTTGGTGACGATGACTACACATCCCCACCCTGACTCCCCCTACTCTGCCGGAGCACATGATGCCCCCACATCTGCCCCATGAGACCCCCCCTGGCCCAGGACAGTACCACCCCCTGGACCCCCCCCTCTGGATCGGGACCTCACCATCCATACCAGTTGCAGAACATGGAGATGACCAGGATGAACCCGGGACAAGATGGCCGAACATACAGCCCAGAGGGAGGCCCAATGACCAGCACCTTGTCTGTGGTGAGTTCAGGGACAGTGTGTGTTGAGTTGTCACGATACTAGAATTTCAAGCTTGATTCTACCATTAAAGGCGCTGTACCTGACCTGGTCTTTAAAATGTGAAAAACAAACAGAAGTTTTTTCAGTGGTCCAATCTTGTACCTTATTCATTCCTTCCTTCCTAATTATTCACAGTGATGAGTTTATAAGTGCTTTTCACACTTTCATAGGCCTGTCCTGACTTTTGCTGTCATAGTAAAGCTAACTACAACTAGTATGCTAACGGCACACCAGTGTCATTTCCTGATTTTCAATAAAAATGTTTTATCCTTAAGGCACAGCACACAGCGATCTCATTTTGACTGTAAAAGCTGCCTTTACAATATAACTGGATTGGGGAAGGACAAAATGTACTTTTTTACATGAAACTTTATTAAGAAAAAGGCTTGATTCAGATTTTCATATCACAGGAAAAAATACAATAATAATATTAAATAAAAATCGAACAGTCCTTGAACCTTTTTTTAATAGTGGTTTATAATTTGTTGGAAAACAGTGATAATGAGTTGAGAAGTGTGTTGAATTTATTACAGACAGTGGATAGGAACGTGTATGCCATATAACTTTTATACTGCATATTTAGATTTAACCAAAAGGCAGACAGCACTTTTTTGTCAAATGCTTGATATTAGGTTTTTTTAGCTGACAGAACAGAAGATGGATGTATTTGAACCGAACTCTCTTATGTTTCTGTGAGCGCTGTGAGAAACAGGTTGTTGCTCGGGGCAGTGTTTTTTGAAGGCCAATCTTGGAGCTGAGTCGACGTGACATTTTCCTTATATTTAAAATCTTCATTTCGCTGTAAAGTGAAAATGTTGCTTTTAGTGCTGACATTCAGATGTGGCTCAGTGTAAATCATCAGTCCCTTCGTTTTACTTAAAAATGAAACTTTCTCACCTCCCACTCCTGTTGGTTCAGTCTGTTTCTGTTAGGTCATATCAAATAGAAATATCTCCCAAATTGTTTTTAACCAACAGTTTTCAACATCTCTTATCACATTCAGAAGATTGTCCTATTTTTGCTTTGTAGCTTTGCCTTTGTGTCATTCATGTGGCTAGTTGTTTGGTGCAGTTGGTTTTGTTTTGAGTGAATTCAGATAGTTTGGATTGGATGTATTAAGACTTTTTGTCACTACGGGCTACAATAGTTTTAAATAACACTTGTTCTGTGAGGACTGGTCACATTTTGTCACAGTGCATTTCATTTATTGGTCCAAAAAATGAAGGTGTATATACCTGTACATGATTGGCTGTTGATTTCCAAATTGATTTTATTTTCTTATTATTAACCTTAATAATATTGGATTCAATACAAATACATCTAATCTATTGCCCAGATTTGTTGACCAGTGCAAATACCTCTGCTTAAACATGTATATTTTAAGTCTTCATCATAGATTTGGGGCCTCCATTTTCTAAGAGGCATATTGTTTACCCCCATTTTAGAGTCCCATTTCCTGAATATAGTCCTATATAATATGAAAATGCATTGTTACCTGTTTATAGTCGTACCTTCTCTCTCTTTCCCCCTAGCTCTCTTCTCTGTACATGCCTGATGCCTCCTCCTCTCCCTCCATCTCTGTTTTATTTCTCTGAACATTTACTGTCGGTTCATGAATTACGGTTACCAGGCAACCGCTCGGCTCGACCTAAAGGGGCAGGGCCTATTTATATTATACAGTAAGTCGATGAACATGGGGTGTATTGTAGTCACTGAAACAGAAGTTTTTGTTTCTATTAACTGCCAGGATCTAAAATAATCTTACTGTATTTTATGAATACAAAAGGAAATGGTAAGGTTTACATTTTTGTTTGTAAATTTACATTTCAATTTGTTTGCAGGTTTCCTTTGGGGAGACAATATAATAATATATAAGTATCTCACTAATAGTCTATAAATTGTGAAACCACGAAAGTGTCTTGCTGTAGGGCATAAGTAGTACATACATTCATCTATTAGAGCAAACACATTCAGAGAGCTTCAAATAAATATCATAGTTTGAATTTTTCCTTTGGTTGAAGTTGTTTAGCAGTATGATAATGCCTGATGTGTCTGTCACAAAAAAGACAAACCTAAAGTCAAATTGTGCGTTTTGTTTGAGGACAGTGAGATCTCTGAATCACTGCAGCCCTCGTGCCAGCGCAGGAGTATTCTGAGTTAGAGCAGATTCATTTAGAAATGCAGCCAGTCACAACCACAACTTAATTAACCTAAGATCACATCAGTCACACGAGCAAGACATTAGTCAGCACGTTTTTGGTTTCCCACGTAATCATCAAGACTCAATGTAGCGTGAGTTTAAATATGTCCTGTAACCTGTAGTAGTGTCAGTAGTATTTTATAAGTTTTGCATATATTACCCAGCTACGTTCTAGTGTGGAATAACATATATTTATTCATAGTAATGCATTGGATTTGTATATCACCTTTCAAGACACCTAAAGAAAATTTGGATTAGGCTTAGAAACATACAAATACAGATTTAAAAGCAAATGTGAATATTTACAGTTACGTTTTAAAACAATGAAAGAAAATCATTATTATGCTAAAAACCCTCAGTTTGGTTATATATGTTCATTGATAATTATTATCACAACAAAAACATATCATCTGAAGCTTGACTTGAAATTTGTACTTTGCTGGTGAGGTTTTTTTACAGTATATATGTCTATGTTAATTAAACTAACTCAGTACAGTATATGAACCTGTGAATATCTTTGCAAAAAAAAAGGATTTGGCTGTGTTCCCCATGTGGATTTCACTTGAAAACCATTAGCGATGGAAATTACTAACAAGCGTTGATTTGACATTTACCAAAGTCTTGACCCGACCAGCACAAAACCACAATTATTTTTTTGACTGTTTCCACGGGTTTGAGCATCAGCCTTAAACCTCTTTCCGTGTTCAAAAATGTCACTCTCTGTCCCTTAAATACCACAAAGGTTGCAGTTGCTAAAGAATTCAGTAACATCTTCCAGAGAGGGGCACCAAATCGAGACCACATCCGATAAGAAACTACCATGCCTGCGCTAGACTACTCACTTTTTCACATTTGGTAAATTAGGTGTTAGAGTTCAGAGTTGAGGTCATAACTTTTGTTTTCCTCAGAAATTGGACAAAAAATCTTCGACTAATGACACATCTCAGTGGGCTCTAAATGATGTTTACCGAATAAATGACTACAAGTTTTCAATGAATAATTTAATTTTGTAAGATTGGTCAGTAGCAACACAATTCAGTATATTAAATGTATCTCAATAATAATAATAGTATTGTGCAAATTATTAATTTTTGATCGATTAAAGTTGCACTATGTAACTTTTCCATTTGGGGTCCACTACTATGGAGATTTTAATACCTTGCCTGGAGTGTTCCAAAGGTATTGAACGTCTATAACATACATTTATTCAATTACGGGTGTTTCTGTTGCTCAAACATACCTTCATCTCTCTAGAGACCTGACATGTAACTTGTCCTGGTGTAATGTCGTAGTATCCATGGAGATAAGCAGGTGGCGGGCCCTCCATCAGAAAAGTTTACATTTGTATCTGTGACTCAGGTGCTGCTGTAAAACAATGGATGGTTCTGTCTGGTCACTTTATTTCCAGCATAAACCATTTTCTGACACATTAAAGATGATTCACACTGGAATAAACTAAAGACTTCAATCTTCCCTCTGCACCTGTGGCCACTGTTGTATTTTGTGCTCTTAAAGTTGTATACCACGTCTCTCTACAGTAAAGAACATATCATCAGCCTCATGAAACTGTATTTTAATATTGTACTGGTTATCTGCTTGTTGCAACTTTCTTAATTTGTTGAGTATTTTTATACTTTTTTCTTTTTTTTGACAAGACGAATTTCAATGACCTTGTTTTCATATAATCTTGAAATTGCCAATATTCAGATACAAACTAAAAAGAATACTATATTGCTTCTTTCATTGCTCATAGTGACATAAGTAAGCACATGTGTCTGGCAGTATATAATGAGCCACCACAGCATAAAACATAAACTTCTTTGAGCAGGTTTGAGTGTGTATAAAGTTTTCAGTCACTTAAATATAAAAAATACATAGGTTTTCAACTTGCAGGTCTATAATGAACATAACAAAAATAACAACACTCAAAATACCCTTTACCTCAAATCAGTAAAAATATAGCTGCTATAGAAATTTGGGTAAAAGTGTAAATTTAAGAAAGTTGCTCAAGTACAGCAAAAATAACAGTTCTTGTTCTTAAATTAAATGTGGTACAAGTCCGCCACCAGCTTGTCTTCAGGGAGATGTTTTTGCTTTGCTTGAAAAGTTCCACAGTATTAACAGTTGTATTAAACCTGTCTATCTAAATGGAAAGAAGCATATTATGTCAAGTTTAAGATCAGACCTGTGGAGAGGTGACCCTGCTCACAGTAAGAATGTGTGTTTTCAAGGTATTTTTTAGAAAGTAAAAACTCCTGTAACTGTATAACTGTAAGCTAGTTTGTAATGCAATATTGTGGTTCATTCCAGGCAAAGCAATAACATCTTCGAGTAGACGTGCAGGCGGTGGGCTCTCTACTGAAAACGTTACATAGTGCACCTTTAAGTAACAAAGGACGTAGATTTTCTTACCTATAGAAACATGACTAATAAAATCATATCTTTATTTTTTTTGCACAGATGCAACAGATGGTGAATTCTGATTCTCGCTTCACCACCAGTCAGCAGCCAATCGAAGCCGCTCTGGGGCCGAGGAGCCAATCAGCAATGAGCCAGCAAAACCAACTGTCCACCATCAACCCATCACACAGCTTGGACCGAACAGGAAGGACTCCATTACCCACAATTCCCCCTCACCTCCAGGAAGTAAATCTGCAACACCATCTCCCTCCAGCTCTGCTCACGAGGACGAGAGCGAGGAGACTCTCAGGGTAAAAGCCAAACCGTTAAATGAAATGAATAAACAGAAAGTTTTGAGTAATATCTAGTCCTGTGGTGATCAACCTGTCTGGAGTGAGACAAAATTTTGACCAATTTCAATATGAGAAAATAAGAGAAACTACTCAAATATATATTATAATTTATTTATTTTATTTTTTATAAAGTACCTTTATAGTATTTGTGTAAGTTATTTGTGGGAGTAGTTGGAGTGTAGTAGGTAGTGTAGTAATCAGTAGGTTACATAAGACATACATTTGAAGTATTAACTTAAAATACTTTATGCTAACTTATAGTAACATTTTGAGTAGAAACGGGTGATCACGTTGAAGATTTAAAGTTAAAAGTAGCAGACCTTAAGCATAATTTTTTGTACTAAAAAAAAAAAAAATCATTCTTCCAGTTGTGCTAAAACAGTCAGTATTTTGCTATAAATACAATAACCTTGAATAACCTTAAAAATATAGGAGGATATTTATGGTTGAGGATACAGATGTGGCTTAGAGGTTAGTAAGAGCTGTAGTAGACAGAAATTCTTGGTTGACTAAAGACATGCCCTATGCAGCAGTGAGTTGACTCAAAGGGAGCAAGTCTATCTTTATGATTCACCGTACTCACAAAATCACTGTGCATATAAAGATAGATAGATAGCCTTCATATTTAAAGTGGATTTAAACTCACAACTGACCCCAAATCTTCGACAAACTCAGCGCCATTTCCTTTGTACTGTGGTCTATATAAATCCTTATAATCACAATCAAATAAAAAAAAAGTTGGTGAACTAAGGTACCATTGACTGAACTACTACTACTACTCTTTCTAATTTTTATCAATAACTGTCAATAAGTGTCCAAGTGTCCCAAGGCCCACAGCTATTGGGATAGACTCCAACCTATATTAATAATAGGAAAGGACTGAATAAAGTCAGATGAAATAATTAAATGAAAAATCTTAAACCAAAGAGGTATACTTACTTTCCTTACTGCATAAAACATGTACTTGTGTATAGGAGTGTGTATCGTAGACAATCATTATGTTAATACCCAGTGTCATAACAGAGCCATTCTCGGTGAATATGAACGAGATGGAAATCAGCTCCCAGTGTTTTTGTGTCTCACGGAAAAACAATGCTAAACTGACTGTTCGTATTACGGTGAAATGAAACCATCACATTACGGGCTGAATAATGCCGCACAACTTTATCACCACATTTCCTATGCATTGAAGAAGTAAATGGAAACGATATCACCCGCGGCAACACAACAGACACCATTACCCGCGGGCACATTTGCTCAAGAGTCTTTGTCTCTGATGTGTAAGTCAGGCAGACGGCGCCAGTAAACAAGTAAAACAGTGCTTTCACCTTTTATTATGTTCAGCTCAACTTTTATAATGCCCTGTACATTTAAGCAGTTTGGATTTTATTATGACAAGGCAACTTTAAATTGGTCTTACATTCCTTATGGATATATATTCGAACTAGATTGATAAAGGTGATCTGAATAGACCTACCAGGTAAAATATTGAATAAATAAACAAAAAAGAGGCTTAAATGTTAATTCTAATGAGAGATCCTCAACTTATATTGCTATCTAAATCTGACAGTTACCTTGTTTAACTTGCAAATCAGCAGGGTTATTTCTTGCTTTTTCAGTTCTGATATCCATATTGATATTTTAAGTATCTGCCATATGAACCAATTGAATCAAGTCCACTGAATGCCAATGCAAAGACTGGAAAAAACACCAGTAACTACAAAACCAATCCAGATAATATGTTATTTTAGAACTCCTATGCAACATTGTAAGACACCATGGGCCAACAACAGCCAGGAAATAGTGTAAATAAATTCTGAAATTGATAAATTTATTGACCTAAATTTCAACCAATATTCTTGATTGATTGAGCGATTGATTGGCAGTTGTTTCTAAAAAGGCAGACATGAAAAACATATATTCGTGCTTAAAATGTGGCATGTATATTCTGAGTTTATTCTTTGGTATCCAGCACTAATCACAATAGTACCAACTTTTCAAATACAGGAAGCAGTGTCATTTCTCACATTTAATCACATGACCATTTGACTCTCGTGGAAAAAAAGGTGTCAACGATTTTTAACACATTTCCATAACTGAAATATTTAATAATCCATGTGTTTTATTGTATCCCAGGTCAGTGGAGAGAAGAGGCCAGCAGGAATGGACATGAAGAAACCAAAAACACCAAAGAAGAAGAAGAGGAAGGACCCCAACGAGCCGGTGAAGCCAGTGTCTGCCTATGCCTTGTTTTTCCGGGACACTCAGGCCAATATCAAGGCCCAAAACCCTAATGCTACATTCGGAGAGGTGTCCAAGATTGTAGCCTCTATGTGGGACGGCCTGGGAGAGGAGCAGAAACAAGTAAGTCCCATCTAAGTCAGTTCATTATAATTGAAGTGATGTTATAACAGCAAGATAATGGTTGTATGTTATTTATGTTTTAGGTGTACAAGAAGAGAACAGAGACAGCCAAAAAGGAATATCTGAAACAACTGGCTGCCTATAGGGCTAGTTTGGTCTCACAGGTAAAAACAAAAAAAAACAACATACACATCACAAAATAACAAATATGTTGCAATATTAGACTAAATTTCATAATAGATTTATTTAGCAATCAAAATATTGTAAATAGAGTTTATATGAATATAAACTTTCTCTCTATACATATGATTTATGAATACTTATTGATAGATTGATGTAGTTAAACTTAATATAAAATTGATTATACATCTATTCACATTTTTTTACATTTTTGACACTGGGTTGATAATCATTATTATGGATGGCTTAATTATTTGTTTTCTGTCCTTTACAGAGTTACAACGACCCGTCAGAGATGAAACCCTCCCACTCTTCCTCCACTCCTCCCTCATCCTCCTCTACCTCAATGTTCAGCCCCAAACCTCCAGTGTACCCCGTTCACCCGGGACAGCACCCTTCCTCTGGCTCCCTTCCCCACGCCCTCCCTCCCCAACACCCAGGCATGTACATGTACCCCCACCCACCTCACAGCCACATGCACCCCCAGCTGCTGTCATCCAGAGGGACTGTCCCACGGCCCAGCGGCCCACACCAGGGTGCGCTGGGTGGGGTGGCAGGAGCACCCACTCCCCCTCTCCAGGTCAGCCCTCCTCTGCACGGACAGGCGCACCTTGGGGGCCTACATAGTCCCCATCAGCATCAGCAGCTCACGGGACACAACATGGGCATGAGCCACACATCGGCCATGGGACAGGTAGGTACTTGTAAAAAATGATCAGAAATGAAAAGTCAGGATCATTCAGTGCCTACAGGACTAAATTATAGACAGTCATTATAATTAATGGTTAATATGACAACTTACAACAGTGCCCTTTGAATATTAGATGAGCAAAGTAGCACAAAAGTCATCACATAGTTTAAATTTGGTTCAATTTTACTGCACTACTTATAAACACCATAAACATTTTTACTTGCACACAAAGTTTTTCTACACAAGACGTCTATCAATAAAAGGGGGAACAATAAACCAAAGATACCAAAAATCGATTTCTTCCATTAAGAATTGATTTGTTGGCCAGAAAACACTTATTAATGTCATTTAAATGCATTTTTAATCTAGCATGTGAAAAACACAATGAAAAATATGGATATATATGAATTTAAAAGTAAAATCCCAAATAGTGCATTTACAGCTATCACTCTGCTACTTCATTCAATTGACAAAAGTAGCCTAAATATGGATCAGCATCAGTAAACACTTGTAATAGTGAGTTAATTTAGATAATAGATACTGTTCACCATGTGTCTTTTAAACACATTAGGCTCATTATATTGCCATTCGAGGCTGTCAGTCAGTCAATCAATGAGTTAATCAATCACCCACTCAGCCTTTGTGCCATTTTAGCTACAGGTCCCTGGAGAGTTTGTTTGTTTTGCTCAATGACAATGAAAGAGAGAAAATATTTTGAACAATTAATATTAATTTTATGTTTTACAAAAATAGAGATAAAATATTTGTCTTAAACAGATCACCAAACAGGACTTTTGCTTGATGATGTTATTGTATTTTTCCAGTTTATTTTTTTGCATTCAGATTTCCACTTTCTTGGAATGCTGTCCTTTAAAAAATTGTCAAAAAAAAAATTATAAAAATAAAGAAGCTTATTTCATAGTTTTTTTTTTCTTTTTGGGGAAGAGTGAGAAGGGTTGGGGGAGGGGGAGAGCGAGAGGGGGAGAGAGAGAGGGGAGACAAAAGAGGCAGATGCTGCTGTCTTTGTGAAATAGTGAAGGAGAAGAATTTGCCCAACAATGGATGAATAGGTGAGGTAGAGGAGGAGGGAGGGAGCACCCAACCACCTGCTGTCCGGGGCCTTTCTCCTCTTTCACTCGCGACACTCAGATTAACTTCCTTTTCAAAAACCACACGCACCCACTCCCCCCACCCCTACATATATCTATACTCACTGGGGTAATAGTAATAATAACATCTCCTCAATATAATTACCGATGCTACTGCTAAAAAGTGCATCTGCATCCTTTCACTTAGTTTGTCATTATTTTATGTTTAATTGCACATAAACGCATATTATGTAATCGTTCAAACACCTGGGACATATTTACTAAAATGGGATAAATAGGGCACTTCTGTTTTTTTAGTTGTCTGTTCGCACATTCAAATGCAAACTTTGGTTAATAGCACATTTAGATCAATCCACCCAAAAAGTTGGATAAAACTAAAAAACTAAATAAAATTGTAAAGCACCTCAAAATTGGCCTCAAAATGATTAAGTTTATTAAAAGTTAATATTTTTTAAGAGTAAATGTGGATAAGAGATGGGCTTTATTACTTACAACACATGTGCAATAAATTTAGCAGTTGTTGGGTTTAATGATGATCTCAAGACAACATAGATTTTAATATACATAGTTCCTGTAATTATAATTTTATGTTGCTTACACAGTAGAGTGATGTATGAAATATTATAGGTTTAACAATTGGACATTAACACAGAATAAGCAAAGTACACTAGCAGTACAGCTGTGCAATTACTTGCATTTTAACCTCAAGCCTGTAACTTCAAGTTTGTTTAAACAACTTTGCAGCAAAGTGCTTAACTTTTTCTTTTTCCTCAGGGCTATCCCCCGTCTCTCCAGTCTGAGTACCAGCCAATGGGAGGAGGGATGCTGAGCGGCGCACCTGTGATGTCATCATCTGTGGACTACCACCAGCTCGGACGGCATACGCCCAGCCACCACCCGTCCCTCGACTGGAGCACCGATTACCATGGCAACGGGTAGGTAATGGAGCCTGGATGAGGTTAGGCTTTTAGAAATGAGGGAGATATTGATCCGAGTGGGTGAGTGGGGTACAGCTATAATTCAGATAATTCAGGATTAAGGTGTGTGTCTGGGTAGAAGACATGTTTTACAATAATGTTGAGGTTCAGACTTTTGTGTTTTGTATTTGATTAAAAAAAAAAAAAAAGTAGGGACATTGCTTTCTTTGATGGAAAATATTAAAATAAGTTCTATACTGTTCTATTCTAGTCAAATATTAAATAATGAATAAACATAAAAAAATCAATCCATCTACAAGCTTTTAATATCATAGAAACATGTTGTCATTTCTTTAGCCTGTTATCAATCATATCAATATGCAACTCTTAACTTATTATCTGTGGCAACTGCAAACCATTTACTACATATACAGTAATCTACTAGTACTACTACTGCTACTATTGCTTCTCTTCTACCACTAGTCACTTTATTTACACTTGAGAAGTTCACTTTAAGTAAATAACTTTCTGGTTACTTTCTGGCTCCTGCTATGTCTGTTTATTCATTTTAATTATATTCTAATGTGTTGTGCGTCTCCAGGGGTCTTCAGAGAGACAAGCCTCTGTTCCTGAGTTAATCCCACATCAAACAAAGTGATGCCAAACTTCAACCAAGCCCTTTTTACTGCCACACCACGGAAACCTCCAGCCTCAAACTGACCCCAGACCAGCCCACAGAGCACAGCACCTGCCAACAAATCCCAAATTGAAAAGACACCACCCTGATTTAAACTGGAACTTGTAAAATAATCATGGTTAATGCAGATCATACAGGAATAAACCAGCTTTTGGTAATAATAGTAATGCATTGGATTTATATAGCGCTTTACATTGCATTATTCATTAACTCCATATTCGGTGGAATCTACTAGTCTAGCCACAGCTGCCACAGGGGCATGTACTGGTACATTTAGTGGTATCTCAATATTTGGCATAAGATTAAGGCGTTTATCAACCATTATCAAGAAACCTAAGATTTAATGGACAAGTGAGCATTTTGTCCTTAAAATGAAAGAATCAAAAAAATGGAGAGTTTGACAACAACAGCAAAATTGCAATGGTTGGGTGTTTTGAGTTAGAGCATCTCTTGTTGGGTTCTTTCAATAATCAGTATCATAAATGGTGAATTAATCTGTGATGCACTTGGGTGGTAAATATTATGCCTGATTTGTGAATGGGGACATCATTGACCTACAATACCTACAAACTTGGACTTGGTACATCCACTGTTACCAAACTAGCTCTAATTCCACCAGCTTCTGCATGTTTTAACCTGTACTATCCACATACATTTGAGGTGTTTTCCAATGAGGCAAACTTAAACCTATTTGTAAATATTGACCCATACCTTCAAATTCCCTTGTTAATTAACTCCCTGTCTGCCCTTCAAAATGCCCTTTATGTAGAGATGGTTTTTCACCATATGTCCCAAATGCTCCCAAGAGCAGTTGTAAAATGTTGTATCATAAATGTTTTTAACTGTCGATTGAGGCCAGTGAATTCATTGTTGAAATTTTGTTGCTGTAGTCTTTTACAGCCATAGTTTAAAATTACCGTTTCTTTAAATATATGAAAATATTTTTGTTGCCATAAGACACAAAGAGCGTATTGTCATTTTGAGGAGAGATAACATTTGTTTTATTTAAGAATAATACAGTGACCAACCAAAACATTTTGACAATTTAAGTCAGATGCCCAACCGTGACACAACCTCCACTCTTACTCCTTTATAACTTTGGGAGCACCACAAAGAAAAGACTGGCATGTATCCCGTACATCGAATTCTCATTACCTTGACATGTCATTGTTTTTGGCTGGTTGTATCACAAAGTGGTTGAACTGCACCTCAAGCTGTTTTCCTTCTAACCAGGCACTGACTGTGAATAATCTCTCATTAAAACAACTCGCACTGTTCACAAACCCATTGTATTTTAGTCCTTTGAAACAATAAAATATCAAACTATTATTTTTTTTTTTTTGCATTAAAAAAAACAGCTTTGTACCATGACAGCTCCTCCTCCTGGCATATGTCGATATTGATTCTGATCCAAATGTGGCGAGTGTGTGAAGTGTTAATGAGAGACTGAATGCATGGGCTGCTTTTGTCATCTCTTTTCTCTTCTGTGCAAAGAGACTATTTAAGAAACTATAACTGTTGCTGGGTTGGCTGTAATTTTAATGTTTTTAATCACGTTTTGTTTTAGTGTTAACCATGATAATGATGAGAGACGTCTAACTCTCTGGCTCTGTATCTCTTTGTATTAATGTGTTTTTGAGGCAGATGAAAGGACTCTGGGTTTAACAACAACCATGAAGATTTTCTTATTTTTTAGATTCTAATAATACTGTGTGTTTGAGAATAAAGTTGGTGCTGCATTGATGTGCAGTCATTTACTCCAAAGCCTGCCTCTTGATTTTTATTTATATATTTATTTTGCATATTTTGGTTTATTTCTGAGCTCATGTAATGCTCACCTTTAACACAGTAGTGACACAATGAACTATGAGATCCCATTTTAGTGAAAACAAGCTGCAAACAAAAGGAAGGAACACTTTTAATTTGTTCATTCAGATCTATGCTTTAGATCAGGGCTTATTATGCTGGATTAAAACATTACACCAAATACATCCAAAATTAGTTGTAATTATTCTGATATTTTCAAATGTCATAAAGCATTTTGAATTCACTTGTTTTGAATTTTTGCTTTACGAAAGCCCTAAACTACTACTACTACTACTAAATTAATACTTTGAAACCATCCTCTCTTCTCAAAGTAATACCTTAATGTCCTGTTTCTCTACATTCATAAGTCTTCCTGTATGCCTCCTGCCTGATACCTCTAACCTCAGCATCATTCTGCCCAGATAGACACAACATTTACTTTGGACAATGTGCAAAACTTTTCATTTCTAACCCCGTAAAAACATGGTGCACTGTGTTTTCCCTATCATAGACGCAATACCAGACCCGCCTGTCAATCTAATGGAAGAATATTTCTCTGACAATAATGTAGGAAGTGAATGTGCCATCATGTTTTTTTTTTTTTTTCTATCATACATAATTCACTATCTTGCACAATGTACCTACCAGCTTGGTTCTTGGTTTCTTCTAACAAGCGGAAACTAACTGATATATGCCTCAGTATTGGGCTTCTCCACAGCCGTTGTTATGTTATGTGTATAATACATAAAGGCTGCAACTAACAACAATTTCATGTTAACCCCATTATAGTGATTTATGTATTCATAACTAGATTGTAATATTTGCTATACCAAGTCCAAATTCAGTCCTACATAGCCAATAAAAATATGTTTACTTACTTTAATTGGTATTTTCTATTTGCTACTCCATATCTAATAGTGTCAAATGTCAATCAAAAGTTTTACCTGGACAAACAAGTTTATTAAGGTTGAGGAAAACAAGGTGCTTATCAACAGCATGAAAATATATATCTAGCATTATAACTGGATACATTTACATGAGCAGTAAAAATCAGATAACTAGAATAATCCCCAAACCCAATATTTAGATCAGATTTTGGTGTATATTTAAGTCTGTAAAGCACCATTAAATTTAAAATGACTCTTTCCATCATTTTGTCTTGTGTGCACATTACTTTACCCTTTTTTCTAAAACCTACAACCTGTATGAACATTCAGAAAGAAACCAGGTTACAATAGATTATCTGATAACTCCCCAAATCAGATTTTTGGTACGCATGTCGGGATTACTGTGCTACACAATACTGACTTCATTTCCTGATTATAGCGCTTTTAAAAGGCAATTAAAACATTATGCATTAGTATTTTTAAATCAAAGATGGTGTTGGTGGTCCATTTTGAAGAATGTAAAGCAATCAAAATGCAGGTATGGGTAGAAGTATAAGGTCCTAACAAGTAATTTCCATTGTAATTTAATGTGTATTGGTTAAAAAGGAGGAGTTGTGTGAAAGTATGTCAGAAAGGCCTGGGGTTCACACAGGAAAACAAAAACAACTTGTTGGTGGTGAGGTTGAGGTCTTTTCAAAATGGCTGTTTGTATATTATCTAACGCAGTATTATTTAATGAGCCAGTTTCTTTTTAGAAAACACTGTGCCTTTGTTAAAGTTAAAAAGTAGGCAATGCTTTTAAATTAATCATCTTATACAATAGAGGCAATACAGATTTGGTCATTTCTACAGACAAAGAAAAACATCCTACCTATAATTGAAGTGTATCACAAATTGACATAATGGATGTGAAATAAGCCTATGCAGTTTCACAGAGGTCTGAGTGCAATAAATCATACATATGTTGGACTGTAATTGCTTTTTTCCATTTAATATAATTGGTAGCTACTCTTTGGATACACACTGCCTCCTAATGGTTCGAAGAAATCCTGCAGTTTGAGTTTGTGTCCACATCAGAAAATACCGTCAATAAGGAAAATGTAGCAAATACTAGGGCTACAGAGCAATACTGCCCCCTAGAGGTAAAGGAATCAGTGCTGAAGGCTGAGGTTCACTTCTGCTCCATCAGGTTTTGAAATACACGCAATAGGTTTTATGTGCAACTCATTTGAAACATAATTAAAACATATTTCAATGGCATTATAATTTAATTCGTTCTGAAAAAACATGGTTTCAATGCACATTACGCAGTCATAGAAAAATAGACAACAATACACAAAACTATAAATAAATACATAAATGTAAAAAGTACATGTAAAAAACGTACCAGGTGAAAATGGTTTTTACAAGGCCAAACTCACATGCCGTCTAATCGGTTTCTGAAACAAATTATGAAAATGCACATTATTTGTAACACAGCACTGACAGGTCCTGTGCAATCAGTGAATAAAGTCGTTCAATAAAGGTTTGTTAAGTGTAAGTCGAACCCAGAGTAGATGCATTTAGAGGGAGACAGCTGTAACCCAACACACTGCGAATATCCATCCTGATGCCAAGACAGAAACTCAATACAACAGCCCAGTGAGCAGGTCAAAGTGACTGTCTGTTTAGGTTCATTACTGCTCAAAGTCATACCTGAATAGCCATATATTTCATATACATATACTGTATTTTATATACTGTATTTAACTCAAAATATCATGATTTTAAAATATAGCCTACACTGTGAACTTGAATGTCACACAGTAATTAATTCCTACTGTGCATTTTGTTTCTTGTGCCAATATCCATGGGTTTCAGAGGGCAAATTAGGACTGTTGCCATAACAAAACAAAATATTATACCTTTTGAATAGTGAAAAGTCCTCAACAAGAAACCTGTAACAGGAAACTGTATGCATTTTGTCAAATATAAAAACTGTTAACATTTCAATAAAAACTATACTTTTAAATTTGATTGTATGTGATAACCAATCAGACCAACCAACCATCAGTTTACCCGTTTTAATACCATGTCCCAATTCCCTGTTTCAGCTTGTGTCAATCCAGACAAGGGCATGGTTCAGAGGTAATTCTTATTAACATAGTTATATGATTATTTAATATTTTTCCTATGTGTCTCTTCTCCTCAACATTACACTTGTTGTTGCAAAAACAATTGACACATCATCGTATTTTCCTCTCCAGAGCAGTTAGAGGTCTGTTAGTTGTCTTCTCAGGGATCACCAGTCTTAGTTTTCTTTTTGGTGAAGTGCCTCCATCGTCAGACAGGTATTTCTTGTTGTATGAGTGTTGTGGATGCAATGTTGTCCATAGACTCAGTAGGAGCATGGACATCTGATACGGACACATCTGCTCCTTGTGTGCCACCTGCAGTCATTACCCCTCCTGTAGGTAGCTCTGCTTGAGTTAACGCCCATATCTCCTCCATGTATGGACTCTCTGCTAGGCTAGCATTTGACATGTTTTTAACAACTGTTGCAGCTGGTGTATTTAGGGGTGCCACATTTTGAGACTTGCCAGTCACGATTGGTGTTTCACTTCCTTTACGTGGAGATGTTAGTGTTTCAAGTGTTCCTGTATTTGTTTTATTATTGCTTTGTGGCACTGTTTCTTGGACATTTTTGGATTTTCCTCTTGGGGAACTTTTAGGTGATGACTTTGAACCAGACTGAGCTTCTGAAGGAGTTGAGGAAGACGGATGTGTTAATGTAGCAAGGGCTTGAAGATTTTGCGAAGAAGAATTACCTGACAAAGTAGGACTAGTTTGTTTTGCCGTACTACTAGCTTGAGATGCATTAGCTGGCAGGGTGGTCGAGCTAGCTTGTTTTGTGCCACTACTAGCTTGTACAACTGTATTTCCTTGCAACATTGTAAGATTAGCTTGTAACAGATTAACATTTGGTTGTTGAGCTACAACATTAGATTGAAATGTGTTAGCATTAGCCTGTAAAGTAGTGGGGCTAGCTTGTGTGATGTTAGCTTGTAGACTAGCCGGTGAAGCTTGTAAAGATGCAGTACTGAGGTTAGTTTGATTTGGTTGTATTGCATTAGCTAGAGATAGATTCGAACTATTCATGAGTGCCACTGTAGCGGTGCCACCAGGACCCATACTCGGCCCCCTCAAATTTAAATTAGACCCCATTGGACTAGTTGGAAACATTGGCTTTCCTTGTGCCATTAAATTACCTGCTTGGAATGGGAGGCTACTGGTGGGTAACTGAGGTCCTGATGAACCAAGTAGGTTGGTCGAACGATTCCCCAGAAGCATACCCCCTCCCCTGAACTGAGCGCCTAAAAACCCTTGCATTTGTGCCATCGGGTTTAAAGAGGTCATTTGTGCTACAGTTTCATCTCCTGTATTTTGTTCACTAGACTTTTTTTCTTTCTTATCTTTAGACTTTTTTGACTTCTTTCGACCCTCTTTGTCCCCATTTTTGTCTTTACTTTTTCTAGGACTGCCTTTCTCATCCCCTTTCTTCTTTGGATGAACTTTACTTTTTCGTAGCGGGTTTAAATTGAGTTTAACCTTAATTGGCCTATTAGCTTGAAGTTTGCTCCTCCTGTCTTGCTGTCCGTCCTTCCCTCTTGGCGATGTGGTTTCCTCACTTACTCCATCCTCTCCTTGACTCCTTCTTGGACTGTCCAAAGCAAAAGTAACATTGCGAGTTTCTCTTTTCAAATTTCTGATGTCAAAATCACTGTAAAAAATGTTCCTTCCCGAGTCACTAGGTCTTTGTTGTTGGAAGCCGTACATAGTGGAATTTCCTCTTGGAGGATATCTTGTTTGTCTTGTGTTATGGTCCATTTGATTTGGCCTGTATGTCCTATGACAGCTCCCACAATGTAGCAAATCCTGTCTATTCTGTCCCTCTATGTCAGTGTTATTACCAACTAAATGCCTGTTCATTGCTTCCCTTTCCAGGATTCTTTGCTGCGGGCCAATCCTCCTCCCATCTTCTTCTACTCTATTCCTTTGTCTTTCTCTGTCATCCAAAGTGTCCACTCTTCCATTCATTCTTTCCCATCTGACAGGGTTTAGGACATGTCCCTCTCCTCTGCATTCAGGACAACGAAACTGACCACCATTGCCTTCTGTTCTAAGTCCAACAGGAGCATCCACTGTGTCATTCCCATTAATAAAGTCCTTTTGTTTTTCAGCCATATTAATATGATTTCTGGTGTGGTTGGACACTGTGCTTCCTGATTCTTCTTTCACTTGTTCCTGGTCTTGTTCTCGTTTCTTTTTCTTTTTCTTGGAAATTTTAAAATAGATCAAGACCATCAGCAAAGTCAAACCGGCACCACCTGAAAAATAAAAAAAAGAATTGTAAACATTTTTATTATCATCACTAGTAATTTCTCCGTTTATGTTTGGCCATTCCTCCATTGTTGGTTATTGCTTATATTAATAATAAAAAAACATAAATAAAATGGTTATTGACTGGTTTACTGATGGTTCAACATAGAAAATTGGCTATAAAATGAAATAAATGGGTCGGCAACCGGTGGCTCTTTCATCATTATACTGCGGCTCTACGTGGCTTGGGAAAATAAATTATAACTATTTGATTGAAGTGTATTTTATTTGTCATAGTTCTTTTTTAAATTGTAGTTCTAAATTGGAAGATTGTCATGAAATATTCAAATAAAATTATATTTTATTATTTTTCGTTGCTCAAAATAAGCGTCACACTCGCGGAAGTCCGTATACCTGCCAAAACTCTGTACATTTATCGCAAGACATTTCCAAAATAAACACACAGCCTTTAGTGAAAAATATCTGGAGGGAGAAGAGAGAAAAAAGCTGTTTCAGAACTGATGGGGAAGGCTGATCTGATAAAAATCAATTCAAGAAGTGGATGATGTCTGCAAATTCAACTGCATGCAAGTTTTGTGGCCGCCCAGAAAAGAGTCAGGCATGGGAAGCCGTTCACAGACGGAGAATATATGAAAAAGTCATTCATTAAGATTTCAGAACACCTATACGCGGACTTTCAAAACAAGAGTGAAACTGTGCAAAAAGTCAGATATGTATGTGAGCAGCTATTCTCCACGATGAAACACCGCTCACGCCTCACAGGCGACAGCTTACAGTCCCCGATTTGCAGATGCTGTGCGCAGTCCCATTAACCAGGTAAAAAAACAACATATACAGTGTTATCTTCATTTTAGATGTCAAAAAGTATTTGCAGCTCCCAGTGTTTTTTCCATGGAAACCGGGTCCAAATGGGTGTTAAAGGTTGTCAACCCCTGGTCTAGTCTTACCAGCAAAGCAGACCGCTCCAGTGATGGCCAGATCCTGAACGTAGAGCTGAGGGGTGATGCTGCCTCTAGTGTCCACTCTCACTGTGATGTTCTGATTGGATGGGACACAGTTTGCCTTCGTGAGCTCCAAAACTGTGGTCACTGCAGGATTATCAGCACTGACACACACCATCCTACGCCCGTTATACAGAGTCTGAAGGACACAAAGCACCAGTTTCAAGTTCCATGAATTTTGATGTATAGAAATATATTATTCTCAATAGGACTAAAGATTATTCTTTGGTGAGTAACTTTGTACTACCATGTACAGTATATAATTCTATTATTAAAATGCATATCTTGATCATTTATCAGTTTTTACCAATTTTTTTATGTGTGGCATGCTACATGTTTCTAGCTCTTGTGCAATGTAAACTAAAGAGTGTTTCCTTCAGTTTAAAAAGTAAAATGCCATTGTACAATGTGGCTCTAAAAATATTTTGTTTCAATTCCCACAACAAATAATCAACCTTTATATTTATATGAGCTCAAGATAGCAATATGGCTAAATGATCTTTATTCTTTGATTATTGTAAATAATGTAGCAATTGCTTAATAAAATAACACTGGATATTATAGTGCGCTCTAACCTTATCTGGCTCCTGTATGAACAAGGAGAGGAAAGCAGCAAGCTCCAGCAGCTGACAGGAGCAGTTCCACGAGTTCAGGTCTAAATTCAGAGTGTTCAGCCACGTCAGGTACGAGAAAGCCTCATAGGGGGCGCTCTGGAGACTGTTTTCTTGATAAGTCCAATGTCGTTAGAGAGAAATCAAAACACGGAAACTGGAAACACAATTCAATATTAATCATTCAAAAGCAACATTTTTCATGATTTTCTAAAATTTTACTACAACCATGAATGAGAGACTTCATATTTGAATCAAATTTTGATATGATAAATAAAAATAAAAAACAAAAAGTTATTTTCAGCACAAAATAAGAGGCATTAGGATTATTATGTGATCTTATACTGTATGAGTGTTGCTATAGTTCAAGAACATTGTAAAACTATTCAGAAGTAGTGTTATCACAATATTCAAGTTTTAAACTCTATTTTGATACTAAGGAATAGACTTGACACTCAAGACTGATTCCAGTACACTATAATAAGATGGATCAAGATAGAACAAGAAACTGTAGCACACAGAATACAATTGTCATTTTCAACATTAAATAATATCCATCCATTTTCTTCTGCTTTATCCGGGGCCGGGTCGTGGAGGCAGCAGTTTCAAGAGGGAGGCCAGACTTCCCTCTCCACAGACACCTCCTCCAGCTCTTCCGGGAAGATCCCAAGGTGTTCCCAGGGCAGCCGAGAGACATAGTCCCTGCAGCGTGTCCTGGGTTTTCCCCGGGGCCTCTTCCCGGTGGGACAGGCCCGGAACACCTCCCTAGGGAGGCGTCCAGGAGGCATCCGAAATAGATGCCCGAGCCACCTCAGCTAGCTCCTCTCGATGTGGAGGAGCAGCGGCTCTATTCCAAGCTCCTCTTGTGTGAAAGCTTTAAAATGATCTTGAGCTTTAGACTAGTATACAGGGCCACATGGTAATATAAAAGTGCTATTATTTAATGTGGAGCTAAGTCACATTAAATATGTGAAATATGCATTAAGTGTGCTGGATTCATTAACCTGCTCAAAATAAATAAATAAAATGAAAAAAATGAAAATGAATGCTATTCAGGAAAGTTTCATTTCTGTCCTGTTAATGTGACTTTTTTAGTGTTGATACCTGCTTAAATGAGTATCTAGTTTTGATATTAGTTTTAGTATCAATTAGTATCTGATTTTTGACTTTTCACAACCCTATTCAGAAGAGGTCAAATTTTGCAAAATTTGTGCAATTTTGTATTTCATTATTATTTCAAATGAGTATCTAATTTTTAATTGATACTAGTTTTAGCATTGATTAGTATCTGAGTATTGTTTTTTTTGACAACTATAATGTGAGACAGTTTACAAAATCGAGTGTATATAAACATATATATATAAACCTGTTTTTGTCGAGATAATCAATAAAATTATCGGATAGATCCAGACTTTCCAAAAAACGAAGACCCATCAGTGGAAAAGAGCCAGACTCCAGCTGTGTTATCTGGTTTCCCTCCATTTTCAAAATCCGTAGAGATCTTGTGCCTTTGAACAAGTCAGGGTTGATCTAAATTGACCCAAAAGAAAGAACAGTTAACATTTCTAAATAGAGTCAGTAAAAGACAAAATCTATAGCCAAGAAGCCCACCATGTCAATGCGGTTGTTACCCAACGCAAGGACCTCTAGCTGGGTCAGATTAGTCAGAGCTCCCCCCTCTAAAGCCTGGAGGGTCAGAAGGTTGTGGTCCAATAGTAAAGTCTGGAGGAGAGGCATGTTTCTGAACGAGTTTGGATCCAGAGCAGAGATACGATTATGGCTTAAACCTGGACAACAGAGAATGTATTTAAATCATGGGTTTTTCATGGGTTATTAGGTTCAGCTTATGTATAAAATTCTAAAGCAAGGATGTGTTGATAAAAAAAATAAAAATAAATTAAAGCCGCAAGCGGCATCGAATGGCCCTCGCGGGCTGCGCTTCGCACTCGGCCGACCCTGCACTCCCTAAGGGTGGCGCTATCGCGTCACTTGTCTCTGTTTTATTGCAGCTTAAAGCTGCACTTGTCACTAAGCAAAGTTTGTGCGATCATGCACAATTTCACATTCTTCATTGAAGGTATTAAGCCATTATAAGACTTTGAAATGTCCAAAAATTTTCCCTTTAGGATAACATGGGCTCTTTCATGCATCGCCATGGCAACCCAGTGAAAGATATGACATGGGTCTGATTGACTTTTTTGATTGGGATGACATAAAGAGTCTTTATGTCAAATTTGACATTATTCCATGAAACTAATATTTTTCTCATGAATGGGAAATGTTTTGATCACTCCCATTAGGATAACATGGGCAATTTGGCACATCGCCATGGCAACACGATGCAAAAAACAACATGGATTGTCTTTATTGATTGGGATGACATGACAAGTCTTGAGGCTTCGCCCATGCACTCATCGTTGCGAAAGCAATAGGCCCTAAAACAACAATAACAACAACAGCTGAATTTCTTCTGTCCCAGGACTGTGAAGAATTACTTTAAAACTATGAATGAAGAGAGACTTATAAATAGGCAATATTTATACATTTAGCTCTAAATGATATTGCACCATTACATCATAAATAACATGCAGGTTTGGTACTGACTGATGACAGTGATGTTGCTGAGCTCCGACAGAGCTCCCGGTTGAATTGTGGAGATGGAGCCCTCAGTCAGCAGCAAAGCCTGAGTCGTGTGTGGAGCAGCTACATGGAAAGAGGCAAATGTAATGTTAAAAAAATAAATGAACACATAAAGAAGTGAAATTTTACCTATCACTTTTCATAAAGACCACTCTTTATGAAACGTGACAGGTAAATAAATGGCAAAGAGAAGAAACAGTCATTAAGCTACACTTACAAAAAAAAAAGAAAGGTGAACATGACTTGGAAAAAGTTTACTAAATTAAACCCTGAGACAAAATATGTTTGATGCTTATGCAGAGTGTAAAATAAAATGACCAATAACTGAAGTGAGTCTTTGGCAGATGACAGCCTCCTCAGAACAGACCACACATGAAGCAGGGCATGATGGGAAAGAGGACACACTTTGGGCTTTGATCAACAATAACAGCATCATCAAGGCACCTACAGCAGAAATTAGACAAAAATATTGTGAAATATAGAGTACAAAATGACTTGATTCAGTGATATAACAACAGGTCAAAGCTAAAGTTAAACTTACTGGTCATATTGTGTTAGAGCAGAGAGGAGATTTTGGTGAGGCAGCATCTGTCCCATCGGACGTCATCTCTCTCCATGAGGATCATTTTGAGATAGCTTTATGCCTAAAATGAAATCCACAACATTCAGTTTATTCCTCTATCTTTAATAAAATGTCAACAACTTATTTTGTATTTACAATGACTAAATAATAGTTGAATTGACATAAATTTAATACTTGATCATTTTAATTTTGTGTAAATAGTCTCTAACACAAACCTGGAGAAAAACAGCGCCATTACTAAAACAAATTATCACTAGAACAATATACATTTGTGATCATGATAAAAAATACACTTTGTGTTTGGAAATATTCTCAGTCAAAATGTCAAAAGGTATTCAATCCGCTCATTTTTATTTAATCTTGTGTGTAAAAAAATATAATTTGAAATGAGAAGATTCAAAGTTTAGCTCTGTCTGTCTCCCCGCTCGATCTGTGGTTATCTTATGTGTCCATTGCTGTTTGTGTTGCTAGGTGCCCCATTAACAGGTGATGACTGAGTGTCTCATCAGTGGTGTGTTTTTGGGACAGTGGGGAGAGAGGAGGGGTGAGAGGGGTGAGGGGGGTGAGGATGGGTGAGGAGGGTGAGGAGGGGTGTAGAGACGTCCCCTGAGGATGCTGATTGACTCATGACAGACTCTGCAGCCGATCACGTTTCAAAAAAAAGCTCTTTTACTAATGGGTCATCCTGATGCCCAGTACATTACACCCCAGACATTAACTCCCAAAATGCAATGCTTCCAGTAAATGTGATAACTCAGTGTGGGAAATGTGTTTGTGTATTCTTGATTAGTGATGTTTTTAATCACATCTCATCTTGGTGTTGTCCAAGTACACTACATTCATACTCTGAATTCATACTTTTCTTGCTGAATTACAATCAAATTCTTTATAGAAGCATTTTATTGTATTTTACTATGAATTATATTTATATTTAGCTGTGTCAGCAGTTGCACCAATTGATCAGGATCAAGTATAACAAGATATTTATGTGTACCTTGATTGACAATTAAGTATCTATTTCTATTAAGGTATAATGCTGACGTTTGCAAAACTGTTCTATTTATACATCTCTTAACATGCATTTACACCATAAGATTCAAGGCAAGGGCGTTTATTTTCTACTGATGTTGCTGAGAGCTTGTCCAAACTTCCGAGAAATAAAGTTGTTTCTTCAAAGCTACTGGTTAAATAATCTTATCTTAACAAAAGATGCACATGTTCTAAGTAAGTATCAGTATACTGCCACTCTTTTATTGTGGTATGGCTTTGGCAGTAGAGAACATAACTACCTGACACCACAGCCCATTTAGCAACAGAAATCCTGGAAAATACATCATACTGTAAACTATGACAATGCTGGTCCCTGTTCTAATGGGTTGTCTAACAAATGTATTCCAACTTAACAGAAAATCAACAAGTGTCTTCAGCTTTCAAGCTACCGAAACTGAAATATTGATTTAAATGTCTACATCGTACCTGTTAAATTAAAGTCCTCTTCAGTCACATGTTTAATCGAGACCATAAGACTTCTTTTTACCCTCCATAGTTTCCAGGCAGCTCCAGCTCGTCTGCTGTTGGCCTGTTTGTAGCTCCTGTTACCTGGACATATACTGAGCATGCTCAATAAGGCCCGCTGTCACCTGAGAGTCACAGATGTCAAGTCCAGAGTAGGATGAGCCTTTGACCGCAAGTCTTGTATTTGACTTTATTTGCTTTTTAATCAATGTATTTTTATTTATTGAAAAAATACAAATCCAACATAGTGTTTTACTGTTTAAAAAGTGATCAAAAGTAAGTGAAAGGCAGTAACTTGTTATTGTAAAACAGATTTTGATTTGTCTATCACTGGTTTCAATTTTTAGTACATTGTTTCTCACTTAAGTAACATTTATCTTGTCTTCAGTTAATATAAGTTAATATGAGTCAGTGTTGTCTAAAAACAATCATGTACTTGGTGTGAAAAGTGTATGAACCACTGCCATAGTATAAAAGTATTAATTTAAACCAGAACCACCTGATGATAAAATATTAAGAACATATCATTAGTGAATTATCCTTTTTTCTTCGTCATTAGTCCATTATACTGATCATAATTTTAAATTTTGACCTGACTTCTGCCCTGAGATGGAAAACATTATTTCATGGTGAGGACCATTTTCCCAGAAGCCCCGGGACACTCGATGATGTCGTGATGAGCCTGAGATGCCTCTTGGAGCGGATACTGAGGTCCCACAGTGGGCTTCAGCCATCCGGCCTCCATCCCTGAGAAGAGGAACGCCGCACACTCCGACTGCTCCTCCTGCAGACAACACAGAACTTATTTATATTTCTCTATTTACAAAAAATGTAAATCTGTAATTCTTGCGTATTTTCCACATCCTTCATAGCCATGTCTTTGTACACGCATGTAGCAGATATAAAGGAGAGTCAGCATTTCGTACCGGTGTTGCATAAAAAAGTGCCACTCCCATGATGCAACTCTCTTTGGTCATTGTGTCCCGGGGGTTGATCTCAATGGGACCTCGACAGCCCACCACCTGCAGAAAGAATTCAAGCAAAAACCAAAGCTGATCACATACAATACAGTACAATTTTGCAGCAGTGAAAAGATCACTAACATACTATAACTCGTCCTCCGAAGGCCAAAATCTTCAGGTCTTTATCAAGGTTCACATTTGAAAGCATCTCCACAATCACATTAACTCCTTGGCCACCTGTTGCTTCCTAGATCCAGCAAACAAACATCAAATTACTTACAAATACTTACTTAACTCGACAATAGGCAGTACATTTGTGGACAGCATTATTAACTATACCATTATTTTGTCTGTGTACCCGTCCTCCCTGTGGTTGAAAGCCAAATGAGTCCCATTGTTAAGAACCAGCTTGAGTCCCTCTGGGGTCCCTGCAGTCCCCAAAACTCTGAGTCCGAGAGCACGGGACAGTTGACATGCTGCGACACCCACCTACATAGAAATTAATTATTAGATTTAGAAGCTAAATCTAAGATATGTCTCGCTTATTCTGTAAAGCACTTTGAATTACTTTGTGTATGAATTGTGCTATAAAAATAAACCTGCCTTGCCTTGTGGCCAACCTAACTTACTCTTTCTATTTTAGCAGATATAATTTCAAACCAAATATTCCTTTATTACTGTACAATAATTACAACAACACTCTTGCATAAACAGTGTAAATAAATACAAAATTTAAACTATATCACACACCCACATAACATAACATCCCTTTCATATTTTCATTTATTTTGCCATTTGTAATCTAATTCTTATTTCAATTCTTGGATTAGGATAAAATGTACTTGACTTACTCCTCCACTGGCTCCATGGATAAGCACAGTCTCCCCTGGTTTAACCCTTGCTCTGAAACAACATCACATTTGAACATTAAATCTACTAATAACTTCAACTAATGTCTGGAAACAAGTAATATTTTGTATTTCTATAAAAGCACCATTTGTCAGTATTTTACTTACTTGTGAACCAGAGCTCTATATGCCGTGAAGTAGGGGATTCCTATGGCAGCTCCTTGAGAGAAGTCTAAATTGTCAGGCAGTTTATAAACACAGTCGTCAGCAGCAACAGTGAACTCAGCATAGCCTCCTGTCACGGTGGAGGTGGTGAAAACTCGATCTCCTGTCTGAAAAAATAATAATTCCACTAAAATCACTGCAAAACCAGTTATAAAATCAAGGGGAATTATAAAGAGATTAAGAAACAAATTAAGATATTAACCAACTAGTAATAGACCAATTAAAAGACACAATGTTCGTCTCTCAATCATGTTTAAACCCATGTTTAATTATATGTTTAACATAAATAAACCAAGTCTACGCCAGGGCAGGACCTACTTAATAAGATTTTAGTAATAACTACTAAGTGATTAATGCTTTTTGTTTGTTTTTGTCCATATGTTAATTCACGTATAGAGATAGATAGATAGATAGATAGATAGATAGATAGATAGATAGATAGATAGATAGATAGATAGATAGATAGATAGATAGATAAGAATGAAATGACAATGTATTCTTGTAGAGTCATGAAAGCTAAACAGCACTCAAACAATGACTTAAAGATAAAGATATGATAGAAACATAATCAACATATCTAATGAAATAATAAAATAATAAAATGATTTAGTTGACTGTGGTGAAATTGTGTAAATATGGCCCTCCTTAATGAATAACAAACACAGCTCCTGTTGAATAAAATGCTGTGTCACTGTGACTGACCTTGATGGCAGAGACTCCCTCTCCCACGTCCTGCACCACCCCGGACACGTCGCCCCCCGGCGTGTACGGCAGTGCAGGTTTTTTTATGTGTGTCCCACTCCGAATGTACGTCTCCACTGGATTCACCCCACAGGCATGAACTCGGATCAAGACCTACCACATAACATATAACACATGTACTTTGCGAAAGATTTGAGCCTGTCCAGTTTTCATTTAACAGGTGCGATCACTAGTATCAAATGAAACTTCTTGAACTCACAAACTTAAATTCAGTTTGTGAGTTTAAGAAGTTTAATTATCAACTTGTCCACCAAATACCCTATACTCATCATCCAAAATTAACAGTGTCAATATATAGTCTAATATTGCATAATTACTAATATGAATATACAATACATAATATATTTTTAATTAACAGCAAAACTGTGTACTGCTTACTATGCAACTTTATTATCCTTAGCTGCATGGCACAATAAAAAAAAAACAAAAAAAAAAAATCTATTGGGAGTTAATGCATTATTGTATTTATGCATTTATTAATTTATTTTATTTTATTTCATGTATTTTATTTTATTTTATTTCATAGGGTATTCATTTAATCACATGCCTATCTAACCCTAAGTGCATGGGGATTTCAGAGCAAGAGGAAAAACGGCATCTTATTTTAACTTGAGCTACATAAACTTCCTACAGTTCACGTGTAGTGCTGAGCAGAAATGTAAACATTGACAGACAGAGAGGTCTCACCTGTTTGGGTCCAGGTTTGGGGACGTTCACATCGGAGCAGAGTTTGAGCACAGCCGGACCTCCAAACTCACTGACCCGGATCGCTCTCATCAGCCTGCTGCCCGACATGTGCACACGGAGATAAAGCACTTTTAATTTACACAGAGTCTGCTCAACTCTGGACTGTCAAACTTCAGCCTGGACCATAGACTGTGTGCACACCAGCTTCGACCTCCTGAGCAAGATTTGAGTGTGTGTCGCCCCCTAGTGGAGAGGAGTGTGAAGTGTCTAAGCAACTTCTGGTGTTGTTCTATGTTTAACTTTTCTAGTCGAGTTTGGGTACCTTATTCTATGGATATATTCTTACTTTGCTGGAATGTTCCATAATCGTGCATTTATTCAGTTAGGTGAGGTAGGTGTGGTTTTATTTAAATATGAAAATAAATAAATAATAGTAATAATAATAAAAAATAATTAAAAATAAATAAATAAATACGCATTCTTCCTGTGAATGCCATACTACTGTGAAGCATTTCAAGTAAAAACATTTGTGAGAAAAAAATAAATAAAATAAATAATAATAATAATAATAATCCCTTTGTCACCACCAGATGGCGTTATTCTAGTAAAACACAGTCGATTAGTTTGGTCTGAATCCAACATGGCGCCGCCCATACTCATGTTTGTTACATTTACAAAGTTACCGCTGTCTGTCAAATAAACAAGACAATGCATCGTCTTGTCTTAATAATATGGGAGTTCAAGAACAAGGACACTTTAACCCGCTGAAGACACCGCTAAACCGAACAATGAGGAGTGTGATATGCGCTTAATTCCGGGGTAACCGTGGTGCATCGGTCATTAATGAAACCAGAATACAAAAGGCCAACAGGCTGTAATCCAGGTCAATCAAATAATAGAAATTAAAGAAGATGGCGTCTAGAAGCAGGATACTGGCTGTCAGATTTCTCCGCGGACTCAGAGCTCACAATGCCCGCTGTCAGAGCTCAAATCTGGGCACACATTTGGTGCACAGGTCGGTCAAAGATCCGGAGAGCGCCCAAAAGATACCGCAGTCACGCTGGTACACATCTCACACTACAAGTACAGGTAAACAAACTGAGATTCTTGAAACTAATAATGATAATAAAGGCCTGATACTGACTATTTTTGTAGCTAGAAACAGTAGCACCATCAGGGGTAGTTCATAAGTCACTTTTCTGGTGGAGAGTTGCTTGTCTCCATGTGCATCTTTTTGCTCTACTTTGCTCCCCTACAAAGGTTACATAGTGCACCTTTAATTCTATTTAAATGAGTCTTGCCTTGTAATGCAGGAAATAGCCATTCATTTGTCTCCAGTTAAACTATAAGTAAATATTTGATCTGTCATGAAATCTTTACAGGGAAATGTAATGAAATCTGTTCTAAACTAAAAAGGTTGAGGTGATCTTAATTCACGAATAGAGTAAAAGGTACATTAAACAGCTCAGGTTGTGTGATATGTTTATAAAGTGGCTGTTTTTTGTGATGCCTTCAGGAGTCAACAGCCTGTCGTTCAGGACGCACACATGTGGAGAGCTCAGATCAACTCACATTGGAGAGAAGGTTGCGCTGTGTGGCTGGGTCCAGTACAGGAGGTATGTAGTTTTTTAATACTGTTTATAATGAATTAAACTTTCAGTGATACTTGTCTTATTCAAAATCACCAGGCATGATCTCTTCATCATTCTGCGAGACTTTGGAGGTCTGACTCAAATCTTAATTCCTCAAGATGTAAGTATTTAAATTTTTATATGGATTTTATCACTCTCTTGTGCTTAGTTATAAATCTGTTGTTTTTCTTCAGACATTGCCTCATGTGAAAGAAACTTTGAGCAATATTCCAGTGGAGTCTGTCATCAAAGTTAAAGGAACTGTTCAACCGAGACCTAAAGGACAGGAAAACAAGGTAATTTTTATAAAAATGCTCAAAGGGTGGGACAGTATGAATAATAGGCATATGCGCTGATGAGAAAATAATCTATTTATGAACTCGAGGCTGTAAGAAGCCAGTCCACTAAATGAGGTAGGTCAATATTGTTAGGAAACCCATCCTCACAGTATTGATACCATGGGATGTTAATACTGTGGTATATCTTAATACCAGTTATTGCCCCATTCCTAATTTTGTATTTTTTTTTCTTTCAGGGTATGCCCACAGGAGAAATTGAAGTTTTAGCAGAGGACATAGAGATCTTTAACATCAGCAAGACGCTCCCATTTGAAATTAAAGACTTCGTAAAGGTGTATAAGCCTCTTTGTACTGAAATTAGTTTGGTTTTGCTCATATTTACACTGTTTTTTAAAATCAGAAATCAGAGTCTTTGCGGATGCAGTACCGCTATTTGGACTTGAGGTCGACTCAGATGCAAAAGAACCTCAGGCTGCGCTCTGAGCTGGTGATGAAGATGAGAGAATATCTGTGTAATCTCCATGGTGAGGGGACATATTGGCATATTTATAAAGCAACTTTCTGTTAACTTTACTGTGTGCAAGGGATTGTTGAAGATCTTGTTTATTTCTTGCGTTTAGGATTTGTTGATGTGGAGACACCAACTCTGTTCAAGAGGACTCCAGGGGTAAGTTCAAATTATTTTATAAGTGCTTTTAATAACTGATTTACTCATACTGACACTTATTATCCTTCATGCAAGTTTTGTAAACTAGCCCCTCATTTTATTATTATGTATTCCAAGTCGTTTAATGAATAAAAAACAAAACGTTCTTACTGTGAACGAGGTTGCCTCTCCATAGATCTGACCTGTAGTTTGAACTATTTTTGTTTCAGGGGGCCAAAGAGTTCATTGTCCCATCCAGGGAGCCAGGGAGGTTTTACTCTTTGCCTCAGAGCCCACAGCAGTTTAAACAGCTCCTGATGGTGGCTGGAGTCGACAGGTCAGTTCGGACACATTTTTGTGAGAGCTCAGATCTGAAATGTAAGACAGGATCGTTTAACCAATGCTGCTGTTGTTTCTCTTCTAGGTATTTTCAGATCGCTCGTTGTTACAGAGATGAAGGCTCTAAGCCAGACAGACAACCAGAGTTCACACAGGTACTTTGCTATTGGTTTTACTTTTATATCATTAAATTTGAATGGGTTGTGGCATACCACTCTACTTTTTTTTTCTACATAAACTTAAAAGACTGACGCTCGATAAAGCTGTTTTTTTTATTATGTATATGTATTTTTCTCAAAAATATTAAATGAATGAGCAAAGACAAGTGTGGACACATGATCCATAGCCATCCAAATAATTGTGTCTGAAATACTGTTAAAGTAAATTTTACAATGAAGCTCATTCATGAACCATTCTAACTGAAAATGTTCTTCTGAAAGAACAAATCCTACAAACAAGAGTACTCGCTAAAGTTGTAAAACAGCAGCAGTCTGTAGACTGCTAGTTTGGCAGTATGCTTAAGGTCACTGTCCATTTGGAAGACCCATTTGCACCTAAGGTTTAACACCCTGGCTGATGTCTTGAGATACTGCTTCAATATTTCCACATAATGTTCTTTCTTCGTGATGCCATCTATTTTGTGAAGTGCACCAGTCTCTCCTGCTGCAAAGCAACCCCATAACATGATGCTGCCTTCCCTGCATTTCACAGTTGGGATGGTGTTGTCAGGCTTGCAGGCTTCCCTCTTTTTCCTCCCAATGTAATGATGCTCATTATGACCAAACAGTTCAATTTTAGGTTTGTCATACCACAGGACATGTCTCCAAAAAGCCATGTCTTGTCCCTGTATGCATTTGTGAACTGTAAATTTTGTGTGTTTCTTTTGGAAAAAAGGCTTCTTCCTGCCAGAGTGGCCTTTCAGTCAAAAGACATGACATCATCATCTGGGTTTTCCCAAATTGTTTAAATGCGTAGTAATCTTACTGTATGTAAGCTTCTGACTTTGAAGAAAAAAAAAAATCTCCTCATTATTCTGGCATTTAGCAAATATAAATAATTTTGGTAATCTCAATTGACCTAAAACAGGAAAAGTTGAATCTGATTTCATGTCAGACAGTGAAGAAAGAAGAGAGAAGAAAATGATATGTGTCTTTTTATATTGTGTATGTTCTCTCAGCATCTTCTTGAAGTAGAAGTTACAAACATTTTTAAAGAAAACATTCATGGATGAGGCCCATTATTGTTATGTTAATGTGCTATAAAGTAAATGATAGGCAGAATCTTTATTATCTTAGGTGGATATAGAAATGTCATTTGGACCAGTCCAGTATCATAGCTCTGGTGGAGGGGCTCTTACAACACTCCTGGCCTAAAGAGAAAGGTGCCATTGAAAACCCATTTAAAAAGATGACTTATGAAGAAGCCATGAGGGACTACGGTGTGGACAAGCCAGACACAAGGTTTGGCATGAAGGTAAATATTTATACTTAAGCATATTAAAAAGTACTTTGTGAGCTGTAATTGATTTATTGTGATTAATACATTTGATTGATATGGTCTGTCTCTATTTATTAGCTCATGGATGTGAGTGAAATCTTCTCTTCTACAAATGTTGAGTTTCTACAGTCAGCTTTAGGTCAGTCAGAAGGGACAGTTCAAGCAATCTGTGTTCCCAGTGGAGCAGTAAGAATTTATTATCATCATGAAAAAAACACTATAGTTCTACCACTATGGATCTACTAATTAATACAGTTTTGTTTTTGCTCAGAATCTTTTTACCAGAAAAGATTTGGAGGCATTGAAACAAAAAGCCTTGACTCAGTTTAATCAGGTAAAAGAAAACATATTGTGACATAAAATTCAGGTGCTGTTATTTATACTTTATGAAGAAATTGTGTTTGTTATGTAGGAGGTGGCCACTTTTCATATCCGAGCTGACGGATCTATAAAGTCTCCACTAAAGAAGTTGTTGTCCGTTTCCGTAACTGAAGATCTGATGAAAAAGACCCAAGCCAAAGCCGGAGATCTGCTGCTCATCTCGGCAGGGTCCCTTCAGACTGTGGTGAGAAATGAATAAATAAAAAAAATATTCATAGATTTCATCATCCTGTTAATCAGCACTGTTTTAAGGAGAGGACATTTCACCATTCAAAAGATATAATATTTCATTTTTTGCTGCCAATAACAACTGTGACAACGGTGTTAATTTTTCATAAATTTGAAACCCATGTAGGTGATATTTTGAGGACTTTTGATGCTTCAGAAATCATATTTTTTTGTTTTGAATTTAATTGTTATGGCAATGGTGCAAATTTTTGGTCTCTCTGAATTGTAGTATTTTACTTTACAGCACCACTAATAGGATATAAGTAGCATTTGGCAGCCGTGTTTCCATATTATTAGGAAACTGCTAACGCTGCATCTTGGTACAGCCTAAATAAGCTAAGCAGGATTTATCAAAGAAAATATAATGTAATAGAAAACAAAGGCACAGCAGATAATGGTAGAAGAGAAGATAACAAAGGACTAAAAAATATTATACCAGTGATGTATAATAAGGTCAACAATTGTCCCTTATTTGTTGCTGTTTAAATTAGCGCCCTCTGCTGGGTAGTCTGCGTCTTCAATGTGCAGATCTGCTTGAATCTCATGACGTAACACTACGGGACCCTTCAGTCTTTCACTTTTTGTGGGTGGTGGACTTCCCCCTGTTTCTGCCTAAAGAGGAAAACACCGGATGATTGGAAGCTGCGCACCATCCCTTCACTGCTCCCCACCCTGAGATACTGCCTTACTGTACACCGAACCACTTAAGGTAGATAACATCTGGATCTTTAGTATTTAATTGGTTAATAAATGAATTATTTTGGCTGTTTGTGGGTTTTAACTTGATTTCCATGTGTTAGGTTCGTGGTCAGCATTACGACTTGGTGTTAAATGGAAATGAGATTGGAGGAGGTTCCATTAGAATCCACAGAGCCACTGAGCAACACCATATCCTGAAGAATATACTCAGGGTTTGTCATTTATTCCAGATATTTAAGCAAGTACATTTTAGTATAACTTCAATTTAGAGTGAGTTTAAATTACAATTTCTCAGTTTACAAGTAATTAAATCATAACTACAAATGCTTATGTTTTCCAGGAGGACCCCAGTCTTTTGACCCATTTGCTAGAGGCACTTAACTCAGGAGCACCACCACATGGAGGCATTGCTTTAGGCGAGTAATGCAGAGATAAAAATATATTATCTTTTCTTAATATTATAGCCATTATTAGTCTTAAACATTTTTGTATTTAATCTATATGTTATTAATTGTCGTACACTTGATGGTTTAGGTCTGGACCGCCTAGTCTCCATCATGGTTGGAGCATCCAGTATTCGTGATGTCATCGCTTTCCCCAAATCCTTCAGGGGTCATGACCTCATGAGCCAAGCACCAGACTTTGTATCAGAAGAAGAGCTGGACTCGTATCACATCTCCGTCAAGTGGCCATCAGAGAAAGAGGATGTCCTAGGAGCGGACAAATAAATGTTTTATAAGACTTTACATAGGCTATTTTTAAAGAACATTACCATTTACAAAGAATACCATTTTACAATCAAGAGTCTTCTATAGCAGTAATGCTTTATTTACTCTAATCACTGGTCTGGGTCTGCTAATTTTCACTTATAAGATATAATAATATCATATTATATATATATTAATTATATATATATATATATATATATATATATATATATATATATATATATATATAATATACACATACACATACACATACACGCACACACAGAGCTATAACAAAAAAACATTAACACTCATTGTAAACTACTGTAATACTGTGTTAGCATTTTTGTATAATTTTAAATCCATAAATTATAAGAAATAACATATTGTGTGTGTGTGTGTATGTATATATATTATATATATATATATATATATATACATATATACGTATACATATATATATATATATATATATATACATACATACACACATGTATATACATTATACATACATACATGCACACACGCCTATAACAAAAACTATATATTAACACTCATTGTAAACTACTGTAATACTGTGTTAGCATTTTTTGTATAATTTGAATCCATAAATTATAAGAAATAACATATTTGGCCTTTCTTATGCACAAGTAGAATGTTCTGTATTTTGTTCCCAGCTAACCCGGAAGTAAATATTGACCTTTACGTATGTAAGGGGACGTAATCGAGTGGAGTGTTAGTGTTGGAGGAAAATGACTGAACCAAATTTGTGACTGCAGCTCTGCTTTTTCCCCGAGATTTGACTGGTGTCAGTTATGCGAGCGACAAATAAATAATCCACTGAAGATGCGACCTGCCCTTGCTTATCGACAGGCTGTCTGTTCTCTTGGTGTTTTAGCTGACACGGATCGGGGCTAACGCGGCTAACTCTGTGTTGCCTCCGTTTACAGCTGCACTTTCCCATTGACTTGAAAAAGTGAGAAGTAGCCGCCAGGTGAAGTGACAGCTCGGTACACTTGAGCCACGTCAGCCAACTTTATCCTGGAGCACCAGTATTCGGACTGACTGAACAGAGGTACTTTTGTGGGGCCATGGCTCCGATGGGTATCCGCCTGTCGCCCCTCGGCGTGGCTGTGTTCTGCCTGCTCGGGGTCGGTGTCCTGTACCACCTGTACTCCGGGGTCATCTCCAACCGCCTGGCTGCGTTCAGGTGAGCCCTTGGGACAATACAGCAGCCTGTCTGACACGTAGGATATACTGACTGTGTATAGGATCTTTGACTCACCCATAGCACGCTCTTTTCCACTAGCCTACTTGTGCTCGTATAATGTCTGTGTACAATAAAAGCGGAGAATATGGTGATAGTTTTAAACATGGTCTTAAAAATAAGCTGAACAAAAACTGACAAAACAACAAAGCAGGAGACAAGGTAAATTATAGTTAATGCATATAGTAATCTCATAATGTGTAGCATTAACACAATTTATTCTATTAGAAAGTGCTTTTTATCAGTAGACTGGCTGAAGAAGTGATAAAAAAATTGAAATGAAATTATTCAAATATGGATCAACTGCGCCATCATTGTCTCAGTACAAACCTTTGGCATACACAGCAAAATTAAATACATTTCTAATATTTGGATCTTTATTACTAATAATGATGGGAACGGGGAATTAGCGTTTCAGTTTTATACAGCTAATACCTGGAATAGTCTTCCTGAAGATGAGAGACAAGCCTCTACTTTGACCATGTTTAAATCCAGGATCAAAACGGGTATGTTTAGCTGTGCATATGACTAAATGTTTATTTTTTTTTTTTTTTTTATTATGCACTCTTCTCTTTTAATTTCCGACAATTATTTATGTTTTAATTTGTTTTGTATAGTGATTTTATTGTCACTTATTCTGTAAAGTACTTTCAATTGCTTTGTGTATGTATTGTGCTATAGAAATAAACTATCTTATGATTTACACCAGTGACGTGCGGTGAGGTTCGTGGCTGGTGAGGCACTGATGTTGTCAGATTTACAAACATATAAACCCGGTGTTAGAACATTTGGTCCCAGGTCAGTTTCTCTCCTAGTGACTTGGGGCCAGACTAAAAAAGAATTTCAAAATAAAAGTTCCGAAGTCTGCATGAAATAGCTCTAATAGTATGAAATAAAAAGCAAGCTGGTTTTGTATTGTTTTTTTATCCTTATTCTGGTTCCCCAATTTTCAATGGATTGAAGTAATTAAATTTCTTACCATTTTGTACGTCTCTGTTTGAAAAGAGCAAGTCTTTCGTCCCGTCTTCTGGAGCAAACCATTTAGCTCCTTTAGCATTGGTCTTCCTTTAATTATAACCTCCTGCTTCAACCGAAAGTCCAGTTTAGAAAACTGCTTGAGCTTTAATATGTAATCTTTCTCCATTTAAAAGTAGGGCCAGACAAGAAGAAAAAAGTGAATTGCTAAAGTTGACTTACTAACTCTAAATTGTAGTTTGCGACCCCTATTCTGCGGTAATTGCAAGAATCCCTGGGCTCACAAGCGCCCCCTAACATGAGGCAGGGTAACTGCGTGCCTCACCCGGCGCCTTTTCGCAGTCGCTATAATGTGCTCTCAGCCTTAAAGGGTTAAAGCAGCAGCTTAGCACACAGCACAGTCAGTCCATGTGAGGCACAAACGGCCTGTGCCTCACCGCGCATCTCTTCTCAGGATTTCAACGGTAAATGTAAAAATTCAGCGATTTTGAGTAAAAAAAAATAATAATAAAATTGCAAAGTTAAATAGAAAATACCTTTTTATAGTACAAATTATTGGATACATATAACTATTTCATTTATTTTTCTCTGTGATGACAGGTAAGGCACTGCCTCACTTGACAGCACGTCACTGATTTACACAATAGTAAAAATGCAGACCATCCAGGCACAGGCTAAAATTATGATGACAAGCCTGTGCTACAATGCCAAATATCTTTTCAAGTACTATGTGATTTGCTATTGCTGCATTCAATCATATGTTTATATTGCGTTTTTTGTTGTTACAGACAAAGGAAAAATGTTGAATTGAGGGACCTACTGGCTCTGTCTGTGGAGGCTGCAGTTCTAGGCGGCAAAGAGGTGAAAACTTAGTTTTACACCTTGTCCTTATCACAAAGATTTTAATCAGGCTTAATAATATGTGGTTTGGTGTGGACAGGTAAAGCGGGTGCGAGACGAAAATGGCCTGCAGGAAAAGTCCAAAGGCAAGACCAGAGAAGGGGCCAATGACCCTCTTACGATGGGAGATCTCGAGTCTCACAGGAAAATGTACAATATTATAAAAAACACATTTCCTGAAATAACAGTAAGTCGGTTTTCTTGTTTTATTTTTTATCTGCAATAATTTAATTCCAAATCTGAAAGTCACCAAATAAATTGGCACATGAAGTGGGAAAAATTCTTCATTTAAAATTAAAACGCTATAATTATTCCAGTGTGTTGTTTTTTCCAATTTGTTGCCTCTCAGTAGTCATTGCTCTAGAGGCTTGTTTGGAAAGAGAGTTGTTTTTGGTGCATACATGTATACACCACTGTAACCCAGGTGACAAATCCTGTGTATATATATCACTCTTTTTCTCCCCCTTCTCTCTCTCCCCTGGCATTCCAGCCTGTATTATGTCTAAGTCTCCAAACCTCGCGGTGTTTCTGGTCATTCTCGCGGGTTTTGCCAGATCGCGCGGTATTTTCGGTCACTCTCGCGGGTTTTGCATGTCACTGCATTATATGGTTCACTTCAGCCAATCACAGTGAAGTATCTGCGGGCACGTGACACGGCACGGCCAATCAGAGTCATTAAAAACACCGGTGCTAGCGGGGTGAGGCGAGGTGCGCTGGAGGCTAGGTGTGTGTTGGGAGGCTAACGGAGAGTTGTATCTGCGGGAATCCTGTGCTGTAATAGGCACACAAGTCAAGAGGGCTTGTATGAGATATATTATCTGCGGAATAGGTCAGATCTTTGATTACGATGGCGAGCTAGTGAAGGAAGTCTGCAGCGTTGCCTGCCCTAAGAGAGACGCTGACCGGTCCTACGAGACGCGAACCTGAACTGAGAGAGACGCTGACCTGTCCTAAGAGAAGCGTTCACCTGTCCTAAGAGAAACGCTGACCTGTCCTAAGAGAAGCGTTCACTTGTCCTAAGAGAACGCTGACCTGTCCTAAGAGAGCGCATCGCAGAGCCGCACTTCTCCCACCGGGCTGCTGGTGGGCTAAGGGAACGCACCGCGGAGCCGCACTTCTCCCACCGGGCTGGTAGGGGGCTCTTGGCAGCCCATCATACTCACCCAACACACCCACACCCATTGCTCTATCACACACACACCCTTGGAACTCTGTCCTGGAACTTTTTTGCACATACCTCTCCCTCTGGAACCCAGTCCTCTCCAGATGGGGCTTTGAACTGTGTGTGAGCTGGGTAGACATTGATAAATTGCCTTTTGCACAGTAAAAACACTGACTGAACTGCACCTTTCAATCCAGTGCAATAATTGCGGAACTCTGACACAATGCACTTTAACATCTATTGACTCTCTTAGTATTATTGCACTGCCATTATTGGTTTTGCATTGAAGTATTTTTGATTGTTTCGAGCGCTTACTGATTGTAAATATTTACTGCACTATTGAATGGCCATTCACATGAACTGTCTGTCTTAAATGTTGTATGTCATTGATTATTATTCCTAATATATGGTACCAACCAAACTAAATTTCAGCCTCCTGTCACTTCCCTCCCAGAGCGTTCTTTAGTCTTCTGATTATTAGCCCATTATACCATTATACCTATACTATACTATATAACAACTGCGCCTTATTATTGCCTCCTTGTTAATTGAGTTAATTGGATTACCTCATTACATCTTAGCATATTATCACGCAGTTGCTACATATTTTGTGGCGAGCTAGCCAGGAGGGTTGCACAGGTGGACTGAAATTTGGAGTAAATAGTAAATTGACATTTGTTGCAAACATGGACATTTTGGAGAAATATGCCATAAAAATTCCAAACTCTGTTGCGGTTAAATATTCAGTAAAGGCGGAAACAGATGATGAAGTCGTTGAGTTCTTGGCTAAGTATGGTAAAGTGTTACAAGTTAGAGTTATCTCGGAATCAGATTGCATTTTTGAAAATATGATTCTTGTTGAGTTTGAGTCAGGTGAAACTCTAGCTACCCTGAGAAAGATTTTGCCGTACACTTATGCTTGTACTGAAAAGGTTAAATATGATATTTGTGAGCTTGCGACTTTGTGTTCTGAGTATGAGAGTAAGCTTAAAACACAAACTTATCTGAGTGACTTGGAAAGCTTAGCCAGACTTACTGGTCAAAACTATGCAGAGGTTCTCAAAGGAGTCATGTCACTGCTGGCCAATCCGTCACCGAGCTCAGGAAGGAAGATGGGAATGATGATGTTGATGAGGATGCGGAGTCACTGCTTTCTCTGAGGGCTTACCTGCACCCGAAGTGAAAGAAGAGCGACCACAACCCCAAATAAATTCGGATGACTTTGTGCGGCGCCAACACATGCCCAAGCAATCATTTGCAGCCATGTCCATTCCTGATCTAAATCCACCAGGCGTCCAACGGTGCATAGTAGAGCATATCATCAAGAGTGACGACAGCGTTTCACATTCGTCCTCCCAGAAACTTCGACCATTCTCTGGTCGAATCCCAAGACCCCCACATGAAAGTGACTTTGAAACATGGCGCTCTGGTGTCGAATTACTTCTCCAAGATCCTGCTGTTTCTGATTTACAACGTTCCAGAAAAATTGTCGAAAGTCTCTTCCCACCAGCAGCAGATATGGTTAAACATCTCAAACCAGAAACTTCCCCAAAGACTTACCTCCAGATACTTGATTCTGCCTACGGAACCGTCCAAGATGGCGACGAGTTATACATGAAGTTCATGGAAATGTTTCAAAATGCCGATGAAAAGCCATCTGCTTACCTGCAACGCCTCCAAGTAGCACTGAATTTGGCTCTGAAGAGAGGAGGAGTCTTGGCCACTGATTTAGACCGACATCTACTCACTCAATTCTGTCGCGGCTGCTGGGACAACACCCTTATTTCAGAACTACAGTTAAAGCAATTAAAGTCCCACCCACCATCTTTTGCTGATTTCCTGCTAATGCTCAGAACTGAGGAAGACAGAGCGGCTGCTAAGGCTCAGCGTATGAAGCAGCACCTCGGCTCAAAAGCCAGAGCCGGGGCGCACGCCCAATACGCCTATGCCAACCCCCCAGAAGAATCCAAGGTTGACGCCCTGACCACAATCACACAGCAGCTCGCTCAGCAGCTAGCCGACATACAGAGGCAGCTGACGTCCCTTATTCCCACCAAGCAGTCTGTTCCCTCCAAATCTCCTCACATCAGTAAGCACCATGAAGGCACTAAGACCAATAAAAAGTCCCACTCCAACAAACAACCCAGTTCAGGACCCAAGCCGGGTTACTGCTATAATTGTGGTGAAGATGGACACATCAAGCCAAACTGTGACCAACCTCCAAACCCAGCACTAGTAGCTATGAAAAAAGAAACAGTTTGCAGAGAAGAAGAAACATGGCAGAACTTGAACTCTCACAACACGTCTTTAAACTAGAACGAGTTCCTATTGAGGGACAAATGGGAACTGCGGAGGACCAACAACGTCCCATCAAGCAGAAAGTGAAATGCAGCAGTAAGTCACATGCCATCTCCACTGAAACCAACCATCTGCCAAAAGGGTTGATTGGATCCAGATGTACGGGCCAAGTTAGAGTCGCCGGTCAAGATTTTCAGTGTTTGCTGGACACTGGGTCACAAGTAACGACCTTACCAGTCTCCATCTACAACCAACATTTCTCCCACCAAGCAGTGAAGCCAATAACAGAACTGTTGCAAGTAGAAGGAGCTGCCGGCCAAGAAGTCCCATACCTCGGATATATAGAAATGACAGTCACCTTTCTGAAAGAATTCATTGGTGCAGACCTGGATGTACATACCCTGGCGCTTGTAGTCCCTGACGTCGGCGCAGGATTTCACAGCCAGATTTTGATAGGGATGAATACCCTGGAGCCGCTCTATGAGCAACGAATGGAGAGTGAGTGTGCCAGCTATAAACCAGCTCAGCATGGCTACCGAGCAGTCCTCCAACTTCTGCAGTTACGGCACAAACAAACCCATGAAGCCTGCGATGGTGTTGTTCGATTGGCTAGTAAATCCTCGGTCCAAGTCCCAGCAGGCCACACCATGGTCACCGAGGGGTCCATGCGTGCCAATCCACCACCCGTCAGCAAGTGGGCTCTGATTGAACAACCAGCCATACCACTGCCTGGAGGCCTCTATGTGAAAAGCTGCCTTGTGACGTTGCCCAGCCACTCACCTCACAAGCTCCCAATCATTGTCACCAATGAAACCGAACAGACCATCACACTCCCGCCATTGAGTGTCATCGCTGAACTCACCATGTCACCTCACATCTTATCCCACTGTGTTTCCACCAATGCAGCAGCAAACCCCACACAAAGCTGGAGTTCGACTTCGGAGACTCACCAATACCACCTGACTGGAAGGACCGAGTCATCTCCAAGCTGGAACAGATCTCTGAGGTATTTTCACACCACGACCTTGACTTTGGGCGCACCGACCGTGTCAAACACCACATCCGTCTTCACGATGAAACTCCATTCAAACACCGAGCTCGTCCCATTCATCCTCGCGACATTGAGGCAGTGCGGGAACATCTGAGGGACCTGTTGAAGGCAGGAGTGATACGTGAGTCGGAGTCACCCTTCTCGTCACCGATCGTGGTTGTCCGTAAGAAGAACGGCGATGTGAGGCTGTGTATCGATTACCGTAAGCTCAATCTTCACACCATCAAAGATGCTTACGCACTTCCAAATCTAGAAGAGTCCTTCACAGCTCTCACTGGCTCCCGATGGTTCAGCGTCCTCGACTTGAAGTCAGGATATTACCAAATTGAAATGGCAGAACTGGACAAACCCAAGACGGCATTTGTGACCCCACTAGGCTTTTGGGAGTTCAATCGCATGCCGCAAGGCGTTACCAACGCGCCCAGCACTTTTCAACGCCTCATGGAGAGATGTATGGGCGATCTACATCTAAAAGAGGTTCTGGTCTTCCTGGATGACCTAATCATCTTTTCAGAGACCCTCGAAGAACATGAGAGCAGGTTGCTGCGAGTCCTACAGCGCCTTAAAGATTATGGCCTCAAGTTATCGCCAGAAAAATGCAAGTTTTTCCAGTCATCGGTACGTTATCTGGGCCATATTGTCTCTGAAAAAGGGGTGGAGACTGACCCCGACAAGATTAGCGCTCTCAAATCCTGGCCGATACCAAGAACACTCAAGGAGTTGAGGTCCTTTCTGGGACTCGCGGGGTATTACCGCCGCTTTATCCACGGGTATGCCGCCATCGCCAAGCCCCTGAACGATTTGACCAGAGGGTACCCTCCAACTCGTAAAGGCCAGAAGTCAACGCCCAAAATTCAGCTTGACCCTAAACAACCATTCAACGAGAGATGGACAAGCAGTTGTCTGGATGCATTCAATACGCTAATCGACAAACTCACCACAGCACCAGTGCTTGGATTTGCAAATCCAAAAGAACCATACATCCTGCACACAGATGCAAGCTCTACAGGCCTTGGAGCAGCTTTATATCAGGAGCAGGATGGGAAGTGCGCGTCATAGCGTATGCCAGCCGGGGACTGTCTACGAGCGAGTCCAGATATCCAGCGCATAAACTGGAATTTTTAGCGCTCAAGTGGAGTGTCACGGAGAAATTCCACGATTATCTCTATGGCACTAGATTCACTGTAATAACAGATAATAACCCACTTACCTACATCCTGACATCTGCCAAGCTCGACGCAGCCAGTCACCGTTGGCTTGCGGCCCTCTCAACATATGACTTCAAACTGCAGTACAGGGCGGGAAGTCAAAATCAAGACGCAGACGCACTCTCCCGACGTCCCCATCATCTGCCAGCTGATACTCACAACCAGAAAGAATGGGACCTGGTCAATCAGTTCACCCGTGACCACTTTGACAACGGCACTGCAGTTCAACTCGATCCAGAAGTTGTGGCCGCCATTTGTCACAGCTGTCTGGTGAGAGCTTCCAGTCCTGAGAGTCCAACTGAGAACTGCACCGCTCTGGTTGAGTCTCTAAGCATGTCTGTCACTGCCATTCCCGACAGTTATGCTGATGTGTCTCACCAGGGGCTTCCAGTCGTGCCGTCACTGTCCCACGACGACCTCCGGGAGAAGCAGAGTGCCGACCCCTGTCTGCGTGAAGTGATTCACCAATTCAACACTGGTGAGAAAATTCCCCCCACTGTGCGCAAAGAGCTGCCAGATGTTGCCCTCCTGCTGAGAGAATGGAACCGTCTCGAGCTCCAAGACGATCTCCTGTATCGTAGAAGGCAAGATGGAGAGCATGTGTCCTTCCAGCTGGTACTACCTGAAGAACTACGCCCCATCGTCCTTGCCAGTCTCCATGATGATATGGGCCACATGGGGGTGGAAAGGACACTTGACCTTGTGAGATCACGCTTCTTCTGGCCCCGCATGGCAGCAGATGTGGAAACAAAGATAAAAACATGCAATCGCTGCGTCCGACGGAAGGCACTCCCTGAACGAGCTGCGCCGTTAGTGAATATCAAGACCAGCCGACCCCTTGAACTCCTGTGCATGGACTTCCTGACGCTTGAGCCTGATCATTCCAACACCAAGGACATCCTGGTCCTCACAGATCATTTTACCAAATACGCCGTGGCCATACCAACTGCCAATCAGAAGGCGAAAACGGTCGCTAAATGTCTGTGGGAGAACTTCATTGTTCATTATGGCATCCCAGAGCGTCTGCACACGGATCAAGGGCCCGATTTCGAGTCTCACCTCGTAAAAGAACTCTGCGAAATTGCTGGCATTGAGAAGACTCGCACCACGCCATACCATCCTCGTGGGAATCCCGTCGAAAGGTTCAATCGAACGCTGCTGAGCATGTTGGGAACATTGGAGCCAGAACAAAAGAAGAGATGGAAGGAGTATGTCAAGCCACTTGTTCACGCGTACAATTGTACTAAAAATGAAGTGACCGGCTACACTCCTTACGAGCTGATGTATGGACGCACACCAAGGCTACCTGTAGACCTTGCATTTGGTCTTCCAGTTCGAGATGCCTCTTCCACCTCGCACTCTCAATATGTGCAGAACCTTCGCTCCCGCCTGGAAGAAAGCTATCAGCTAGCGTCCAAGAATGCAGCTAAATCTGCCGAAAGGAATAAAACTCGTTTTGATCTTCGGGTCAAACCTTCAATCTTGGAAGAAGGAGACAGAGTACTCGTCCGGAATGTTCGACTCCGTGGCAAACACAAGTTGGAAGACAAGTGGGAGAAGGACATTTACATTGTGGTCAACCGTGCTGGAGATCTTCCCGTTTACACTGTACGTCCTGAAACTGATCCAGCAGGACGGACCCGAACTCTGCATCGAGATCTCCTACTTCCATGTGGTTTCTTACCTGAGAGCAGAGAACCGGAACTGCAACCCATGCCAACTCCACGCAAACATCACACTCGCAGCCAACGCCAACCAGCTGTTGATCAAGAAGAGTGGTTGAGTGAAGAAGACGAATGGAGAGTTCCTCAAGTTTCGATTTTTCACACCTGTGAAGCTCCTTGTTGAAAGTTCAGTTCCTGAAACCACACACTTACCTGAAAGTAACCTACCTGATGTTGGAGAGTCCTCTCGTGTGTCCGATGCTTTGGATCCATCTTCATCCAGTGAGGAGGAGGATACTGGTTCTGGAGAGCCTGTGGAACAAAGGGAAGTGGAACAAGATGAATACTTACCTCAAGAAGTCTTACCAGATCCCGAAGATTCCATTATCCCTAAGACGCGGCCATCAGAAGGAAGCCCAGAGCTCGGAGGCCCGGCAGTGACATCTCCCAATTTGGCATTGCAATCACCGACTGTTCCTGGTGACGCATCTACCCCTACCGCTGACTCTGAGGGTAGTGATGTAGAACATGCCACTGACCCCATTAATACTGTTGACTTTGATTCCACTATCCGTCGGTCAACAAAGGCAACGACAACCTCCAAAGCGCTTACAGTACACCGCTTTGGGTAATCCGCTAATCTCTGTTGTGCAAACGCTATTCATAGTTTAGCTGACGCATATGGTGAAATTATTAGTACTCCCGCTTCTGATCGTCTGCTTTACGTCGACCTCTCTGTAGCATCATGCACCGGAGTTGCATGGATTTAAGGGGGGAGGGTGTAACCCAGGTGACAAATCCTGTGTATATATATCACTCTTTTTCTCCCCCTTCTCTCTCTCCCCTGGCATTCCAGCCTGTATTATGTCTAAGTCTCCAAACCTCGCGGTGTTTCTGGTCATTCTCGCGGGTTTTGCCAGATCGCGCGGTATTTTTCGGTCACTCTCGCGGGTTTTGCATGTCACTGCATTATATGGTTCACTTCAGCCAATCACAGTGAAGTATCTGCGGGCACGTGACACGGCACGGCCAATCAGAGTCATTAAAAACACCGGTGCTAGCGGGGTGAGGCGAGGTGCGCTGGAGGCTAGGTGTGTGTTGGGAGGCTAACGGAGAGTTGTATCTGCGGGAATCCTGTGCTGTAATAGGCACACAAGTCAAGAGGGCTTGTATGAGATATATTATCTGCGGAATAGGTCAGATCTTTGATTACGATGGCGAGCTAGTGAAGGAAGTCTGCAGCGTTGCCTGCCCTAAGAGAGACGCTGACCGGTCCTACGAGACGCGAACCTGAACTGAGAGAGACGCTGACCTGTCCTAAGAGAAGCGTTCACCTGTCCTAAGAGAAACGCTGACCTGTCCTAAGAGAAGCGTTCACTTGTCCTAAGAGAAACGCTGACCTGTCCTAAGAGAGCGCATCGCAGAGCCGCACTTCTCCCACCGGGCTGGTGGGCTAAGGGAACGCACTGCGGAGCCGCACTTCTCCCACCGGGCTGGTAGGGGGCTCTTGGCAGCCCATCATACTCACCCAACACACCCACACCCATTGCTCTATCACACACACACCCTTGGAACTCTGTCCTGGAACTTTTTTGCACATACCTCTCCCTCTGGAACCCAGTCCTCTCCAGATGGGGCTTTGAACTGTGTGTGAGCTGGGTAGACATTGATAAATTGCCTTTTGCACAGTAAAAACACTGACTGAACTGCACCTTTCAATCCAGTGCAATAATTGCGGAACTCTGACACAATGCACTTTAACATCTATTGACTCTCTTAGTATTATTGCACTGCCATTATTGGTTTTGCATTGAAGTATTTTTGATTGTTTCGAGCGCTTACTGATTGTAAATATTTACTGCACTATTGAATGGCCATTCACATGAACTGTCTGTCTTAAATGTTGTATGTCATTGATTATTATTCCTAATATATGGTACCAACCAAACTAAATTTCAGCCTCCTGTCACTTCCCTCCCAGAGCGTTCTTTAGTCTTCTGATTATTAGCCCATTATACCATTATACCTATACTATACTATATAACAACTGCGCCTTATTATTGCCTCCTTGTTAATTGAGTTAATTGGATTACCTCATTACATCTTAGCATATTATCACGCAGTTGCTACACCACACACCTACACATCGATTTACTTATATTTTGTAGATAGTTTGTATTTTTATATATTTTTGTACCTGTAGTTTAGACCTCTACAATCTGAATTTCATTGGATTCTTGTATTAGTTTATCAGTTCATATTTCATACTCCCTCAAATGTTAATGCGCCTGAAGCTGTTTAATGTGCACTATGAAGAGAATCCTACTTTTTAAACATAAATTGCAAATTTAATTACAATCACCATACTTCAGTCAGATTTTTTTTCCAAAATTGTGCCACCCTAGTTGGCAGATTTCATACAAACCCTTATCGTCATCATTTATTCTTTGAAGAGTATGTTGTATTGTCTAAAGGGCTGCTGTTTTGCAACTACACAAACAGTTTCAATTCAGTTTTTCATCCTTATCTAAAATACCACTTTTTTTAGTTTTGTATCCTTAAAATAATCATGTGTTCTTCCTGCAGGTGAACAGTGAGGAGCACGATAATGTTGTGGATAAGTCCCTGTTATGGAGCCGGACCATTCCCAGTGAAATGGCTGAAAAGATAAAAGATCAGAATGAGGTCCCGGCCGAGAGCGTGACTGTGTGGATCGACCCTTTGGACGCCACACAGGAGTACACAGGTACACAACATGTTAATACATAAATCAATGTGCTCAGTATTCAGCTGCTGACGCTCGATTCGCCTTCAAGGACAGAAAGGTCATAGTCGATTCTCTCTCCGTAATGTTATGCAAATTTTGTGTATTTGAATCAGCACTAATGAGTGAACAAATGTTGATTGATTGGATGCTCTAGAGTGGCTATTCAAGTGTGCAAAAACACTAGTATATAAAAGTGATAGTATATTAGATCAGTGCCATCACATTTTTGATTAAAATGTAATAATATATAAGTTTTTTTGCTAGGTCAATTGTCAACCAAAAATACTGTACATACAATGAAAAATCCTAACATCATGAGAGTTCATTATGAGGTAGAGCTAGACTTGAGGTATCTCCAGCTACATGGGCTAATAAAGGAACTTTTTTCAGATTTTGTATCTTAGTGACGTTTTCTTCCATTTCTCTTAATGTATGGTTAGAACATAGTATTTTTAGTTTACTACATTCCAGAAATGCCAAATGTAATATTTCTCATATTTCTCTCAAAAGTCAAAGTTTTTTCTTATGTTATCCATATGGGGTCGTTGTATACTGTAAACTGTCTTCCTTTCATTGCATGATCTTGTCAGACTAGATCAGTGTTGTATCCCACATGACTGTTTTGTTTCAGAGAGTCTCCTGAAGTATGTGACAACAATGGTGTGCGTCGCTGTTGATGGGAAACCTGTAATTGGGGTTATACATCAGCCTTTTAGTGACTTTACAGGTAAATAAGTAAAATGTATTTTGCATTACTTTAAATTAGTTTTTTTCTGAGAAGTAAAGCATTTGGTGCAGGATTCAGACTTTAGGATGTTTTTTATTATTATTATTATTGTTCAGGAAATTAATATTAAAATTATTAAAATTATTTGTAGTTTTTAATAGGAGAAAATGAAATGGCTAGCTAGCTCACTGTGTTTTAAAGCTAACAGTCACGTTTATTAAAATCGGAAAACATAAAATAAACAACCTATTCAAATAAATTAAGATAAAGACTACCCAGTTATTTTATTATGTAGAAGTAAGAATTTGTGTAGTTTTTAACATATTGTCAGTGGCATCCACCCACAGCTCTCTGTCTACTGGCATATCTTTAATTATTTATTCATTTTAGCAGAACTTGGCAAAAGCCCCATAAAAATAAACAGGAAGTAGTGATGCTAACAGTGAGGTTGCAGGGGGCTATTGTGCACAGTGACAATTGAATTGAAAGTCCTGATCAATCAATATCAGAAAAATTATTTTTGTTTTCATATTTCCCTAGCGCTAGTATCAGACAAATAAATGAGCTGAATTCCACCTTGTAAATCTAGGAGAGGCCAATAAGAATGTGTTTAAACACATGTCTTTGCTTCACAGCCTGGGCTTTGGTGGGACATGAAGCAAACGTCCATGCCCGATCGTCCTACAGCGTCGCACCCCCAGTAGTCATCATTTCACGGTCCCACTCTGGACAGGTGAACAACTATGTCCATAATGCCTTTGGGAACAGCACCACAGTCGTACAAGCTGGTGGGGCAGGTAATGACACTACTATTTATTTTTATTTATTTCATTATTTTTTTTTTGTCTTCCAAATGTGTGTATCTTTTCCTGTTGTGTATTTCTCAGGATATAAGGTGCTCTCTCTGTTGGACCTCCACATGGGAGAGTCTATGGACCAGGCTGATCTTTATATTCACATCACCTTCATAAAGAAGTGGGACATCTGTGCAGGGGATGCACTGCTCAGGGCCCTGGGTAAGGTTTTCTTCTTCATTCAATTGGTAATCATCAGCCCAAATTTAACACATGTTGCTGATTAAACATAATTTTATTGTTGTTGTAAAAAAAAGTGTGTAATAAATGGGTATAAAATAAGATAATGACTAGACAAGACAGGGCACCATATATTGATATCTGTATTAAAGGAATACCTTCAGAAAACATTATTTTATTATCCAGAGTAGTACTGTTATACAATTAACTACATGTAAAACGCAAGCTTACACATGCACTATTGTTGTAGGAGGTCACATGACCACTCTTAAAGGGGAAGAGATCGACTACAGAGACACTCCCCTGAACAAGGGGGGGCTGGTCGCCAGTGTGGGAGTGGACCACAAGGCTGTGGTGGAGAAACTACCACCCTGGGACCCAGAGAAGCACTGACGCATGCATTGAGCTACTGAAGAAATCTGAAGCAAAATAATTAAAACAATGTGTGGGTCTGGATGGACAAAAGTGTGAAGGCAAAGACCCACTGATACAGTGGTACAGATTTTCATCATTCAAAAACAATGATGAAGACATTTGCAAGTGAGCAGCAGATCTTCCATCACCACTTCATCAAAAGAGGAGGAGCACAAAATGGACATTACTATGGATTATGGACTTTCTGGAGACAAGGACAATGTCAAGGGTCACACTTTTTAGTTTTGACAGGTACAAAACTTAATAAGAAGTCATTTAAAATGGTTGTTACAAATGCACTTCTGGCATTATTCATTACACTGTAGTTCACTGTTGCACTAAAGCCCTTCAGCTGATGGCAGACAGACTAAAAACAGCTATACTAAGACATAGTATTGGACTGTCTGATTGTTCTTAAGCACAGCGAGTGGCAATATATACGTCTTCACATCCTTGTGAATAAAATAAAAAAATGTTTACATGTATTTTATAATCCTTAATGGTGATATCAGAGTAGTGAATACAGCCCTGAATATGTAAAAAGAAACTCAAGTTGGTTTGTTTTAGCATGTTGATTTATAATTATGTTTAACAGACAGCTAAAGTTATTATTTGCCAAATTCAAGAACAAACAGGGCTTACTAGAGGGTCATATGCTATATTATGCCAAGCAAGCAGTAACATATATTTGAAAAAGCCATTTTGTTAAAAGGACCTATGAGGATTCAACTTTAAGAACCTTAAATTTAAGTTAATCGTTTGTTTATTAAAGATGTACTCTTCTACTCTAGTTCCTTCTCTCACTGTTTAAAAATTAACTCTTCTCAATAATAACTTGCAAAGGAACACTATAAAATAAGCTGTTTTTTTCTGCTGTGAAAAAGACACCAGCAACTGAATAAAAAGATCTGCACAAATGTTTTTAGAAAGATAAATATGAAGATATTTGTAAAAAGAAGGAAATTAGAGCTATTGTTTTTGGTCTGTAGAATCAAGTATAGAGTAGTATATAGCATTTAACCTTGTTCTAATGGGGAAAATAACGTACAAAAACAAATAACAGTTGCTGACTCGAGTTGGAGTGCATGGGTCATCCAATCTTAACAGAAGTCTAGTAAACTATGGATCCTGGGGCGAGATGCACTTGTGATAAATGCCAATGAGTTGTAGTTTACATAGTAAATCATTACAATGTTGCTAACGGGCAGAAAAACAAAGCCTTGGGGATACTGAACATCTCATGAAAGTCTGATGTTGTTTATCACCATTAGCAACAAGAATGGACCTTTTGTTTTCTGCAGTACATTGATACAAAAATACTGTGCAGAGATATTTTCAGTAGGGATGGTCCAATGGACTTTTGCAGTTGGTCTGAATCTTTGTACAACTGCTGTCTCAATTGCCTCTGCTGTGAATTTATAATAAAATGTCGTTGTGCATGCAGATATGGACTGTGACTATTTAAACTCATTGAGTTTGAGCTGACAGTAATAATAACGGCTGCCAGTGAATATACAACTACTTGATTGATTATTGTAGATTTAAGTTGACCTTCAAGACCTACAAGATTTGAGAGTTACCTTTGATACTCAAAAAGTGATAGTTTTTAAAGTTAAGTTTTTTGTTTCCATTTTATCAAGCAAAATTTGCCATCAGTTATGAATGCAATTGTAGTCATTTTAAACTGTTCTTGAAAATTTGTCTCATGAAAAGAAATAATGGTTAATAAAAGTAAGTTTATTACATTATTTTGTTCCAATAGTTATACATATTGACAATTTAACATTTATTTTTCACATTTTCCATAATTAAAAAAAACAACAAAACACTTTGCTTAAAACACTGGACACCCCTTTCCTCTCTCAGGTGCTGAAAAAATCAACAGACAACACAATTGTCTTGACCCTGCGTGGTACAGGTGGGCGTCTTGCTGTTTTTACTGTACGTTTTCTAGCTTGTTGAGGATGTGTTGAAGAGAGTTGTCCAAGTCTCTCCTCTGCTCTGTGAAGTGCGATACCTGAGGGTCTGTAACAGTCTGGAGCCACCCTGTCTTAGCCGCCAACACACGTGACGAGAGGTTCTGGACAGAGGAGAAGAATCAACCATCACATTGGATTTATCAAATTCATATTATACCTCTGTCTGTCTGTCCTTCCGTCCGTCCATCTGTCTATTTTTAATGATATCTAGTATTTTTTATTCATTCGTGCTACATATTATATTACATTATATACAAGAAGCGGGCTTGCCATTACATTCTTTTTTTCTGAGAAACTTAAAAGTGCACAATATATCCTTTCAGTCTCTGTGAAATGTTTGGAATGTTCCAAAGTAAGGCATTAAATATATATTATCTTATTGCTTTTTATAGCCTGAAAAAATCAAAATCATTCTTACTGTAAATGGGCACACCAATCCACTGATCTGATCTGTTATTTGACCTAGTGGCATCTCCATGGAATTAGATAAGTTCATTGCCATACTGCGGAACATTACAGCAACGCAGCATCTATAAAGAAATGTAGATGGTGGCAGCCTCACAAGAAAAGTTGTGTAACACACCTTTAATAACCAACACATGTATTCTAACGACAGAAATGACTTAGGATAGTTTGTGTTTTATAAAAGTTCTATGTGTAAATGTGAGATACAGTGTACCCGTTCATCCTTCGTGAGGTTGATTTCACCCTCAGAAATGACATCTTTAATATGAGCTAAGTATGAAGAGAAAGTCATGTTTTGCCTCTGCAGACAGACATACAGAAAAGGAAAAAAAAAAAAAAAAAAGCTTATTTAGTAGTAATTAGTAGTAGCCTAGTAATAAAATGTCATTATTTTAGAATAAGGGATGATAAAAAGCACACACACATACCCCCCAGTATCAAGCATTGTTCGCAATCTTGTCTTGAATATTTCCTTGCCAGATCAATGGGTTTCTCTCCTCTGAAGTTTTGGACTTTGGGATCTGCTCCCAACTTAAGCAAAATCTGCACTGTGTCCACATGACCCCAGCAGGATGCAAGGTGGAGGGCTGTGTACCCTAGAAAATAGCACAAATATAGTTTACAGTAGCAGAAATTAGTATTCAGCAAACTGCTTATGGGAGAATGCAGCTGTGGATATCATCTCTATTCTCTATTACAATGATCATAATAGTGTAAAATGTATGGCAACATTTGAATTGACTATATGGGTATGAATTCAGTGGATTGATTGTCAAACTCTTGTGAGATAACTTTATTTTCAGAGACTCTCATTACTATATTTCTTGCCCCATTCTTTAACTGACCTCTTGCTGTTTGCTGGTTGACCTGAGCTCCGTGTTTTGCTAGTACACTGACGGCAGCTGCGCGTCCCAACAAGCCGCTCACGAGCACAGCGCTCCGGCCCACCTCGTCACTTCCAGACAACAGGTTTTCTAGCTGCTCTTGTTCGACGTCTTGCAAATGCTGACGTAAAGCTTCAGTGTCTCCATGAAACACAGAAGTAAATAAATCCTGCTGTTGTGGAGTCATATTCACTTTTCCTGTTCACCGAGGGCTTCTACTGTTTATTGTTGCTATAGTTACTGTAACCGGCCCGGGTGCACGTGCTAAATTTCAATTAATCTTTTTCCGCAACACAAATTTTTAAATAGCATATTTTGTAGCATTATTAATTATAAAGATATAAAAATAAATAATTAAGTACCGTTAAATAAAAAAGAGATGATTAATAAGTTAAATTAATTTAAAAATTATGGTGTCGCTGCTCACACACAGCTTGAACGGCAGATGGCAGTAAAACATCTAATATGCAATGCCATAGCATAGTAGAAGAAGTTACGAAACGGAAGTGGATTTTGTTACTGACCAGACCACCTTTCGAATCCTAAATTTAGATTGTTTCATTTCGAGATTTTTAAGATATACAGCACAACATAACAGCATGATGTTCAACAGACAGACGAGTCTATGGATGGGAGATGTAAGTTTTATTATTGTGTATTTCTGTTGTGTTTATTCTCACCCCATTACCAGGAGCTAATCGTTTGCTAACTTATTTCAACGCAGCGAGGCATGTTTTTATGACATCCGTGCACAGCATATTTAATTTAAACTTCTCATGTGAATGTTTTGTTAAGCTGGACCCATACATGGACGAAGACTTCATCAAGCAGGCGTTCAGTGCTATGGGCGAGTCACCTCTAGGAGTTAAGATCATCACTCACAGAATAACAGGGTAGGTTTTCTCCCTGGGTACATTTACATGGCCAGGAAAAAAAAAAATCCAATAATTAGATCTGATTATTGCTCGGTATTTACATGCCCAAGGCAATCTGATAATCATGTGTCAGCCAGTTGGTAGATTTTTTGAGTAACTGTTATATCTAGAAGAGAAAGTATAATACATATTAACTCTTTTACTCTTTAATATTTTCTCTTTCCTAGTTGTCTTTGACGCATTAGTTTGTTAATGTGAGTGTGAACAAGTGTGCGATCAATTAGACAGAAATTATATTACTCTCATAAGATGTAACCCTAACTTGATGTTTCAATAATCTGATCAGAAAATAAGATGATGGTCAGTGTATTGGCATGCTTGTGAACACAGCTGGTGTCATCACAGATATTGTACAGATATTCTTATTGGTGTTTATATGACTTGTTTATTAACAGTGGATCTGCAGGATACTGCTTTGTGGAGCTTGCGGATGAAGAGAGTGTTGAGCGTTGTGTGCAGCGTCTCAATGGAAAGCTTGTTCCTGGATCTAACCCGGTTAGTTTTATTTACACATTACTAAATATTTAGTTATACTCTCAAAAATACATATACAGAATTATTGTTGATTCAAATATAACTATAATCTGACCTTCTTTTCCCACAATATTTCAAACTAATTTAACCTGCCTGCAGATAATGGAGCTCATCTGCCTTGGCGATCATTCTTGCCATGATTAAAATGTATTATTATGCTTTGAATGTTCCATAAGTGTAAACCTGCTTTAGACTGGTGTAAAAAATAAGTAACAGGAAATGCTATGTTAATGATGTTTACATAAGGGTTTGTTTTTAGTGTGCAATAGTAAGCTGTAGTTGGCCATTGTGTTTGAAATGCTCTGAGCTGGCCAGTCTGCTGAGCTCCCCTGTCCACCAGCCTGACCTGCTGCTGACAGTATCAAAGAGACTGCCTGTACATGAATGTACTTTGTTTGAAGCTGATGAATAGAGTCTCTGATAGGAACTAACTGAGGAATGGGCTAAAGGCTGGTCTGGGTGGTAGAGGTATGTAAATCTAAATAAAAACAACTATAATGACTCCATTCTTTATTCCAGCAATATCAGTGCCATACTACATGCCTTGAGGTCAGGAGAGATTGCTTAAAATTTTTTTTTTTTCCTCTTCACATGCAGCCCCGCAAGTTCAAACTTAACTATGCCACCTATGGGAAAAGACCAGAGCCAGGGTAAGTCATGTGCTGTCTTGTTACACTTATTTCTTAATTAATCTGTAATAAATGTATCTGTTAATTTCTCAGGCCGGAGTTCTCAGTGTTTGTTGGTGACCTGGCCTCTGAGGTGGACGACTACCAGCTGCACCAAGCTTTTAAGAAGTTTCCCTCCTGCAAAGGAGCCAAAGTAGTCACTGACCAGTACGGCTATTCCAGGTAATCTGGCCTTTTATGGAAGAAATGTAATTTTTAATATGATTTGATTCAGCTAAAATAATTAATTATATGCTGTGTGACCTTTGAATAGCCTCTGGACATTGAACATCAGTACATCTACGTCTATTTTCGGAAAAGGCTGAAAACTGTTTTCTTGCCATTTTATGCTAAAACTATTGTTTTCCCCATTTAGGCTAAGCAAGAGCAACTCACAAATCAAGTGATGCTACCACATGTTAAAAGTAAAACAACAAGTTTCAGTTCTACCATAATAATACTCATTATATTCAATTTTCTTATTTGTGGCTTTTTACTGTAAGTATAGTGTGTGTGTGTTTTCGAGATTAGGAGCTGTAACTATAGTTTGACTTGCAGAGGCTATGGGTTTGTCAAGTTTGGGGACGAGAATGAACAGAAGAAAGCCATTGAGGAATGTCAAGGTACAATGCTAGCCGGCAAGCCACTCAGACTGAGCATCGCTGTTGCAAAGAGGTATGGTTTGTCGACTCAAAGTCTATGTATTTCAAAAAGTAATGGGTTGTAAGCAGTTATTTGTTTGTTTTACAGTCAGAAGGTGGGCACTTACCAAGCTCAGAATACATATACCAACTACAGTCAGACCCAAACCCCTTACTACGGTGGCACAGGTGGGACAGGAGGGTACTACCCACAATGGGGCACTTATGATCAGTACAGCAGCTACGGCAGCGGCTACAACAGCGGCTACAATACTGGCTATGGCACTGGGTACAGTTACAACTACAGCCCATACGGCTATCCCCCTCCTGGGCATATGATGCCCCCACCTCCTGTGGGTGGCCCATCTGCACCCACAGACACGACAACTGCCACAGATGTAAGGACTTTCATTTTTCGAAGCAACTGCAAAAAATATAAAAAATACTATAGCAATAACATTGTTTTTCTTGTCTTTGTACCCCTTCAGCAAAATCAAGAAGCAACCAATCCAGCAGTGATTGAGAGCACAGAAGGTACATTTAAATACATATACACTGCTCAAAAAATTATAGGAACACTTTGAAAACACATTAGATCTAATTGAAGGAAAAATATAATCTTGAATTTCTTTACTGATAATGAGAAAGTAATTTATTAGTAACAAAAGGATGCCATGTGATTTTATGTAACTGAAAATAAAGTTCTTGCAGAGGGGTTAAACCAAAGACACCCCAAAAAATGAAACTGAAAAAATTATGCAGCAAATGGGTCTATTTTTCCAAAATGTCATTATATCAACTCAAAATGATAGTAGTTAGTGTGGCCCCCACGTGCTTGTATGCGCCTGACAACGGCGGGGCATGATCCTAATGAGGTGACGGATGGTGTCTTGGGATCTCCTTCCAGATTTGTAACAGGACATCACTGAGCTCCTGGACAGTCTGAGGAGTGGTGCCGGATGGACCAAAACATAATGTCCCAGAGGTGTTCTATTGGGTTTAGGTCAGGTGAATGTGAGGGCCAGTCAACGGTATCAATACCTTCATCCTCCAGGAACTACCTGCAGACTCTGGCCACATGAGGTCGGGGCATTGTTGTGCATCAGGAGGAACCCAGGTCCCACTGCACCGGCGCCAGTGGCGCACTTGCCAATCCTGGTGGTCTATGGCAAATGCCAATCGAGCTCTACGGTGCTGGGCTGTGAGCACAGGGGCCACTATATGACGTCGGGCCCTCAGGCCACCCTTGTGGAGTCTGTTTCTGATTGTTTGGTCAGAAACATTCACACCAGTGGCCCGCTGGAGGGCTCTGGCAGTGCTCATCCTGTTCTCCTTGCACAAAGGAGCATGCCAATCCTGCTGAGGTTTTTGAGGACCTTATACGACCCTGCCCAGCTCTCCTGGAGTAACTACCTGTCCCTTGGAATCTAGTCCATGCTCTTGACATTGTGCTGGAAGACACAGCAAACCTTGCAACGGCACGTATTGATATGCCATCCTGGAGGAGTTGGACCACTTGTGCAACCTCTGCAGCATCCAAGTACCGCTGCACCATGCTATCAATAATGTTGATACAAGCCAAAGGAAAAAGTCAGTCAGTAAAAAAATCTGCTGGAAGAGATGAGGAGGGAAAAATACCAGTGGCATCAACCTGGAAAACCATTCCTGTTTTGGGGGCTGTCTTATTGTTGCCCCTCTAGTGCACCTGTTGTTTATTTCATTCAAAACAAAGCAGCTGAAACTGATTCACAATCCCTATGCTTCTCAACCGACCATCAATATCCCAGAAGTTTGATTGATAGGTTGCTATACTCTAATTAAAGAGTGTTCCTCTATTTTTTTGAGCTGGGTAGTACACAAATTTTGCACATTTTAGTGTGTCAACTCAGTGATTGAACTTCACAAATACATTTTTCAACTTGATTTAAAAAAATGTTTTTTATATTTGGAAATAATTGGAGTATGCCTGTGTTACCCTGTTGTAAGTCTAATACAGTATTGTGTTGACTGAATTCATTTTTGTTTCTTCAGATCCTCTTGCTGTCTGTGATGTGGACCAGTGGAACAAAGACTTTATGCAGCGCAGTGAAGAGCTCTATGAAGCTTTAATGAACTGTCATTGGGAAACATTGGACTCTATGGACTCGCCTTTTCCCTCATCCTGATTGCAGAGACATACATTATTTTAGTATTTTTACAGTATTTTTTTGTCTTTCTCTTTGAAGTTACATGGAAAATGCCTCACAAAACGGCTTCAGTCATCAGTACCAATCGTGATGCATATTGTCTCTGTGAAGTCAAAACTTTACCAACTTACTCAGTTTCAAATTATGTGTTCAGTGGAATCTTGCACCGTCTTTCACCCAACTCAAATGTAATTATATATATTTTTTATAATTTTAATAGAAGAATGGGTAGAAAAAACTTCTCAGCTAAGTACAACAGTTACTTAGTAGAAGTGCAAAAATCTCATTCCAGTTAATTACAATATTAACACTATGAAATGTATTTCCCCACTTAAAGTGAACAAGCAAAATGTTGCAGTGTAAAATTTTGTAAATATTTTCTGTGTGAAAATGTTTTACCCAATAAAAAAAAAAAAAAAAAAATAAAGTGCTTTTTTTAGTGAACCTTGATGATCAGAAAATGTAAAATCCAGCTGAAGAAGCTGGACATATTTTACTTTAATATTTGAATAAATTCCAAACAAATTAAAAAAGGTAAAGTGAACTGAAAAATAGTTGAGATAAGTTATGAAATATCTAGTGTGGTTTTATGTATTTTACATCATCTTTTTGAGTCAAATGTTACAAACCAGACAGAAAAACACAGACGATTACTATATTTAATCTAGAACATTTGTACATTTTATTTGACAATAACTAAGAATATGAACTTTGTAAAACCACCCTGAGATAAGGTTACAGCTCATTTAAATCAATTATGTGTGTGTCCTTTCTTCTCTTCTCCATTCAAGCAGCTCTTGGTGTTGAGTAGTCCCAGGCCTGGCCTCCCTGGACAGTACCAGCTTGGACCCATTCGGTACCAGCCCTGGTACAGGACTCTCCAGCTCAAGCAACCCAGTGCACCTCCCAATAGCTGTGTAGGGAATTGGGGAAAATAAGCTAACAAGCAGAGCAATAAAAAGATCCAGAGGTTTAGAAGGATGACACAGAATAAGAACAGGATCCTGAGAGGTGCGTCAGATACCCCTCCCAGGCTCAGATAGGGTCCAAACACGGCTGTTTCTTCTGCCAGGAGCAAACAGCACAGACAGAGGAGGAAGACATCCTCTGATACTTCATAGCCCCTCCACAGCATCCCTGCTTTAAGACACTCGGCCTTACTCGCCCCCTCGCGCAGCACCAGCAGAGGCTGACCACTGGACACGTCTGAGCTCCCCACTAAAGGCTCATAGCAGCTGCCAGTAGCATTCTCCAGCAGGTCCAGGAGTTTACAGAACCCAAGCCACAACCCTCCCGCCAGCAGGAGGCGGGACAGGTGCCGGAGGGACAGAGACAAAGATCGTCGAATGGAGAAGGAGAGGACAAACACAAAGGAGCCCACAAAGACACAGGTCCAACCCCAACCGGAGCGCAGGAAGATCCTGGATCACAAACAGGCAAAGAAGAGTTACAAGACATTTAACACGCACAGAGGTGACTTAAGAATTTTAAGTAATTACATATTTATATAATTTAAAGTAACTAATGTAATTGTTTTATTAACAGCAGGATGTATAGCTGGCCTGGTGGATGAACATGCTTTTCACAAATGTCAAAGTTAAACTATAAGAGGAGGAAGAGCCGTCACCTGTACAGGAAGTGCGTCCTTTTGGCAAATATGCTGTGCTGGGACACCCAAAAACTGAGTCCAGGCCCAAACAACAGCAGCACTGACAGCAGCAGGTGAAAGTGCTGCCGAAAAGCAGCGTTTCCAAGAAAACGGGCTGCCAGGTCCGTGAGGACCACCAGCACTGTGTGGAGGAACATCTCCAAGAAGCTCTGCAACTGTGTGGAGGCTTCTCCTCAGGTTTAAAGCATACACAATGTGACAATGCAACAGTCTACAGAAGACTCTGAAAACAATAGTAGTTCCTGTGCATTACAGAGAGTCAGGTGAAAAAAATGTACTACCAGAGTGCAGGGCAGTTTTAGTTTATATCACCAATATCACAGACATATTTGCATCCAGCTGCAAAATAATTTACATCCAAGGAGGAGGATTAATAGAAATAGCTGTCGCCTGGTGTAAGTCGGCTTGGTGCTGTTGCAGAGACATTAAGGACTGCACTGTACAACATGAATGAAGTGACAGCTGGCCTCAGCATTCCTGACAAGGCAAATGTGCACACTCTGAAATCCATCTGACAACGTCTTCAGTCCAGAACACAGTCATTAAATCCAGTATATTCTTCATTTGAGGCAAGATCACACTCAAACCAGCATGGTCCAAAGCAGCACGTTTGTTGCTGTTTCGTCAGTTGTCAGAATCTAAAGGTTTTTTGCAACAAGCACAATCCAGTGAGCGCTGGGTCCAGTCCTGAGTGAGGCGTCTTGAGACTTCTCTATGTTTGACACCTCCACCAATAGAAACACATATAGAACTACAGAACAGGCTCCTGCCTTGCCATGTCGGACCAGTCTTTAGGTATCAGATTGCTCCTCCTGAATAGACTGAAGGGCAAGGAAAGGTACCACTCATGGCATTCCTTGCTGTTAATATGACTCTGATTGTTGGTGCTGCACACTTTATGGGGAGCAGAGAATTAAATGATCAGACACAATCAGCCCCTAAATATTCAACAATGATGAGAAATGTGCTCCAGTATTATGCAGTATTATGTGTTTGAATGTGTTGATGTGTATTAATAGCAGTAACCTTTGTGCTGGATCTAGGCTGAGACACAGCTGCTGCAGAAGTCTGTTTATGTCACTCAGCCGATGAGCTCAGACAACAGTAAAGAAAACCCATTTGCGTCCAGCCTTTCATGACATTTTATCCGTTACTGGCGTAGATCAAGTCAAAATGTAAGTTAAGGTATGCCTTATTGTTGAGCAGCTCCTCACAGTGAGACAAAATAAGTTTTAAAGACACATATAACCTTTAAGAAAGTTTAGAGCAAAACATACTAAAGAAAGTGTTTCTTGACATGAACACTCAGTTTGGATAGAAGAAATGACTCAATTTAGGCTCTTTAAAACTTTTTTGGAATACACTAACCCCAAGTGGCAACAAACCTTAAAATACATTGCTGCAGTTTCAACTCTTGAATAAAAGCCACTGGGAGATAAATACATGTACCAACTGAAATTATATTTATTAAGACAATATCTGTGTAATCCCTCAGTCGTCCAGGTCTGATCCATTGTGAAAAGAAAATAGAAAATTAAACAAATAAATAAATAAATAGAGAGAGACAGCGATTAAGACAAATACTCACAATGTGGCTCAAGTTCTCTGCTCTCAGACAATACTGCCACACTGTGGACCAAGATGAACAATGCACTTTGAATCAACATTTGTGCATGCAGGGGAATTAACATATTAGATTCTAGATAATACTACTAGATAATTTTGTATGCTAACACCACATTAATTCATCAGAGCACAAGTATGATGTTGTGTCTTTAGTATGTTGCTGAATGTGCAGTGTGGCAGTCACATCTATGTCAGGTAGCCACAGGGCAGCTGTGGTTAAAGTGCCATCAATTGTAAGGAGATGTCTTACAAAAGTGTTATTTAAAATTGATGCATATTTCATATTATTATTCATTTATTAATTTCACCATATTAGCAGAATGAGTTTATGCAATTTTGACCTAAGGATGGTGTACCCTGAATTAATCATTTTAAAGAAAAGACTAAACAGTTTAACAATTTGTGCTGAAATTTCATGTTCACATGTTTGTGAATGTTTGTTTTACACAGTATAAAAGTCCCCCCCTTTAAGTAATGATCAGTTCCCTATTTTAAGTACTTACTTGAAAACCATAAAGTTCCCATGACTATGTGCCACTCCTCTGTGCCCACAGCCATCAGAGGTGTGTGCTGTCCAGGCAGTTCAGGGACTGTCAGCTGTGGATTCTCCTGGATAATCCACCATAAACCCGCAGTGACAACACAAAAACAGCTGCCCTCAACCATTGTTCCAAAGCAGAGCCACAAATGAAGGATGTGCTGCAAGCCTCTATTTCATTGCCTTTGGAAGATAAAAATATACTATGTTAAGCTTGCTTTTTATTGTCGGAATTCAAGGAGACATTATCACATGTGCCTTAATATGAAATGTCAGCCAAAGCTCTGCTAATAAAAGGCAATATGAAAAGCATAGTTTATAAAGGGGAGGAAAGGCATCTCCAAGCAGATAAGAGCATAGTAATGTGAAAAGTGATGTGGACCAAGACGAAAATGTATTATTATTGCAACACTCTCAAAAGCACAGGCTTATTTGAAGTGTGTATAGTGTGTATTTATTTATTTATTCATTCACATCACTTAGTGCAGTACTAGGAACAACAAAGATACTGCGCAGAACCCTCAAGCTCCAGGCTTGAGAGTTCTGCGCAGGTCCTTTGCTTGGAAAAGAGGGGATAGGGTATGAGACCACCCGCAGGGTGAGATTATTATTATTATTATTGTATATATAGATATATGTGTATATATGCATATATGTATGTATGTATGTATGTATGTATGTATGCATGTATGTATATACAACTTTTATTTATGTTTTCCTTCATTTTTAGCCTGTTTTGACAAACTTAGGTTGGTAATATATTTACTATATGTAACAGAATGTGTAAAGAAGTACACTCTAAAATAATGGTTTTACTGTCAATGCAGTGTAACTTTGTATTCATAAAATAGTTTAAACCAGCCAGCCTGCACCCTAGTGTGTATTCTTTTTTATTTTATAATCTGCCACTACATGTAATCAACAGAATTTCACATTGTAGAGCCCAGAATAACCTAATCAGCTGAGACTCTTTGTCTAGCCACTAGGATGTTTCTTTCTGTCTGTATGTGTGGTTCTCGTCAATAAGTGTTCCTATCTTTCATGCTAAAATACCTCTGATAGCATTTCAGACTGTTTGTATGGTCTGCTTGTGTTGTGCAGGTCAAATAAGGTTATCAAACAAAAGGTTTATTAATATCCCAATATCATATCCTTCACACCCACATTGTATTAACAATCTGCTCACATGGTTAATACCAAACTGATGAGGGAATCAAAGGACATAGCTTTGGCTGAATTCACTGCCCATTTTTAATCCCCACATGCTACTGGTAATTGTCATGATATTTTTAAACATTTTCTGCTGACCATTTTTGTCTTAACATTATTAGGAGTAGATCCTAGTATAATGCAATATAAACAGAGCTAGCTCAAAAAGACTTAAAGAGAAGTTATAGTCTTGTTCATATGGAGCTAAGCTGAAAAAATATCCCTGACAAATGAGCATATAAAAAAAAAAACAATAAAGCAAGCAAAAAACAATAAAAGAGAAATCTGGTGTTACAAATATAACAATAGACAGGGTATGAAGGGTATAAAGGTCTGGCAAAGAATTTCATATACATGCAAGGTACACATGCATTGATTAATTATTCCACAACGTTTTCCTCCAGAACCCAAATCAAAATAGAAGAGCCCAAATTTATTCTGCAGTTTAGTTAGCTTTGGTTTAGAAATGCAAACTCTCAAAAGTGTAGAGAACGAAGAGTAACCTGTGATCAGTATTGATGTACATATGTTCAAAACAACTGCTTGTGTGTAAGTGCCAGTAGCTCTGAGCAGACATGTTTATATTTACATCACTCATCACTGAATCCCTTAAGTGGCTGTATCTTTGTTCTTTGTGGACAAGAGCTTAAGGCATTACATAACTGTGGATCTGCTGGTGATGCTGCAGACAGGACGACAATGTCTGAACAACTAAACTTCTCACCTGAAATTGTAATAAAGAACTTATTATCATTATAGATAAGTTGATCCTTCAAACTTTTTCCAAATGTGCATCTGCTGCGATGGTTAACAGCTGAACAGTGACATGAGAAATATATATCATTAATGTTAACACACAAAATGAGAAACCTTTAAATTAGCACATCCGGTCAAGCTAATTTCAATCACCATTTTTCCATGTTTGTAGTGGGTTGGGAGGATATAAATACTAATGGTATGCTACTTAACAGGTGTGTTATACTTAGTTTTTGTTCTGCTCACATGTTAAATTGGCAAACAAGTGTAACTAGACGATATAATAAAATAATATATTTAAAGTGTACCTTCTATTTAAAGTGTACCTTATCCTTCATGTTTCTGTATGTAGACTTTCACTATTTATCGCAACACGAGATATGAAGAATCAAGTGCAGAGGCTGTCTGTGAATGGGTGAGTCATAAATAAGTAATTCAAAATAGTTCCTGGCAGTGATCCTGAAAAAACACATTATTTGGACATGAAAAACAAAAGGTCAAGAGGACAGCCAGCCCTCATGAGAGCCAGAGAGAGCCCTGCCATAAGTGATGAAAGTGATTGTGATTATATTAGCGCACGCGGGACATGTGTTACCTGTGGTTGTGTGTTGCTTTGCAGGTTAGGGTGGTGTCCTTGGCCTCAGTGGGGAGGGTCAACTGGGGTTATATATTTGATATCTCCGACAGCTCTAGCCGAGAAGCTGCTTCCTCTTCACCCTGGACTCTGTAAGTCTGGAACTATACATATATATGTATATATGTGTTTATTATAAAAATATTTCTGCATCTTTTGACATTACAGGTGAGATCGCAGCTTGAGCCCACCGGATTATCCAGTCAAATAAACTGGTACAAAATAACGTAGAATATTATTACAGAAATGTTGATTTGCACAATTATGTTTCTGGACCACTGATTCATATCATCTTCCTCACTGAAGCTCCCACCCAACAGCCATGGGTGATGCTGAGATGTCAGTGTTTGGAGCGGCTGCCTCGTACCTGAGGAAGTCAGACAAGGAGAGGATGGAGGCATCTACTCGTCCTTTTGACATCAAGAAGGAATGTTTTGTTCCTGACACCGTGGAGGAGTTTGTAAAGGCCTCTATCCTCAGCAGAGATGGGGACAAGGTCACTGTGGAAACACAGCATGGCAAGGTCAGTTCCTCTCATCAGCCCTCATCTTTTGTGCCATTTACCAACACAGTGTTCATGAGGAACAGTACACCTTAAAGAGGTGCGTCATTAACACAGAGCAAAGGCTTGTTCGGCCTTTTGACAGGTGAAAGCAACAAAAAGAAGATATGTGCCTCTAGTGATTAGAAACACCATACATTAGCCTAAATATAAAAAGGTCAATAGGTGAAACTTTACCATACTAAAACATCAATGTAACACTCAAGTGAATGCTACCAAAATACTGCTTAAATGTCTATGAAGCAAAAAGACATAGTGCAGGTAATAGAAAAACAGTGGGAGAACAATGTAGGTCCAGTTTTTCCAAGGGTTAGGGGATCTAACAGTTAAGACAGTGAGGCCATCAGTGGATCTGTATATCCTTTAACAGAACTAACATGGGAAAGATGTTAAGTGTTTTCTGAAGTATAATTGAGCACTGCTCCTGGATCAGGTGTTAATCTCCGTGTAAAGCTGGCTGTAATTTAAAGACTATATCCTTGAGTGAAAGTGAATACAAGTTTAAATGGCTGCTTGTTATTGAAGAGACTGTTGTCAGTATGCTAAGCAGCTGAGTGGTGAAACAGGGCACTGCTGCCATCTGCCAACAACCCCGCATGCCACGCCTAGTGTTGTGACATAAGACACAAATACACTACACTAAAAATACGGTAAAGAATCATTTATTTAGGCTTTCATTTTTAAGATATAGTTTTTTTGTTTTCCTACAGACTATTACTGTGAAAGATACCCAAGTTCTGCAACAGAATCCTCCAAAGTTTGATAAAATTGAAGACATGGCCATGCTGACTTTCCTCCATGAGCCTGCTGTGCTGTTTAACCTCAAAGAGCGTTATGCCGCATGGATGATTTATGTGAGCGGACCACATGTTTCATCAAACCAACAGGATGCAATACAATTTATTTCAACTTGCTTTTATACTTAGACCTACTCTGGGCTGTTCTGTGTGACTGTCAACCCCTACAAGTGGCTGCCAGTCTACAACCAAGAAGTGGTTGTTGCCTACAGAGGAAAGAAGAGGAGTGAAGCTCCTCCTCATATCTTCTCCATCTCTGACAATGCCTATCAGTACATGTTGTCAGGTAGAGAGACATGTCTATCTACATGTTTTTTTGTTTTTTTTTAAATAATATAAATCATGCTGAGTAGTATTTAATATGACATTTGAATATTTTTTAGACCGTGAAAATCAGTCAATTCTGATCACGTAAGTATCTTTTTTTTTTAATTTGGCTTATTGAATGTTTCTGTGTTAACAACATATTATTAAATTCAGTGGAGAATCTGGTGCAGGAAAGACTGTCAACACTAAAAGAGTCATTCAGTATTTTGCCAGTATTGCAGCTTCAGGAGCTAAAAAGGATCCCAATGCAAAAGACAAGGTTTGAAGCATATTCCTAAGTTCTATATAAATAACAACAAACAATTACCCTTTCATACCAAACAAAATGTTACTGAGGCTGAAAAAACTGTATCTGTTAACTTATTTATGAGATGTCTATCATATTTTTTGTCAGGGAACACTGGAAGATCAAATTATCCAGGCTAATCCTGCTTTGGAGGCTTTTGGAAATGCCAAGACCATCAGAAATGACAACTCCTCCAGATTTGTATGTAATCCTCACAATGTCAGTTTACTTTCTAAAGCAGGGGTGCTCAAATGGGCCAGCAAGAAGGCACTGAGATTTTTGTATTTAATTTTACAATGAAAAGAGTAGTCACAGGGGAGACCAAACCCAAAAAAAGCACAATTGAATACAATGTGATCATAAGTCATATTAATTTTGGCAAAAGTTTGGGCACCCCCGCTCTAGAGTCTAAACTGAAACAACGCACTATTTTTAGGGCAAATTCATCAGGATTCATTTTGATACCAGAGGAAAATTAGCTTCAGCTGACATTGAAACATGTAAGATAAATAAAACATTGTCGACCTTTTGTGGTTTGTTTAATATACATAAATATGTATATATATCTTTCCCACTTCTTGCAGATCTTCTGGAGAAATCTCGTGTGGTCTTTCAGCTTAAGGCTGAAAGAGACTACCACATTTTCTACCAGATCTTGTCAAATAAAAAGCCAGAGATCTTAGGTCAGTAAGAGGACACTTCTCAAATGAATACATGCTTATACACTGGCCTTTTATCTTTTTCAGAGATGATGCTAGTCACAAACAACCCATATGACTATGCCTTCATCTCTCAGGGAGAAACCCAAGTGGCCTCCATAGATGATGCAGATGAGCTGATGGCCACAGATGTCAGGCTTATTACTTTTGACCCAGCTTAATTTTAACTGCTATATTATTATAACTCATTGGTTAAGACACTAAAAATAATGTTTTACAGAGTGCCTTTGATGTGCTGGGCTTTACACAAGAAGAAAGAACTCTGTGTATAAGCTGACAGGAGCCATCATGCACCACGGAAACATGAAGTTCAAACAGAAGCAGCGAGAGGAGCAGGCAGAGGCTGATGGAACTGAAGGTATTAGAGCTGGTATTGTCCAGAAAGGATAACATGTCTAATTTTGTTACAGAAAATGTACATTTGAGTTAGTTCACATCAAAGGATAAACATATATGACTCCTGTTTGACACAGATGCTGATAAAGCAGCCTATCTCATGTGCCTGAACTCAGCTGACCTCATAAAAGGCCTGCTGCATCCAAGAGTGAAAGTAGGAAATGAGTGGGTCACAAAGGGACAAACTGTTGCCCAGGTACAAACATAGAAAAAATAAATTAATATGCTTCACATTGTAAAAATAATTTGATTTGTTTTCATAAAATGTGTATGTGAACAGGTGTACTATTCTGTTGGTGCCTTATCCAAAGCAGTATATGAGAAGATGTTTCTGTGGATGGTCATGAGAATCAACCAGTCACTAGAAACCAAACAACCTCGTCAATACTTCATAGGAGTATTGGACATTGCTGGTTTTGAAATTTTTTGATGTGAGTAAAAATAATAAATATGAACATTTACATAATAATATTTCGCAATGTTAATTTTAAAACTTTTATTTTACAGTTCAACACCTTTGAGCAGCTGTGCATCAACTTCACAAATGAAAAACTGCAACAGTTTTTTCAACCACCCACATGTTTTGTACTGGAGCAAGAAGAGTACAAGAAAGAAGGGATTGAATGGACCTTCATAGACTTTGGCATGGATTTACAGGCCTGTATTGACCTGATTGAAAAGGGTAAGCTCAAGCTCAATTTTAGTTTACTTTTCATTTTAACTTAAACATATCTATTCTCTCCAGCCCATGGGTATCATGTCCATCCTTGAAGAGGAGTGCATGTTTCCAAAAGCCAGTGATGCCACATTTAAAGCAAAGCTTTATGACAATCATCTGGGAAAAATCTGCCAACTTCCAGAAACCCAGAATAGTCAAAGGGAAACAGAGGCTCATTTCTCACTGGTTCATTATGCCGGGACAGTGGATTATAATATCAACAACTGCTGGTGAAGAACAAGGATCCTCTGAATGAGACTGTTGTGGGACTTTACCAAAAATCCACTCTTAAATTGCTGGCAACTCTTTTTGCAAATTATGCTTCAGCAGATTCAGGTAAAACATATTATATTTTTGATATTTAATACATAGACACATAATGACACAAATGCAATTACTTGTTTTAAACAGCTATGGGTGAAGGAACAGAAGGAAAAAAAGAGAAAAAGAAGAAAGGTTCCTCATTTCAAACTGTATCAGCTCTTCATCAGGTACGGCTTATAGATTATTTTAGGTAATCATTTTAAAAAAACCCCACACATTTCAAATGTCTCTCACAATGCAACAGGAGAATCTGAACAAGCTGATGACCAACCTGAGGTCCACTCACCCTCACTTTGTGCGTTGCATCATCCCCAATGAGACCAAGACTCCTGGGGCCATGGAGAACCCTCTGGTGATGCACCAGTTGCGCTGTAACGGGTGTACTGGAAGGCATCAGGATCTGCAGGAAAGGATTCCCCAACAGGATCCTCTATGGAGACTTTAAGCAGAGGTAAAATAGTTTGTAATACATTTTGGTGTTGTAGTGAAGGGGCAAGAGAGTATGTTTTATTCTTTATAGGTCCGTATTTTGAATCCTACTGCAATCCCAGAAGGGCAGTTCATTGATAGCAGAAAAGGAGCAGAAAAGCTTCTTGCATCTCTGGACATTGATCACAGCCAATACAAGTTTGGACACACAAAGGTTCTGTAATTAGCAAGATGATTACATGTTAGACATTGAATTAGAACTAAAACTGTATACTATTTTTACAGGTGTTTTTTAAGGCTGGACTGCTGGGTTTGCTGGAAGAAATGAGAGATGAACGACTGTCTAAAATTATCACTGCCATCCAAGCTAGATCTCGTGGACTTCTGTCACGACTTGAGTATCAGAAATGGTGGAAACGCAGGTAACATCACTTTTAAATTACAATAATACATGAAAAATAGTTTATGATAACAGTTCAAACTATGTGTTTTATAATGATCAAGAGATGCACTGTTGGTGATCCAGTGGAATATCCGCGCCTTCATGGGAGTCAAGAATTGGCCTTGGATGAAGCTCTATTTCAAGATCAAACCTCTGCTGAGATCAGCTGAAGCTGAAAAGGAGATGGCAAACATGAAAGAAGAATTCATGAAGCTCAAAGAGGCTTATGCAAAGTCAGAAGCCCGCAGAAAGGAACTAGAGGAGAAAATGGTTTCACTTCTCCAAGAGAAGAACGACCTGCAACTCCAAGTTCAAGCGGTAAGGAACATCGCTACTCTGATCATTTCTGAGGGTCATATTAAATTGGTTTGTGCTATAAACAAGATCTTTGTGACAGGAGCAAGACAATCTATGTGATGCTGAAGAAAGATGTGAAGGCCTGATTAAAAACAAAATCCAAATGGAGGCTAAAGCCAAAGAACTGTCTGAAAGGTTGGAAGATGAAGAGGAGATGAATGCAGAACTCACTGCAAAGAAAAGGAAGCTGGAAGATGAGTGCTCTGAGCTGAAGAAAGACATTGATGATCTAGAGCTAACGCTAGCTAAAGTGGAGAAGGAGAAACATGCCACTGAGAATAAGGTGCTTTTTGAATTCATTATCTTTGATTCATTCGAGATTAATTGATAATTTGCAGCTGATGTCATCAACATTCCCTGCTCTGTAAGAAGCTGTTACTCACATTAGACTTTAATCTGAGCTTTGTTTTAACACAATCTGACCATAAAGAACTGACTTAGTTGGAACAACAACAGGTGAGATGAGTTTTGGGGCTTAAACAGTGTCTCCACATATAAAATTACAGTCACAAGCTAGCTAGCATTAGCTAACAGTTTTCACTATGATATTTTTTTTGTTGAGAATCAAACACTTAAATGCTGATATTGATCACAGGCTCCTGAAAATGTGTTTAAATCCATTTTTTATTTTTTGATGAGTTTTCAGATCATCTTAAAACTGCTTTAGCTATGTGTGCATTGTATCACCATGGTAACTGCTGAACATTCCGCCATAGAGATACATGTAGACCCCCCAGTGTGATGTCACTGCAAAGAACACATAGATTTAATTATTCTGTACATTGCAAAATGTTAGGTCAAAAACCTGGTTGAGGAAATGGCTGCACTGGATGAAATCATAGCTAAACTGACCAAAGAGAAGAAAGCCTTACAAGAAGCTCATCAGCAAACACTGGATGACCTGCAGAGTGAGGAAGACAAAGTCAATACTCTGACAAAACTCAAAGCTAAGCTGGAACAGCAAGTGGATGATGTAAGACTTGAAACATATTGCATACAATTTTTTACATAACAAAATACAATAGAGAAATATCCAATGGTTGCTAAATTACATGTTCATTACATGTTTCTTAGCTTGAAGGATCCCTTGAACAAGAAAAAAAGGCTCGAATGGACTTAGAGAGAGCAAAGAGAAAGTTGGAGGGAGACTTAAAGCTGTCACAAGAATGTGTCATGGATCTTGAAAATGACAAACAACAACTGGAAGAGCGTCTAAAGAAGTATGATTCTGACATTTATAAAAATACACTTTTTCTGATTTAATACTACACAGTGTAATACTATCTTCTAACCTATATGCATACAGAAAAGATTTGAAATTAATCAGCTGAATGGAAAAATTGAGGATGAGCAGGCTTTAGTCCTTCAACTCCCAGAAGAAGCTTAAAGAGCTACAGGTAAATAAGTGATGGCCATTAGAGCCTGGACAATCGTGTATGACTCTGCTACTTTTGTGATACGGGCTCGTGGTAGAGGAGCTGGGAAGAAGAGCTTGAAGCAGAACGAGCTGCCCGAGCCAAAGTGGAGAAGCAGAGAGCAGATTTAGCCAGAGAACTGGCGGAGATCAGTGAGAGACTGGAGGAGGCCGGGGGAGCAACATCTGCCCAGATTGAGATGAACAAGAAGAGGGAAGCTGAATTGCAGAAACTGCGGAGGGACCTGGAAGAGGCCACTCTGCAGCATAGGCCACCGCTGCCACTCTCAGAAAGAAAGCACTATCGTACAACCTGCAGAGAGTCAAGCAGGAAACTGAGAAGGAAGAGGAACTGCGACTTGACTTGGATGATGTGGTCTCCAATCTGGATCAGACGGTCCAAGGTCAAGGTGATTACACTCAATTATGTGTATGTATTGTATGTATGTATGGTGTATGTTGTGTATGTATGTATGTATTTATGTATTTATTTATGTATGTAGTATGTATGTATGTATTA